>OX451741.1:1482734376-1483236876 GCA_948472305.1 Vicia faba | reverse complement strand
ATATAAATGAAAACTGGGCATATGTACAGCTTCATGGCATTGAATACTACATTTTTCATTCACAAACCTAAGGCTAAATGTTCCTAAATAGAGAGATAGAAAATGATGAAAAACCTGTTTTAGTTGGATTCGAGTTGGACAATGCAGGGCTTCTCAACAAGTTTTGAGGTGTCTGGTAGCTTGCCTGAACTTCACTTGATCTTTTCCAATAGCTAGCTTGCCTTGAATGTCCCTGAATCAGCTCCTAGAACTCAACCTGCACAAGCTTGAAATGAAAATGGTGAACACTGTAAATGGAGTTACATTTGGCAATGGAGGTTTGGGATAACTTGAGTGAGTTGAATGGAAGGTGTTTGAAATGGAAAGGGGCAAAACGCACGAGCCAAATGAGCTATGGCACTCAAGTTGTAGCACATGTCTTGTTTTGCCTAAGAAGAGTTATTTATGGCTATGGGAGGTTATGAGGCTCAAGCCCTCGTGTTTCTTGCTCAAAGGGTTGTGTGAAATGTGTTTGCAATGTTTGTGTAAGCTAACAATGGCTGGTTTTCAAGTTGGGAGGATTTTGCAAGTTTTCTTCTTTGTGAAGCAAGAATGTGTAACTTCTCAATACAGGACTGTACAAGCCCTCAAGTATGCTGCACACAATCCTCTTGGTTTCTGGAATTTGTGGATTTGATTTGGCTTCTGAGATCTTGGCCCTATGCTTCAAAGATCATGTTTTGACATAAAGTATACCTTTTCCAAAATAGAAATGTACCTTTTTCTAATTAAGGATTAGTTTTGTGTGCAATGTCCAAATGGCCAAGATAATGCATTAGCTCAGTGGATTTGTATTTAATTAAGGAGTGTGAATTGGTTTAGAGGCCTGCAAATAAGTACAAAGCATGCTGGTTTGAAAATGCAACTTGTATGAACATGAATTGGCCATGGATACAAAGTGAGTTTTTGCCAACTTCAAGCATTCGATTCTCCCTAACCACAAATGTGTTTGAGGAGTTTTTGGACAATTTGGAAAGCTTGCAATATGATCTATAATACATCTTTGAAATTCAACTTGATACTCCAAGTGGAACTATGTGAAAAATGGTCAAGAAGATGGGTCAAAATCCTGCCTAAACTAGGGCAAAATTTCTCTAAGTTAAAAGTTTTAGGGACCCTTGTTCTAAAAATCATAACTTGAGATCTAAGCTTCTTTTGAGAAAACTTAGTGAATAAAAGTTGTAGAATTTATGGAGGACTACAACTTTCATGTTGTAATTTTGTTTGAATCCATTTGCATCTTGGTGAAAATGTGGGACAAAGTTAGGAGAAATTAAGAAAATTTCATAACATAGAAAATTTCTAAGTTATGAAATTTTTCAATTTCAAACCCTAATTTGCAATTTTGGGTTTCTTGATGAACAAGTTTCATAATTTGACACATCTTGATGAAAAATGACCCTTGGCACTTGATTTTGACCAAAAAGTCAAAGTTTGACTTTTCAGTGTACAGTCAAATTTTGATCAGTTGACTGAAAAATTCATCTATCAATCCTATGCATTTGAGATATTTTGAACTTGTTGAATAAGTAAAGATGATGCCATTGAGTCCTTGAGTCCATGGTTGAACCTAATTTGCCATTGGCTAGGTCAAACAGTCAAAAATTGCCTTTGTTCAGTCAAAACCCTAAAAATGACCATTTTGCCCTTTTGGTGATCTGATCAAATTTCTTGTGGAATTGTGGTACAAACTTGATCAAATGGTTCATGTGAGTTCATAATGTTGATGTGGGTCAAAATTCATGAGGTTTGACTGTAAATTGGCCACAATTGACTTTTTCCCCAATACAGCTGATTTCTAGGTCAACTGTCCAGTTGATTGGGCAAAAATTAGATTCAAAGCTTGAAACTTGGTATGGACAAACTTATGAGTCCAAAAAGAAGTATGAAAGTCAATTTGAGCATTGAAGGTCCAAAAATCCCTGTGCAAACTCAAACCCTAGTTTAGGTCATCAGTGCAAGGAGATGTCTTGAGTAGAGCAAACCCTAGCTTGATCTTGAGTTCTAAGAGCCTTGTGATGAGAAATGTTGATAAAATGAGAGGGAAAATTTTGGGGTACAACAGTTGCCCCTGTTCAATCTTCTTGAACCTGAAGAGTTAGATTGGCAAGTTTGCCTTTCGTGACTCGAAGGTAAAAGAGGATTGGACACTAGAGTGCCCATAAATTTGCACTCGTCAAAATATTCTTGAGGGAATGGGCTTAAAGATGCCATTTGGAGATGGTAGAATCTTGCTAGAGATGGGCTTAAATATGCCATCTAATATTTGTTTGTTGAAAATCAATAGAATGAACATCATAATGGTATCCGTATTTGGAACGTATCTGAGTTGTATCTGGAGATTGGGTTTGTATGAGCAAGGAATGGTGTCTGTGTTTAGAGCGTATCCGAGCTGTAACTGTATTTGATTCTTGAATGAATATCAGAGTGGCTGCCGTGTCTGGAGTGTATATGTATTCTGAATGGGTAACAGAGAAACATTTATGTATGGAGCATCTAGGTGCTGGGGATAAGTTCTGAATGAGTGGCAGAATGGCAACCGTGTCTGGAGCATATCTGGACTGTATCTGAAGTTGAGATCTGTATGAGTAGCAGAATGACTTCCGTGTCTGGAGCATATCTGTACTGTAACTGGGATCCGGACAAGTGACAGAATGACTTCCGTGTCTGAAGTGTATCTGAACTTGAAGTTGATAGTTGAATCTGAATGAGAAATAGAATGGCTTCTGTGTCAGGAGCGTATCTAGTCTGTATCTGATTGCTGGAGTCTGAATAAGTAGCAGAATGACCGCCGTGTAGGAGGTGTATCCATATTGTATCTTGGCTTGAATTTCTAAATGAGTAATAGAATGACCGCCGTGTCTGAGGTGTATCCATATTGTATCTGAAATCTATGAATAGTTAACGATAGCCTTTTAATCTTATCCTGAAAAGGGTAAAATGTTAGCTAAAACACAAAGTTATGTTGCATGATATGTATGATGCAATAAAATATGTTTCATTAATGTTTATGATATATGAATGTAATAGATGTGCATGTAAGCTGATTAGCTGTCTTGCTGAGGAAAATAAATCCTTGATAACTGGAGATAATGAAATCTTTGACTACTGCCGGGGAAAGTAAATCCTTGACCGATGCTGGGGATTCCAAAAATCTTTGATTGTTGAAGATGAGAAATCCTGGGACCACTGTTGGGGATTGAAAATCCTTGGTGACTTGTGGGGATTTAACAAGAGCTTTGACAACTTCTGTGGGGAATGAGAATCCTTCTTGACTTTCCTGGGGAAATAAGGAAAAATCCGACGATCTCTACCGGGGAATTAAAACCTAGGAGGCTTCAAATGGAGAAACAGGAACTAAAATCTTCGTTCTTTTGGGGAATAACTCTGTGGGGAGAGTGTTTACTCTGCTTGGGAAATCAGGAGCTCGGGTTGCATGCCAATCTACTGGGGATTCCTAGTCGGGGATAAGACAAAGAGTTAACTGTTATCTAGTTGATTCTCAGACTTTTAAGATAACCTGTTGGGGAAATTGGGGAAAACTAAATAGTTCCCGCTGGGGATTGATAGTTGGAAATTTGACTCCGCTAGGGAAGAAGGTTTGGAGTATTCTAGCTCCGTTGGGGATATGAACTTTGTTGGGGATGTGTATTTCAAAGTTTTCGGGCTCCACTGGGGATCGGGAGTTTGGAGACTTAACTCTGATGGAAATTTTGAAACTTAACTCCGATGGGGGATAAAGTTTAGAATACTCTGGCTCCGCTGGGGATCTTGAAATTTAACTCCGTTGGGGATATAAACTCCAAGGTTTTAGCTTTGTTGAGGATCTGAATGACCTACTGCAGGGGATTTCTTCTCGAATAGCCTAAAGATGTTTTCCTACACTTTTCGACCTATCAGTAATTATCCTTTCTCAATTCGTTTTATTTGTAAGTAGTGATTATATTCAAATGCATATGCCTATTTAACAAATCATTGGACGTTTTCAAATAAAACATAAGTGTAAAAAGAAAAGAAATGCAAGCAAATTTCTGCACTTTGAAGTATTTTCGTATTAACTTTGTAAGTATCTTTGTACAAAGGAGACAGACATCTTAGTAAGAGAATGTTGTCGTAAAAATTAGGAAAAATTTTATACAAAAGAAAGATGGCTATGTGTAACAATTCCATGGGGTCCCCATTCTGCTATAGCCTTCACAACTCTGAGTATTTTGTCCATTTGTTGCTTCGTCCGCCGATGATTGGATTGATCAGAAGCCTGGAGTTTGTCCGTGAAGAGATTGTCTTTAAAGTGATCCGACGAGACATAGTCATACGCTTTAATTCCCTAACTTTTTCCTGGACCGCCCTTTCGGGTTTTCAGTCCACCGGGAAACCCTTTTTTGCCCAAGTCGCCCTTTCGGGTTTTCAACTTGCCGGGTGTACAGATTTTTTGTTTATCCCTAATTTTTGCCTGAACCGCCCTTTCAGGTTTTCGATTCATCGGGATGCCCATTTTTGCCCAAGTCGCCCTTTCGGGTTTTCAACTTGTCGGGTCGTTTTATGTGTAGTATTTTTTGACTATGTCTACGTTCGTAGGGTGCGGCAAGTCATCATCGTCCATGGTGGTCAGAATCATTGCCCCACCGTAAAAGATGTTCTTGATCACAAATGGTCCTTCATAAGTAGGAGTCCACTTGCCCCTGGGATCACTTTGCAGCAAGATGGTCCGCTTGATTACAAGATCTCCGACTTGATATACCTGACGCATGAATTTCTTGTTGAAAGCCTTGATCATCCGTTTTTGATACGCCTGACCATGACAAATAGCAGTAAGTCGCTTCTCGTCGATCAAATTAAGTTGGTCAAGCCGGGTCTGAATCCAATCGTCTTCGCTCAAACCAGTATCCTTCATAATTCTTAAGGAAGGAATCTGAACTTCCATAGGTAAAACAGCTTCCATGCCATATACCAAAGAAAAGGGGGTTGCCCCTATTGAAGTACGTGCCGTGGTACGATATCCGTGCAGAGAAAATGGTAACATCTCATGCCAGTCTTTATAGGTGACTGTCATCTTCTGAATGATCTTCTTGATATTTTTGTTCGCGACTTCAACAACACCGTTCATCTTTGGCCGATAGGGAGATGAATTGTGATGATAAATCTTGAACTGCTCGCACAGAGCGGTGATCATAGTGTTGTTCAAATTTGTATCATTGTCCGTGATAATCCTGTCGGGGATACCATACCGGCATATGAGGTTCTTCTTAATGAAGCGGGCAACCACATTCTTTGTAACAGAGGCGTAGGAAGCTGCTTCGACCCACTTGGTAAAATAATCAATAGCGACCAAGATGAAGCGATGTCTATTGGATGTCGTAGGCTTGATATCTCCAATCATATTGATTCCCCACATTGAGAATGGCCAAGGAGCTGTTAGAACGTTGAGAGGAACAGGAGGAATATGTACATTGTCAGCATAGACTTGGCATTTGTGACAAGTACGGGAATGTTGATGACAATCAGCTTCCATGGTAGACCAGTAGTAGCCTACCCTTAGAATCTTTTTAGCCATCGTATGTCCGCTTAAGTGGGTGCCAAAGGTGCCACTATGTATTTCGATCATGATCAACTCTACTTCAACCTTGTCCACACAACGAAGTAGAACACAATCATGGTTGCGCTTATAAAGGATACCATTTCTCAGGAAGAACTTGGTAGCAAATCTCCTTAAGAACTTTTTGTCATTGACGGAAGCTCCTTCAGGGTATTCTCGAGTCTGGAGATACCTTTTAATTTCATGAAACCAGGGTTGTTCCATTACTTCTTCGGTATTAATCTCATGACAGTGTGCAGGTTCATCCATTCGCTCGATGGTGATTTGGGGAGCCTCATTATCCCAGTTGAGTTTAAACATGGAAGACATTGTAGCCAGAGCATCTGCTAGCTGATTTTCTTCTCGCAGGAAGTGCTCGAAAGTAATCTGCTCGAAATGAGGCAGCAATGTCAGGACATGTTCTTTGTATGGGATAAGATTAGGATGTTTAGTATCCCACTCTCCTTTGACTTGACTGATAACCAAAGCCGAGTCCCCAAATACGACCAAAGATTTGATTCCCAATTCTATATCAGCCTTGAGACCAAAGATGCAAGCTTCATATTCGACCATGTTGTTGGTACAGCTGAAGCAAAGTCGGGCAGTGAAGGGTGTATAGCAGCCTTCCGGAGAAATGAGTACCGCACCGATACCTTTGCCAAGTGCATTTGAAGCACCATCGAAGTACAGGGTCCATCGGGATCCTTGTTCAGGTCCGTCATACGGTCTGTTACCTTCAATGTTGTCCAATGTCATGATGTCCTCGTCAGGGAAGTCAAATCTCATAGATTGGTAATCTTCGACGGCTTGATGAGCTAGATGGTCAGCTAGTACACTCCCCTTTATAGCTTTTTGGGTCGTGTACTGAATATCATACTCAGTCAGGATCATTTTCCATCTAGAGATTCTTCCAGATAAAGCAGGCTTCTCGAAGATATACTTAATCGGATCCATCTTTGAAATCAGCAAAGTGGTATGAGTCAACATATACTGCCTTACCCGGCGAGAACCCCATACCAAAGCGCAGCAAGTTTTCTCGAGCAATGAGTAGCGAGTCTCACAGTCGGTAAACTTTTTGCTAAGGTAATAAATGGCATGCTCTTTTCGGCCAGACTCGTCATGTTGGCCCAGTACGCACCCCATTGAGTTATCCAAAATAGTCAGATACATGATTAACGACCTTCCTTCGACGGGTGGCATCAAGATAGGAGGTTCCAGCAAATACTCCATGATCTTATCAAAAGCAACTTGACAATCATTGTTCCATTCAACCACCTGATCTTTCTTCAACATCTTGATGATTGGCTCACAGGTAGATGTTAGGTGAGATATGAACCTGGAAATATAGTTTAAGCGTCCCAAGAAACCTCTAACCTCCTTTTCAGTGCGGGGGGAAAGCATTTCTTGTATAGATTTTACTTTAGCAGGATCAACCTTAATGCCTTTGTTGCTGACAGTAAATCCCAAAAGTTTACCAGACCTGACTCCAAAAGTGCACTTGCTTGGGTTCAGTCTTTGCTTATACTCCTTCAATCTGACAAACAGCTTTTGCAGATGGTCGAGGTGTTCTTCTTCTGTCTCTGATCGGGCTATCATGTCGTTTATGTAGACTTCGATCTCATGATGTATCATATCATGAAACAAAGCTACCATGGCGCGTTGATAGGTTGCCCCGGCATTCTTCAGTCTGAATGGCATTACTTTGTAGCAGAAGGTACCCCACTGCGTGACAAAAGTAGTTTTCTCCATGTCTTCGGGGGCCATTTTGATCTGGTTGTATCCCGAGAATCCATCCATGAAGGAAAATACCTTGTGTTGGGTTGTGTTGTCAACCAAGATGTCGATGTGTGGTAGTGGAAAATCGTCTTTAGGGCTAGCCCTGTTTAAATCCTTGTAGTCCAAACACATTCTGACTTTGCCATCCTTTTTAGGCACGGGCACAATGTTAGCAACCCATTGTGGATAGGAAGTAACAGCCAGAAAGCCAGCGTTGAATTGCTTCATTAGCTCAGCTTTGATCTTCTCAGACATGTCGGGCATCATTCGACGTACTTTTCGTTTGACCGATGGACAGTCTTCTCTTGTAGGGAGACGGTGAACCACGATATCTGTATCTAGTCCTGGCATGTCTTCATAGGACCAGGCGAATATTTCGACATATTCATTCAACAACTGCACTAAGCGCTCTTTGACACTTGGTTCCAGGTTGGCACCCACTTTCACCTCTTTCCTGTCTTCCTATGTTCCCAAATTAATGGTCTCTAGCAACTCTTCATGGGGCAGAATGGCCCTTTCCTCTTGTTGCAGAAGTCTGGCTAGCTCTCCAGGCACTTCACAGTCTTCATCACCTTCGTACTCGGTATGATTGACAAAATCTTCAGAGTCACCGAAGGCTAAAACAGAATAGTCACCCATGGAATCCGGAGTGGATGGGTACATGTATTTTGTGAGTGTGGGTGTGTGTAAGGGATAGCCATCCTTAAACAAAATAAAATGTAAAAGGAAAGAAAATGAGCACAACAGTTTATAGATGAAAACGTCCAATGATTCATTAAACATGGCATATGATAATGAAGAAATCAAGCCCTTGCAAATGGACCTATATGCCCCGGGTAAGGCATAAGGTGAAAAAGAGTGTGTACGAATTGTTTAATTATTACAGACCAAAATAGGAAATTGTTCAAAGATAAATTACTGGTTGATGAAAGTGATGGGAACAAAGTCTTTCGCTTCCCAGTTGCTTAATCCTCCTTCAACGGTTGGAAAGATATAATCTTCAAAGTTGTCTTCTTCATCATCATCTTCTAAGGCATTAATTCCATGGTGAGTGATTTTAAAGGGTGGTCCTCCAGCCCGGGAGCGACACACAGCCTTCTGGCCAACAGCAGTAAAACCTAGTCCAAACTTGTCCGTCTTGTGAGGAAAATCAGGCAGTTGCCCCCACACTGTACTCCTTCCTTCTTTGATTACTGCCTCCGCATCTTTGAGAGATGCCATCCTAGACATAGGCTTGGAAACGATAGGCACACCAGTCATTGTCTTTGCAACTGCGACTTCAGGAGAAACTTCTTCAAAATGTTGGAAAGGCGTTTCTATGAATTCGCCATCCAACTCCACATAGAGGAAGGAGTTGAGGTGACTTATCATGTACTCTTCCTCCCCATGAACCGTGATGATCTTACCCTGAACATGATACTTTAGCATTTGGTGTAAAGAGGAGGTAACTGCCCCAGCATAGTGGATCCATGGCCTTCCCAACAAGCATGAATATGAAGGAAGGATGTCCATCACATAAAAAGTAGAGTTGAAGGTCTCGGTACCCACTTTGTTTGGGATGTACACCTCTCCGTGAACCATCCGCTTAGAACCGTCGAAGGCTCTAACAATGATGTTACTGGGTTTTAAAGTCAAACCTTCGCAGTCTAGCCTGTCCAGTGCCTTTTTTGGTAGAACATTCAAAGATGAACCAGTATCAACCAAGACATTGGCAAGTGTAGTCCCTCTGCACTCTACCGAGACGTGAAGTGCATCATTGTGCTTCCTTCCCTTAGGGGTCAAATCAGCATCGGAAAAACCAAGACCGTTATCAGCTGTAAGGCTAGCCACGCTGTGATCGGTGGAAATAGAACTGACTGTTTTTGAAATGCTGGTTCACGAAATATCGCGGTAAGCAAGAGTCGCCACCGTCTTTTATGTTCTCCAACAAGGAAAGGACAAAAGCACAGCAAAATTCCTTTTCGAGATGTTTCTCGGTTCGGGAGGTAGATTATAAAAAGGGAAGGTGTTAGCATCCTTTCTATCTGTGGTTATCCACGGGCTCTTAGGTACTTGCTCACTATGTTTTCAAAAATTGTTTGCTTTTCAAGTGTTTGTGGGTTTTGAAAAAGTCTAGTTTGAAAAACTTCTAGGTAACTCTTGTATCAGTCCTCAAGAGTGTATGAAGTATTTGTTTGAAAACTTTTTGAAAGTGTAGGTGCGAAAAGTTGTTTTTGTTTTTTGAAAGAGCAAGTACCCAGGAGAAATCTACCTACTCTAAGGAATTAGGCTGTGTAAGAGTCCTTTAGACAGTATTATCCCGCTATTGAGAAGTAGGAAGCACCGTCATTGGAGTTATTCGAGTCAATTCGATTAAGGGACATGTGTGGTCACCAAAGCAATAGTAGGACGCCTTAGCGGTAACCCTAATGTCCTAGATCCTTTTTTCATCCGAGGCAACCGTTTCGAGGCAACTGGATCTTTAGACAGGAGGGCGACCTCTAAAACACCCTATACTTGACGACCACCTCGAGGCAACCAAGTGAGGTGTACCCTAAGAGTGGCATGTGCATGTGTGTCAGATTCAGTTAAGATTATCTTGTACATGTTATTTGTGAGCTACGCTTTGATTTTATTTTTCAGACAAGTCTTGCATGCATAATTAACAGTTAATAGTTGGGCGGAAAGTAAATTGCGGGAAATTGAATCTACGCTATTACAAGGCGTCGGGTATTTACATCGCCAAAAACATAACCCTTGAAAATAAATTGCGAGAAAGTAAAGAAAGCGATAAAAGCCTAATTATCTATTACATCCTCGGAAACAGATACATAAATAATGTTAAAAATAAATATGCGCGCGAAGAAATTAAGTCAGGAACGTCCTTAGGGTTTTGACCCTTTTTGAGGAAAGAGTTGAATTTGTCCCTTTTTTGCAATTTAAATTAAATATTAACCCTAAAACTAATTAATTAATTAATTAATTAAAAGAAAAAAAGTGTTTTTTTTATGTTTTTTATGTTTTAATGAAAATAAAAAGAAATTAAAAATCAAAAGTTAGTAAAAAAACCTAAGTCTAATTTATTTTATTTATTGTAAAAGAAAATTAAAATTAAACCTAATTAAACCAAGTTAATTCATGTTAGTGTTTATTTACAAAATAATTAAATTTAATAAATAATAATAATAATAATAATAATTAACAAAAATATTTACATTTTTTAATTGCCTGAATTTATTATGAAAATTAATTAAGTTAATTAAATAGTAATAATATTAATAATAAAAATAACTAGTTAAAAGAAAATAAAAGAAAAGCAATTAACCAGGGGGGGGTGTTGACCCAGATGGAGGTTTATTCTAGCAATTCTGGCCCACTAAGCTTCCAGGCCTGCTTGACCTCTAGGATTATCTGCACGTTGCTTTGATTGGGAGTATGGTGTTCTCCACTTTTTGACCATTGGATTGCTGTTAGTGGCCACTTGGCGCATTGATTTGTGAGAGTCCATGGTGGAATGTCTTGGATAGCCTGCACACAATCATGTTATGAAAAATAATAGAGACAATTTGGGTGGACCTGGGAATCGAACCCAGGTCCCAATGGTCACATGCCAACACATCTTCCACTAGGCCATCACGCTGCATTTGTTAATAAGATAAGCAATTAAAATAATATATAAGACAACAACATGTGATGGAAACAAACACGCGTGCTCCATTATGTTTGAATGAACCACTAGCACATTGCCAGCTCACTGTCTTCTTCGTTTTCCTGCAAAAAGGACAAAGAGATAGCGGGGGTTTTTAACCCCCACAAAATAGCTTGAGGAATAATAGCGATTAGAATTCTAGGCTATATAAATATGGCGCGATATGTGATTTGGATTCGTCTGATTCTCACGAATTTAACCATAGGCATGAGAGGTTCTGATTTTACTGGATGTGGAAAGCCCTAATTTTGAAGCTTGAAAAACCTAGAATTCGTCAATGGTGATTTGTGATTCTGGACACCATAATGCAATTCACCTATACCATTAGCTTCAGAGAGGTTCTAGCAATGCAAAGCACACAAAAAATCTTATTAATGATGCATGAATAATGAATTATGATTATGAAAAAGATTGACAAATCGTGGGACTGTTTCTTAGGATTCCTTGAGAGTTAGCGTGTGGTTTTGATCCCTACACGTTCCTGGGAGTGCTAGCAATGTATTAGAAACAAAAACAAGTTTTGAATCACGTTAAATTATGGAATTCAGTTTTGAGTTTTCTTGACTTTTTTCCAATATTTCATATGGCTTTCTTGCAGAGTTTTCACGTGTGCATGATTAGGTTTTGCTTTAGTATATATAATAGAACTGATTTAGGTTAAAATCTTGGCCAAGAATCCATGGAATTATGGTTTGCATATTTGATTTTCAATCAAATATTTTTCAATATTTTTGATTGAAAAACCTTGCCAAATTGGGAGATTTTGGTCCCCTTGATGTGTACATGAAATCTCCAGCACATGTAGGTCATATTTGCTTCATGAAAAGATTGCAAAACCACATCTTGATATTTTCCTACAATTAAATGAATTAAATGAATTAATAATCAATTAAAAATCCAATTAATTAATAAAAATAAGAAAATAATTCAATTTAATCTCAATGGGTCGTGCATAAGCCTTGGACAATGTTTCAAGAAGGAATTTGAGGCCCATTAGCAAAAATGATGTGTTTTGAGCAAAGTTGACTTTTGCAAATTCACAAAAATTTCCCAACTTCTCCAATGCATATCTTGCTCAATTTGGATCATATGAACATGTTCTTGGACATTTTGGAAAGGTCTTGAAGTCCTCTAACCAATGCCTTTGGTCCCATGTCATTTGGATTTACCAATCTCAAGTTATGGTCTTTTACTTAAAGTGCCTTCTTGTTGACTTTTGAAATTGACTTATAATGTAGAAATTGATAACTTTTTGTGAGAGCATTTCTTGGACTTGGAATGTGAAGCTGAGTTATAGGAAATGTCATCCCCTTCAAAATGAGCATTGGATGGGATTTTTCTGATGAACCATGAAAAAGTTATGCTTTGGTCAATGTACAGTTGACTTTTCTACTGTCCAAAAATAGTAACTTTTGGCATCTTGATGATTTTTGAGCCATTCTTGTGGAATCATGATCAAGACTTGATCAAATGATGATTGTGGCCTCAAAATAAGATGTTGACCAAAAATTTTGACTTTTGATTGTAAAATGACCATTTTGCCCCTGCAGTTGATTGTGAAGCAAATGAAGCTTTTGACTGTGCAAACTGGCATTGTGAATCTTGAAACTTGGCATGTAGATGCTTAACAATGTATATGGGCACATGAGACTTGATTGGACCACTGAAAATCCAAAATTCCTTGCAATAACCAAAACCCTAATTTTGACTGGCTTAGGAGGATGTTTGACTGTGCAATCCCTGAGTAGTTTTGAACCATTTAAAGATGACTCTTGACAAACTTTGAAGAATATGGGAGGGAAAATTTTGGGGTACAACAGTTGCCCCTGTTAAATCTTCTTAAACCTGAGGATGTAGATTGGCTTGCGTTCCTTTCGTGATCCGAAGGTGGAAGATGATTGAACACTAAAGTGCCCAGAAATTTGCACTCGCATAGTGTAATATCAGCAATGTGATGTCGGGAATGGGCTTACAGATGCCATTTGGAGAGATGGTGGATAGGAGGATGGGCTTATAGATGCCATTTGGAGATGTGACAGAACCTTGTCGAGAATGGGCTTATAGATGCCATCCGGGGGTGTCGATCGCGTAAGAGATTCCTTAGCGAGAACTTGCGTACTTGAGAAAGAAAGATAATTTCCTGGATTGATACAGGTGCTGATCTTCAAACTCTTCATGCAGATATGCCCTGGCTAGATACAGGTATCGAATCCACAATCAATCGCTCACAGATATGCCCTGGCTAGATACAGGTATCGAATCTGGAACTTCAAACTCTTCATGCAGATATGCCCTGGCTAGATACAAGTATCGAATCTACAATCAATCGCTCACAGATATGCCCTGGCTAGATACAGGTATCGAATCTGGAACTTGGTCGTCTACAGATATGCCCTGGCTGGATACAGGTATCGAATCTCTAAACTCTTCATGCAGATATGCCCTGGCTAGATACAAGTGTCGAATCCACAATCAATCGCTCACATATATACCCTGGATAGATACAGGTATCGAATCCGGAACTTTAAAATGTTGATGGGTTGTCTCTACTAACAGGTTGTCTTCAATGACAGGTTGTCTTCAATGACAGGTTGTCTTTAATGACGGGTTGTCTTTAATGACGGGTTGTCTATAATGAAGGGTTGTCTATAATGACGGATTGTCTTAAATGACGGGTTGTCTATAATGACGGATTGTCTATAATGACGGATTGTCTACATTGACGGGTGTCTATATTGACGGGTGTCTATAATGACGGGTGTCTATAATGACGGGTGTCTACATTGACGGATGTCTACATTGACGGGTGTCTATATTGACGGGTTGTCTACATTGACGGGTGTCTATAATGACGGGTGTCTATAATGACGGGTGTCTATAATGACGGGTGTCTATAATGACGGATGTCTATAATGACGGGTGTCTATAATGACGGGTGTCTATAATGACGGGTGTCTATAATGACGGGTGTCTATAATGACGTGTTATCTATATTGACGGGTGTCTATAATGACGGGTGTCTATAATGACGGGTGTCTATAATGACGGGTGTCTATAATGACGGATGTCTATAATGACGAGTGTCTATAATGACGGATGTCTATAATGACGGGTGTCTGTAATGACGGATGTCTATAATGACGGGTGTCTATAAGGACAGGTGTCTATAATGACGGGTTGTCTAAGACGACAGGATGTCTTCTTTGACTTTAGGAATTAATTTAACTGGACTTGTCTTCTTTGACTGGATTTGCCTTCTTTGACTGGATTGATCTCTTTTGACTGTATTTGTCTACTTTGACATAGCTGATCATTTAACTGTATCCTTCCTGAAAGGTAAAGGTCAGTCATATGCAATGCATGATATGGATCAAGCAATGATGTTCTCGACATAAATGAGATTGTATGATATGATGTGTATATGCATGTATCATGATGTATAACAATGTGATGTTTATGAATGTATCTTCTTCTGGGAAAATAAATTCTTGGCGAATGCCAGGAAGTTCGTTGAATCCTGGGCTGCTGCTGAAGAGTAGAGTTCTTCGTTTCCGCTGGGGATGATGGTTGCAAGAATAAACCGGTAGGAGAAGATGACTCCGTTGGGGAATAAACTTGTTGGAGATATTACTCTGCGGGGAATTACTTTGTGGGAAGAGATACTGCGCTGAGAATTTGATGATAACTCCGCTGGGGATTCCTGTTGATAAGTTTTGTTGAGGGGTTTGATGAACTCCGCTGGGGATAGGAAGAACTTCGCCGAGGATGATCTTTCCGTTGTAATTAGCTGAGGATAGCCCAGTTATAAGCTCTGGTGGGGAGTGGAGGTAACTTGGTCATGTTCTTCAGCTGAACTTACCTTGGCACCTCGGTGGACAGAGCAACCAGATCGCTTAGACAATTCTTATTGCCCCAGTTTCTTTGGGAGAAGGTACATGTGGGGGTGCTTGATGACTGCCGATTTACGAATCTTCTTCTGGTAGGTAAGTGACGAGATGACGGGACATAGTCGTACGCGTTGATCCCTGATTTTTGCCTGGACCGCCCTTTTGGGTTTTCAGTCCACCGGGATACCCATTTTTGCCCAAGCCGCCTTTTCAGGTTTTCGGCTTGCCGGGTGTACAGATTTTTTCATTTCCATCCCTTATTTTTGCCCGAACCTTTTTGGTTCGCCGGGAAGCCCTTGTTTTTGCCTAGGCCAGTCGACCTAGCGGGTCTTTGATTATGCGCAGTATTTTTCGACTATGTCCACGCTCTCAGGATGTAGGGAGGTGCCCCCGTTGTTGTGTTTGCCATGTGACCAGAAGATATTTGATCGTACCAGATTTGTCCCTGGAGTTCAGGCCCACTGCCCCAGTTGATTCAGATGGAGATCTGCCCCTGGCTATTTGGCATTTGAGAGATTCTCTGAATCTTGACTTAACTGCCCCAGATGATGGACAATGATCATGTCGACCTCTTGGTTGGAAGTGATTTTGTTCACTAGATATTCTTCGTGCGAATTTCTTTGCTGTTCGAACAAAAAGTCATATGCAAACAATGTTATTTTAAAAATGCAAAGCTTATGTCTGTCTTGAAGTTTTTAAAAATGCATTTTTTAATAAACCAATTGAATTTTTGTAAAATGTGATGTCAACTCAAAATTTTACAGCAAGCCTTAAGGAGTCAGGATACCTTTGGTAACAGTATGCTTTCGAACTAACCCATGCTTCAGCTAGGACTTTTAAGGGTTATAACGTGGCCCGGTTCATGGTTTAAGAAACAAAGGATAAAGGCTCAAATTTTATTTGTACCCACCCGCTCTTCATGATGTTCTTCGATCCTAAACTCAGCTAATCGTGCGTTAGACCTTGTATGAGTCTTTGCTTTGATATTCCAATGATGGTTCGGATGTTGACAATTTATTTTGAATAGGCAGTCATTTTTTTTTTGTTGAGGATTTGTAGGACCTCTTTCTTTTTTTGATTTTGTTATCCCTGTTTTTTGCCTGAACTGTTTCTTTGTGATTACAGTCAGCGGGATGCCCCAGTTTTGTAAGTCTCCTTCGTAGGTTTTGACTTATTGGGCTTTGATTTCTGAGAGATAATGACTGCCTGTCGTTATGATTATTCAGAACCATCACTGTCTTTTGTCTCGGAAGGACTTCTTTAATGTCGTTCATTGTGCACTTGGATCAGCTGAGAAAACTACCCTGCCCCAGGTTGTGATTAAGGGTTTTAATTATCGAAAAGAAAAACTCCAACTTCTTTGGCTCAGAGGGGTTGACGAGGGATTATCTTCCTTATGACTCGAGTGTTTAGGATTTGAAACAATGCCTGTACCTCATCAACGGGGTTTGTCCAAAAGCATACTGTAAAGATCGTGGTATCGTTTTCGTCATCCTCCCTCAAAAGGCTTAGAATTATTAATCGAGAGTTTGGACATCACAAAAAATGAAAGCAATTTGAATATAGCGAATGCGAATATATTGATTCAAAACAGACATACGCGATGCATTAATGAAATAATAACGTTTGACATGAATAAATGTTTGAACAATCAAAGAAAAATACAACTTGAACATTCGAATGAACAAAAGTTTTTTCAATCCTAGCCATGTTTTGGCAAGGGAGCAGTGATCACATTGGGAGTCTCGGGCGCTTCGAACTCGACCTCCTTTGCATCGATCAGGTCCTGAACCTTGTTCCTCAAAGTCCAACAATCATTTGTAGCATGCCCCGGGCTGTCAGAGTGATAAGCACAGCGGGCGTTGGGGTTATACCTTGAAGGTGTCTTGTTGGGATTCTTAGAAGGGTCCCTTAGAGTTACCAAATTGGTCTTCAGCAACTGTGGCAATATCTGGGACAGAGTCATACTGAGTCGAGTGAACTGCCTTCTGGGTCTCTCTTCCCTTTGTTGGTTGCGATGTTGAGGATCACTGGCCGGTTTTGAAATGACTACCGCGTTGACATCTTGGCGGTGTTCGGACCTATTCTGCCCTCTTGAACCATAAACATCACTGGATTCCTTCTTGAATGGTTTCTTCTCAGTGTTCGAGGAGTCACCCTTCTGTATTTTCCCCGACTTGATACCAGCTTCTATCCTCTCACCAGTTAGGATCAGATCTGTAAACCCAGCAGAAGAATTCCCAATCAGATGGTTGAAGAATGGACCAGACAGAGTCCCCAAGAACATGTCAACAAGCTCACGGTCAGTCAAAGGTGGCTGCACCCTTCCAGCCAGGTCTCTCCACTTTTGCGCGTACTCCTTGAATCCTTCACCCGTCCCTAGTGACATACCCTGGAGTTGAGTACGCGTAGGAGCGAGGTCGGAATTGTATTGATACTGCTTATAAAATGCAGTAGCCAAGTCCTCCCAGTTTCGAATACTGGCTCCATCCAGCTTATAGAACCATTCAAGTTGAGTCCCTGAAAGACTTTCCTGGAAGAAATGGATCCATAAGTTCTTGTCTGCAGTATACGGTTGGATCTTTCTTACATATGATCTGAGATGCAGCTTAGGACATGAAGCTCCGTCGTACTTTGCAAAGGCAGGCGCCTTGAACTTGTGTGGGATCACTACCCCAGAAGATAAACCTAGATCTCCGAAATCCAACCCAGGCACATGTTGAATCTCCATAGCACTTAGACGGTCCTCCAATTGTTTGTACCTATCCTCAGCAGGAGGGTATTGTTCATCATTGTAATCTGTCTCGTTGTCGGAGACCGCGGGACTAGGAACCCTTCCCCCTTGGGGACTATCTTTTCCTACAGATGAGGTAGTCAACTCAGCCTCATTCTGCAGTCCATTCCCAGATCTGCGTCTAATGTTGAACAAAACCGTCCTCTTCTTCTTCTTCCTCTCCTTCCGAATCAGAGTCTTCAAATCCTGTTGACCCTGGGCTAGGCTCATAACCAACTCTTGGAACTGGGCATTCTGGGCCTGGAGGGCCTTGATAGCTTGTTCAGTGGATGGCTCAGGATTCATGATGATTGCTGAAATAAACAGCGAAGAAGATAAGTGACCTGTGAAAAGTGTACCTGTAATGCAATGATATGTATGATATGCATGCAATTTTTTCAAGGATCTCGCGGGGTAAACAAGAAACTGGTTAGAATTTGAATTTTGTAGCTTGATTGAAGGAACTTCATGTTGTTGAGAGTCCTTCTTCAAGAGTCAAGGCTCACCATATCGAGTGGGTCATAGCCCCTGACTCAAGTTATCAACCTTGGCTAGAGGAAAATAAATCCCCTTTGCCCCTTGATAGACAGTTGGTTCATCATGACCTGCATCACAGACCCTTGAGATCCTTGAAAAGGGTTAGTCCTTATGCAAGATGTATGCGATGGTATGATGGTATGATGGTATGATGTTATGCTATGCGTGGAGTGATGTAAGTAAACTCTGTTATAAGCCCAGATTAAGGACTGTAAACAAAACCTGCAAGGAACTCATGTTGTCAGATAACAAGAATGCGCAAGTAGTTCAGATTTGAAGGCACACAAGTCACACAAGACAGCCCTTAGAGTTCAGGCCAGCATGAAGTTTGGGGTACTACCCTCTTGAAGTTGGTGGGCTCAAAACCTGTCCTATCAAAAGTAACCGGGTTCTAAGGAGCTCAATATCATTGGGTTGTTTTCTGTGTTCATTGTTTTGATTTAGCCACTGAACTGGCGACCAAAATATTCCAAGAAAACAACCCTCAATGAGTGTAGTATCGAGTATCTACCAACTTCGGACTGCACCAAAGTCGGTCATCTCACTACCCCTAAAGAGGCCAGGATGGTCAAGTAAGGTTCTAGGTCAGTTGATGCTTCACGACACCACGCGGCGGCCCCGTACTCTCATTGACTTGACTCAAGGGTTACCGGTACTCACCAAAGTGCCACATCAACGTAGCAACTGCTTCAACCGTGTCGGTATACCCCACACAGTTCCCTCACAGTTTGTTGCTACTTCTAAAAGGGTATCCCCCAGATCCGGGTTAGGATCTATGAAACTCCAAGGCAAACCCACAATATTAAAGCAAACAAAGCAAGCAATTGAAAACATAAGAGTGGTCTAATCCTAAGGTACACCTCACTTATTAAGTGGTCCCCAGCAGAGTCGCCAGTTCTGTGATCGGTGGAAATAGAACTGACTGTTTTTGAAATGCTGGTTCGCGAAATGTCGCGGTAAGTAAGAGTCGCCACCGTCTTTTATGTTCTCCAACAAGGAAAGGACAAAAGCACAGCAAAATTCCTTTTCGAGATGTTTCTCGGTTCGGGAGGTAGATTATAGAAAGGGAAGGTGTTAGCATCCTTTCTATCCGTGGTTATCCACGGGCTCTTAGGTACTTGCTCACTATGTTCTCAAAAATTATTTGCTTTTCAAGTGTTTGTGGGTTTTGAAAAAGTTTAGTTTGAAAAACTTCTAGGTAACTCTTGTATCAGTCCTCAAGAGTGTATGAAGTATTTGTTTGAAAACTTTTTGAAAGTGTAGGTGCGAAAAGTTGTTTTTGTTTTTTGAAAGAGCAAGTACCCAGGAGAAATCTACCTACTCTAAGGAATTAGGCTGTGTAAGAGTCCTTTAGACAGTATTATCCCGCTATTGAGAAGTAGGAAGCACCGTCATTGGAGTTATTCGAGTCAATTCGATTAAGGGACATGTGTGGTCACCAAAGCAATAGTAGGACGCCTTAGCGGTAACCCTAATGTCCTAGATCCTTTTTTCATCCGAGACAACCGTTTCGAGGCAACTGGATCTTTAGACAGGAGGGCGACCTCTAAAACACCCTATACTTGACGACCACCTCGAGGCAACCAAGTGAGGCGTACCCTAAGAGTGGCATGTGCATGTGTGTCAGATTCAGTTAAGATTATCTTGTACATGTTATTTGTGAGCTACGCTTTGATTTTATTTTTCAGACAAGTCTTGCATGCATAATTAACAGTTAATAGTTGGGCGGAAAGTAAATTGCAGGAAATTGAATCTACGCTATTACAAGGCGTCGGGTATTTACATCGCCAAAAACATAACCCTTGAAAATAAATTGCGAGAAAGTAAAGAAAGCGATAAAAGCCTAATTATCTATTACATCCTCGGAAACAGATACATAAATAATGTTAAAAATAAATATGCGCGCGAAGAAATTAAGTCAGGAACGTCCTTAGGGTTTTGACCCTTTTTGAGAAAAGAGTTGAATTTGTCCCTTTTTTGCAATTTAAATTAAATATTAACCCTAAAACTAATTAATTAATTAATTAAAAGAAAAAAAGTGTTTTTTTATGTTTTTTATGTTTTAATGAAAATAAAAAGAAATTAAAAATCAAAAGTTAGTAAAAAAACCTAAGTCTAATTTATTTTATTTATTGTAAAAGAAAATTAAAATTAAACCTAATTAAACCAAGTTAATTCATGTTAGTGTTTATTTACAAAATAATTAAATTTAATAAATAATAATAATAATAATTAACAAAAATATTTACATTTTTTAATTGCCTGAATTTATTATGAAAATTAATTAAGTTAATTAAATAGTAATAATATTAATAATAAAAATAACTAGTTAAAAGAAAATAAAAGAAAAGCAATTAACCAGGGGGGGTGTTGACCCAGATGGAGGTTTATTCCAGCAATTCTGGCCCACTAAGCTTCTAGGCCTGCTTGACCTCTAGGATTATCTGCACGTTGCTTTGACTGGGAGTATGGTGTTCTCCACTTTTTGACCATTGGATTGCTGTTAGTGGCCACTTGGCGCATTGATTTGTGAGAGTCCATGGTGGAATGTCTTGGATAGCCTGCACACAATCATGTTATGAAAAATAATAGAGACAATTTGGGTGGACCTGGGAATCGAACCCAGGTCCCAATGGTCACATGCCAACACATCTTCCACTAGGCCATCACGCTGCATTTGTTAATAAGATAAGCAATTAAAATAATATATAAGACAACAACATGTGCTGGAAACAAACACACGTGCGCCATTATGTTTGAATGAACCACTAGCACATTGCCAACTCACTGTCTTCTTCGTTTTCCTGCAAAAAGGACAAAGAGATAGCGGGGGTTTTTAACCCCCACAAAATAGCTTGAGGAATAATAGCGATTAGAATTCTAGGCTATATAAATATGGCGCGATATGTGATTTGGATTCGTCTGATTCTCACGAATTTAACCATAGGCATGAGAGGTTCTGATTTTACTGGATGTGGAAAGTCCTAATTTTGAAGCTTGAAAAACCTAGAATTCGTCAATGGTGATTTGTGATTCTGGACACCATAATGCAATTCACCTATACCATTAGCTTCAGAGAGGTTCTAGCAATGCAAAGCACACAAAAAATCTTGTTAATGATGCATGAATAATGAATTATGATTATGAAAAAGATTGACAAACCGTGGGACTGTTTCTTAGGATTCCTTGAGTGTTAGCGTGTGGTTTTGATCCCTACACGTTCCTGGGAGTGCTAGCAATGTATTAGAAACAAAAACAAGTTTTGAATCACGTTAAATTATGGAATTCAGTTTTGAGTTTTCTTGACTTTTTCCCAATATTGCATATGGCTTTCTTGCAGAGTTTTCACGTGTGCATGATTAGGTTTTGCTTTAGTATATATAATAGAACTGATTTAGGTTAAAATCTTGGCCAAGAATCCATGGAATTATGGTTTGCATATTTGATTTTCAATCAAATATTTTTCAATCTTTTTGATTGAAAAACCTTGCCAAATTGGGAGATTTTGGTCCCCTTGATGTGTACACGAAATCTCCAGCACATGTAGGTCATATTTGCTTCATGAAAAGATTGCAAAACCACATCTTGATATTTTCCTACAATTAAATGAATTAATAATCAATTAAAAATCCAATTAATTAATAAAAATAAGAAAATAATTCAATTTAATCTCAATGGGTCGTGCATAAGCCTTGGACAATGTTTCAAGAAGGAATTTGAGGCCCATTAGCAAAAATGATGTGTTTTGAGCAAAGTTGACTTTTGCAAATTCACAAAAATTTCCCAACTTCTCCAATGCATATCTTGCTCAATTTTGATCATATGAACATGTTCTTGGACATTTTGGAAAGGTCTTGAAGTTATCTAACCAATGCTTTTGGTCACATGTCATTTGGATTTACCAATATCAAGTTATGGTCTTTTACTTAAAGTGCCTTTTTGTTGACTTTTGAAATTGACCTATAATGTAGAAATTGATAACTTTTTGTGAGAGCATTTCTTGGACTTGGAATGTGAAGCTGAGTTATAGGAAATGTCATCCCCTTCAAAATGAGCATTGGATGGGATTTTTCTGATGAAACATGAAAAAGTTATGCTTTGGTCAATGTACAGTTGACTTTTCTACTGTCCAAAAATAGTAACTTTTGGCATCTTGATGATTTTTGAGCCATTCTTGTGGAATCATGATCAAGACTTGATCAAATGATGATTGTGGCCTCAAAATAAGATGTTGACCAAAAATTTTGACTTTTGACTGTAAAATGACCATTTTTCCCCTGCAGTTGATTGTGAAGCAAATGAAGCTTTTGACTGTGCAAACTGGCATTGTGAATCTTGAAACTTGGCATGTAGATGCTTGACAATGTATATGGCCACGTGAGACTTGATTGGACCACTGAAAATCCCAAATTCCTTGCAAGAACCAAAACCCTAATTTTGACTGGCTTAGGAGGATGTTTGACTGTGCAATCCCTGAGTAGTTTTGAACCATTTAAAGATGACTCTTGACAAACTTTGAAGAATATGGGAGCGCAAATTTTGGGGTACAACACACGCACTCTATAAACTGGTCAGCAGAAGTTTCTTGAGGCACGTGTGCCGTCTTTAGAAATTTGATTAAGGCCTTAGCATGAGCCTCAGAGCAGAGTAGGAGAGCTAACATGGAGATTTTGGAAGGGGTCTGCCCTAGCTGCTCCACGACATCATAATTGCTCTTCTTGATTATCTTTAAGATTTCTTCCATCTCTTTCTGGGTGGTCTCGGGGATTACCACAGTCTGAGCCTTCATCCTGACAGGAGCTTCTAGTATCCCCTTACCCTTATCGGTAGTAACATCAGAGGGTCAAACTTCAGGAGTATCTAATTCTTCAATTACCGGGCTTTGCACAGATGGCTTGACAGGCACATAAGCTTTCGAGGGTCCGAAGACTGCTCGTGGAGGAGCAATCTCCTGAGAGAAGATCCTTCCGCTGCGAGTTATCTTGCTCGTTCCCGCAATATTCCCTATATCAGGGGTTTCATCATCAGAATTCTCTTGGACTTATTCTACCTGTTTGACACCATGGTAGAAGATTTCTCCTCCGTAATTCAATGGTATCGTCTTGTTAGATTTATACGGGACAGGCCCCGGCATGGTGATTTTCAACGGCACACACGTAGGATCAGGCGTAATCTTGACATGCCTTTTGCAGGTCTTGGGAAGATTGTCGGAGATGTTTATTATTGCAATGTCATTGGTTGAAGTAACAAAGGTAGCAGGAGTAACATGAGTGATAGTATCAACAGGAGTCTTTTGGAAGAGGATCTCTTGGGTATCCATCAGGCGTTGGATGCCTGATTTCAACAGTGGGCAGCCAGCTTGCATGTTTGAACAAAAGTAACAGTCTTTTCCACAACCTGGGAATATCCCGGATTTCATTAAATTCACTTTAATCACTGGTAACGGAGTCAAAAGGTCATCAACAATGGTAACATGAAGGTCTTCCACAACAGCATGAACATTATGACCGTGCTTGAGCATTGGAGCGGATATCACGTTGGGTTTTTTAGGAGCATCAAACTCTACCTCCTTGGTGTCTATCAGGTCTTGGATCTTGTTTTTAAGAGCCCAACAGTTATTAGTATCATGCCCTACACTGTCAGAGTGGTATGCGCATTTTGCATTGGAATGATAATAAGGAGAAGAGGTATTAGGGTTTTTCGGCGCTTCTTTCAAATTGGTAAGGTTCAGCTTTAACAAATGAGGGAGGACTTGAGCTGGTGTCATGTTGATTCGGGTGAACTGTCGTTGTGGCCTTTCTACCCTTTGCTGATTAGCCCTAGGTTGACTGCTTCGAGGTTGATCAGCTGAAGAGTTTTGGATCATCACAACCCCAATTGTTGGTCGGTGCTCTGTTCTTCCTTGATTTTTCTGGTAATACACAGCAAAAGATTCTTTCTTGGCTGGGAAGGTCTTCTTAATAGCAGTGGAAGTGGAGGCATCCTTCTGAATTTTACCACTTTTAATGCCAGCCTTGACCCTTTCATCGGTCAGAATTAATTTGGTGAATCCTGCAGATGAGCTCCCGATTAAATGATTGAAGAATGGGCCAGACAGGGTCCCTAAAAACATGTCAACCAACTCTCTATCCGACAATGGTGGTTGCACCCTTCCAGCCAGATCCCGCCACTTCAGGGCATACTCTTTAAATCCTTCATTAGAAGCCATACCCATACTCTGTAGTTGAGTACGAGTAGGCTCTAAATCAGTGTTGTATTGGTATTGTCGGTAGAAAGCAGCAGCTAAGTCTTCCTAGTTATGAACATCCGATCTCTCGAGTTGATAGAACCAGTCCAATTGTGTGCCCGACAAACTGTCTTGAAAAAAGTGTACCCAAAGATCCTTATCAGAGGAGTGAGGTTGGATCTTTCTGACGTAGGACCTCAGATGCATCTTTGGATAGGACAAACTGTCATACTTATAAAATTTAGGTACTTTGAACTTGGGAGGAATGACGATCCCAGCAACCAATCCTAGTTCTTCGAAATCTAAACCAGGTACCCTTTGCAACTCCATGGCTGCCAACCGATCCTCAAGATTTTTATACTTATCATCCGCCGGGGGATATTGCTGTTCGGAGTAATCTTCATCCTCTTCCTCTTCTTCTTCTTCAACTTCAGATTCAGAAGGCATCGCAACTCCTTTTCCTTTACCAACCCCTTCATCAGACGTCGAAGGGAACTCGAGAACCTTTCTAGCCTGGTTTTCAAACCTTCTTCCCATAATGGCCACCCCGGTCCTTTTCTTCTTTTTCTCTTTATCTTTCTCCAACAGTGCTTTAAGGTCCTTTTGACCCTTTTCTAAGGTCATGAGGAGTTTCTGGAATTGTGAATTTTGTGCTTGCAGACCCTTAACCGTCTGCTCCAAATCCATCTTGCTGAAATAAACAGCAGAAAGATAAGGAAACCTGGTGTGAAGACCTGTTTATGCATATGATGAATGATATGTTATTTGTGATACGGTGGGAGAACTGACTTGAGGTTTTGCGTTTGTGTTCGTAAATGTTTCAGTTGAGCAAGAGTCGCCACCGACTTTTTGTTTTATCCTAAGGAAAGGTCAAAAAGCACAGGAAAGACCTTTGAGATGTTTTCTTGGGTTCGGGGAGTATATTATAGAAAGGGAAGGTATTAGCACCCTTTCTATCCATGGTTATCCATGGGCTCTTAGTTACTTTCTTAGATCACTTGCCTTTGCTTTTCAATTGTTTGAAATGGTGCTTTGTGTGTGTGGTTTTGAAAATGTTTTGAAAAAGATGCATTGTCTAGGCAACCTTTGTAACAATTCTTGTTTGAATGTTTTACAAAGGTGTTTGTCTTTTTGAAAAGATGTTTCAATGTTTTTGAAATTTTGTTTTGAAGTTGTGTTGTGAGGTGTGTTTTGAAAAAAGGCAAGGATGTTTTGCAAGTTTGATCAAGTAACTAAGAGTTATCTATCCTAATTTACTCAAAGATCTTTCTTACGTTTTTTAACCCTTTTAACAGTGTTGTTTCACCATTGTATTTGGTGAACAACCTTGTGTTAGAATGTTAACGGGGCGGGCGTGGGTCATCGTATAGACCATGAAAGCAATAGTGTCAAGTATCTTTGGCAATTTTCTTTAAGGGACTTGATCATTTTCTAGGCAACCATGAGAGCGTCATCAAGGGACTATGATCATTTTGTTTGTTTTTGTTTTGCCAAAGACACTCAACATGCGACCATGGCCCATTTTTGAAGGCAACAAGTGGTATAACCCTAGGGGTGCAAGTGTGCATTGTGTTTGTTTTTTCATGCATGTTTATCTTGGATTTAGGTCAAGCTACTTGTTGATTTGATTTTAGCATACAAACCCTAATTCTCTAAGCATGGCATAATTGAAAGCTTTTAAGTGCGAAAATTTAAATACTAAGCTATTACAACATGATATAGGGAGGGGGTACAAATTTGCATTTGGGATATTTGACAAGGAAATAAAAACTAAGTTATTACAACCATATCGAATATACAAATAAGATATGAATATACAACAATTGAATATGATATAATAAACAAATGTCAAATAAAAGGTATCATGCACGAAAAGGTTTTTTTATGTATGTGAAAAAGGGTATTTTTTTAATGTGAAATATAAACAAAAATAAATAAAAAAAGTCAAATTTAATTATTTTTTGTCATTTAGGGTAAAACCCTATTTTTTTAAGTAAAGAGTAATATTTATTAATTATATACAATATATATTAATTTATACAGAAATTAGAAGTATATTGTAAAAGAGATATTTTTGGTGTCAAATATTAATAAAAATGTATTATTTCCATATTTTTGTCCTAAGTATCTAATAAAATAAAATATACAAGTATATATATATATACTAAACCTATTAAATATAAAAGATAAAATTAATTATTTATGTATATAAAAAAAATGTATATTTTCAAGATGTAAATAAAAATAATAACTGAAAAAATAAATATATTTTTTATATTATTTTTTAGGGTTTCAATAAAAAAACGATTTGTATTATTTACATACATATGCTAATAAAATAAAATAATTACCAAATAAATATGAAAAAAATGTGGACAAATATTTTTAGCATTTTTTATGTTTGAGCAAAAAATAAAAAGTCAGAATAAAAAATCAAAACACAAAAATGACAAATATTTAATTATTTGGGTCAGGGGGGTGCAAACTGGAAAAAGGGGTGCAAAAAGTAAGGATGACTCAGGCCCAGCCCAAGCCATCACCTTCTTCAACCTCCAGCATACTGTTTGAAATTTCGCGCGCCTCCTTGTTCAAACATCAACTCATGATTCTTTGATTTTTTTGCAAAACTCATAACATAAACATTGTAGAGCATCAAATCGCGAATTCAAACATGTAAAAAACTTGGATTAACTCTCAAAGGCCAGAGAGAATTTCTCTGGCCCTAATTTTTAACCTAACTTTTTTCACATGTTCATGGCTAAAATTCTCACAGCACGCTTAACATAAATGAAAAATGATCACATGTATGGCTTCAGGGCTATGAGTAGGACATGTTTCATTCACAAAACTAAGCCTGAATCTTCCTAGATAGAGAGATAGAGGTCCATGGATTACCTGTTTCAGCTTGAATCGTGTAGAGCAATATAGCAACCTTTAATGGAGTTTGAGCTTCTGTAGAGCTTGCCTGAGGTCCAAGGAAGCTTTTCCAACACCTGGCTTGCTTTGAGACACCTTGTATCGTGCTATAGAAGCTCACCTGCAAAGCTTGAAAGTGAAAATGGCAAATGAGGTTAGAGGTGTTACAGCTGGTGTTTAGGGCTTGGAATAGTTTAGGTGGATGGTGTGGAATGTGTTTGAAAGGGTTTTAGCAAAAGTGCACGAGCAAACTGAGTTGTGGACTTCAATTTGCAGGAGGTGCCCTATTTTTGCAGCAAGATGGTGATTTGGTGTATTAGGAGGTATGAGGGATGGAAGGGTCATGCCTTAGGTCTGTTTTGATCTATGGAAGATGCTCACAAAGTTTTTTTTGGCTTGTGTTCACAGGAAATGAGATTTGGTGTCTTTTTGCAAAGTTTCTTCTACTATAAGCAAGAAAGTGTAAGTTACAATGCAGGCCTGTACCATCCCTAATGTATGCTGCCTATCTCGCCCTTGAGACTTGCAATTTGTAGATTTGATTTGGCTTCAGAGATATGGCCCCTTATGCTCAAAGATTTGGAACTTGACATAAAGTGTAACTTTACCAAAATGGAAACTTTGCTTTTTCTAATTAAGGGTTAGTTTAGCATGTAATACCCAAATGGATGAAATAACACCTTAACACAATGGTTAGGCATTAAATTATTGAGTGTGAAGGGGTTTAGAGGCCTGCAAGCTAGCATAAACCAAGCTGATTTGAAAATGCCATTTGCTATGAACATGTATTGGTCATGAACAAAAGTGAGTTTTGGCCAACTTTGTGAATTCGATTCTCTCTAACCACAAGGGTGTTTGAGAAGTTCATGGAAAATTTGGAAAGCTTGGAACATGTACTACAAACCATATTTGTAATGGAAATTGAAACTCCAAGTGGAACCATGTGAAAAATGGCCAAGAAGTTGGAAAAAAATCCTGCCTAGAATAGGGCAAATTTTCTCTAAGTTAAAAGTTTTATGCACCCTTGTTCCAAAAATCATAACTTGAGATACAAGCTTCCTTTGAGAAAACTTTGTGAATCAAAGTTGTATATTTTAGGATGGAATATAACTTTCATGTTTCAAGTTTTGTTTGAATCCATTTTCATCTTGGTGAAAAAATGGGACAAAGTTAGGAAAAAATAAGGAAATTTCATAACTTAGAAAAATTCTAAGTTATGAAAAAATTTCATTTTAAACCCTAATTTGCAATTTTGGGTTTCTTGGTGAACAAGTTTCATAATTTGACATTTCTTGATGAAAAATGAATCTTGGCACTTGATTTTGACCAAAAAGTCAAAGTTTTACTTTTCAGTATACAGTCAAATTTTGATCAGTTGACTGAAAAATTCATCTGTCAATCCTGTGCATTTGAGATCTTTTGAACTTGTTGAATGGGTCAAGACAATTCCATTGAGTCCTTGAGTCCATATGTGAGCTTGGTTTGCCATTGGTTATGTCAAACAGTCAAAAATTGCCTTTGTGCAGTCAAAAACCCTAAAAATGACCATTTTGCCCTTTTGGTGATCTGATCAAATTTCTTGTGGAATTGTGATCCAAACTTGACCAAATGGTTCATATGAGTTCATTATGTTGATGTGGGTCAAATTTCATGAGGTTTGACTGTCAATTTGGCCACAATTGACTTTTCCCCAATACAGCTGATTTCTAGGTCAACTGTCCAATTGACTAGGCAAAAATTTGAATCAAGGCTTGAAACTTGGTATGGGCAAACTTGTGATCCAAACATGAAGCATGAAAGTAAATTAAGGTATTGTAGGCCAAAACATCATTGTGCAAATCCAAACCCTAATTTGGGTCAACAGTGCAAGGAGGGGTCTTAAGCAGAGCAAACCCTAGTTTGACCTTAAACTCCAAGAGTCTTGTGATGAGAAAATGTTGATGAAATGAGAGGGAAAATTTTGGGGTACAACAGTTGCCCCTGTTCAATCTTCTTGAACCTGAAGAGTTAGATTGGCAGTTCTGCCGTTCGCGACTCGAGGGTGAAAGATGATTGAACACTAGAGTGCCCAGAAATTTGCACTCGGCAAAGCGTAGTCGAGGGAATGGGCTTAAAGATGCCATTTGGAGATGGGATTAAAGATTCCATCTAGAATGTGATAGAATCTTGTCGGGGGATGGGCTTAAAGATGCCATCTGGAATATATGTTGAACTGTTATGTTGTTGGTGAGTGGACGAGTACCAGAAAGGTATCCATGTTTGGAACATCTCTGAGCTGGGGGTCTGAATAAGCAATAGATTGACATCCGCATTTGGAAGCATCCGTAAACTGTTTTCAGAAGTCTTGAATCTGAACAAGCGATAGATTAACATCCATATCTGGAGAACCCGTAAATTGTTTTCAAAAGTCTGGAATCTGAACAAGCGATAGATTAACATCCATATCTGGAGAACCCGTAAACTGTTTTCAGAAGTCTTGAATCTGAACAAGCGATAGATTAGCATCCATATCTGGAGAACTCGTAAACTGTTTTCAGAAGTCAAGTTGAAGCTTATTAATCTTATCCTGAAAAGGGTAAAATATTAGCTGAAACACAAAGTTATGTTGCATGAAATGTGTGATGCAATATATATGTTATATCAATGTTTATGATATACGAATGTAATGAATGCGCATGTAAGCTGATGAGCTGTCTTGCTGAGGATAGATGAATCCTGGATAGCCGGGGATAATAGAATCTTGACTGCTGCCGGGGAAAATGAATCCTTGACTGCTGCAGGGGATTGCAAGAATCTTTGATTGTAGAAGATGAGAAATCCTTGTTGACTGCTGACTGCTTGGGGAACAAGGAAAACTTTGAAAATCTCTACTGGGAAGTTTAAAACCTGGGAGATTTATGCTGGAGGAATGGGACTGAGAATTTTCAATCTGTTGGGAAGTATCTCTGTGGGGAGAATGTTCATTATCCTGGTTCCGTTGGGGATAGGATATTTAGGGTTTTTGGGCTCCACTAGGGATCTTGAAACTTGACTCTGAGGGGAATTAAGTTCTGGAATGCGCTTTAGCTGGGGAATACATCTTTAGAAAGCTTTTGCTCTGCTGAGGATCCTGAAGTTTAAATCTGTTGGGGAAATATATTCCGAATTTTAACTCTGTTGAGGATCTTGAAGTTTAATTCCGCTGGGGATTTCTTCTGAAAGGGCATCAAGATATCTACCCATACCTTCAACCTATTAGCAATCATCTTTTTATTTGTAAGCAATGATTATATTCAAAATGCATATGCCTATTTAACAAAACATTGGATGTTTTTCAAATAAAACATAAGTGTAAAAAGAAAAGGAAGGCAAAGAAAATTTATGCACTTGGAAGTGTATTTGTATTAACTTTTTATGAGTATCAAAGGAAACAGACATCCTAGTAAGAGAATGTTGTCGTAAAAATTGAAAAAAAATTTATACAAAAGAAGGATGGCTATGTGTAATAATTCCATGGGATTCCCATTCTGCTATAACCTTTACAACTCTGAATATTTGCCCATTCGCTGCTTCGTCTGCCGATGACTGGATTGATCAGAAGCTTGGAGCTTGTCTGGTGAAGAGATTGTCCTTCAAGTGATTCGATGAGACATAGTCATATGCTTGAATTCCCTAACTTTTGCCTGAATCGCCCTTTCGGGTTTTCGATCCACCGGGAAACCCTTTTTTGCCCAAGTCGCCCTTTCGGGTTTTCAACTTGCCGGGTGTACAATTTTTTTTTGTTTTATCCCTAATTTTTGCCTGAACCGCCCTTTCGGGTTTTCGGTTCACCGGGATGCCCATTTTTGCCCAAGTCGCCCTTTCGGGTTTTTAACTTGTCGGGTCCTTTTATGCGTAGTATCTTTTGACTATGTCTGCGTTCGCAAGGTGTGGCAAATCGTTGCAGTCCATGGTGGTCAAAATCATTGCCCAACCAGAAAAGATGCTCTTGATCACAAATGGTCCTTCGTAAGTAGGAGTCCACTTGCCCCTGGGATCACTTTGCGGTAAGATGATCCGCTTGATTACAAGATCTCCGACTTGATATACCTGACGTATGACTTTCTTGTTGAAGGCCTCGATCATCAATTTTTGATAAGTCTGACCATGGCAAACAGCAGTAAGTCGTTTCTCGTCGATCAAATTAAGTTGATCAAGTCGGGTCTGAATCCAATCGTCTTCACTCAAACCAGTGTCTTTCATAATCCTTAAGGAAGGAATCTGAACCTCCATGGGTAGAAAAGCTTCCATGCCATACACCAAAGAAAATGGGGTTGCCCCTATTGAAGTACGTGCCGTGGTACGATATCCATGCAGAGAAAACGGTAACATCTCATGCCAGTCCTTGTAGGTAACTGTCATTTTCTGAATGATCTTCTTGATGTTTTTGTTCGCGGCTTCAACAGCACTGTTCATCTTCGGCCGATAGGGAGATGAATTGTGATGATAAATCTTGAACTGTTCGCATAGAGCGGTGATCATAGTATTGTTCAGATTTGTATCGTTGTCTGTGATGATCCTGTCGGGGACACCATACCGACATATGAGGTTCTGCTTGATGAAGCGGGCAACCACATTCTTTGTAACAGAGGCAAAGGAAGTTGCTTCGACCCACTTGGTAAAATAATCAATAGCGACCAAGATGAAGCGATGTCCATTGGATGCCGTGGGCTTGATCTCTCCAATCATGTCGATGCCCCACATTGCGAATGGCCAAGGAGCTGTCAGAACGTTGAGACGGACAGGAGGAATATGTACCGTGTCGGCGTAGATTTGGCATTTATGGCAAGTACGGGAATGTTGATAGCAATCAGCTTCCATAGTAGACCAGTAATAGCCTGCCCTTAGAATCTTCTTAGCCATCGTATGCCTGCTCAAGTGGGTGCCGAAGGTGCCACTGTGTATCTCAGTCATGATCAACTCTGCCTCAGCTTTGTCCACACAACGAAGTAAAACACAATCATGGCTATGCTTATAGAGGATGTCATTGCTTAGTAAGAACTTGGCAGCGAATCTCCTTAAGAACGTTTTGTCATTGACGGAAGCTCCTTTGGGATATTATCTAGTCTGGAGATACCTTTTGATTTCATGAAACCAGGGTTGTTCCACTACTTCTTCGGTATTGATCTCATGACAGTGCGCAGGTTCATCCATTCGCTCGATGGTAATCTGGGGATCCTCGTTATCCCAGTTGAGTGTAAACATGGAAGACATTGTAGCCAGAGCATCTGCTAGCTGATTCTCTTCTCGCGGGAAATGCTCGAAGGTGATCTGCTTGAAATGAGGCAGCAATGTCAAGACATGTTCTTTGTATGGGATAAGATTAGGATGTTTGGTGTCCCACTCTCCTTTGACTTGATTGATAACCAAAGTCGAGTCCCCAAATACAACCAAAGATTTGATCCCCAGGTCTATAGCAGCCTTGAGACCAAAGATGCAAGCTTCATATTCTGCCATGTTGTTGGTACAGCTGAAACAAAGTCGGGCCGTGAAAGGTGTATGACAACCTTCCGGAGAAATGAGTACTGCACCGATACCGTTGCCGAGTGCATTTGAAGCACCATCAAAGTATAGGGTCCATTGGGATCCATTTTCAGGTCAGTCATACGGTCTGTTACCTTCGATGTTGTCCAAAGTCATGATGTCCTCGTCTGGGAAGTCGAATCTCATAGATTGATAATCTTCGACAGCTTGATGAGCTAGATGGTCAGCTAGTACACTCCCTTTTATAGCCTTTTGGGTAGTATACTGAATATCATACTCAGTCAGGATCATTTGCCATCTAGCGGTTCTTCCAGATAAAGCAGGCTTCTCGAAGATATACTTGATAGGATCCATTTTGGAAATCAACAAAGTGGTATGAGTCAACATATACTGCCTTAGTCGGCGAGCAGCCCATACCAAAGCGCAGCAAATTTTATCGAGCAGTGAGTAGCGAGTCTCACAGTCGGTAAACTTTTTGCTAAGGTAATAAATGGTATGCTCTTTTCGACCAAACTCGTCATGTTGGCACAACACACACCCCATTGAGTTATCCAAAACAGTCAGATACATGATCAACGGTCTTCCTTCGATGGGTGGCATCAGAATAGGAGGTTCCAATAAGTACTCCTTGATCTTATCAAAAGCAACTTGGCAATCGTTGTTCCATTCAACTACCTGATCCTTCTTTAATAGTTTGAAAATTGGCTCACAGGTAGACGTCAGGTGAGAGATGAACCTTGCAATATAGTTCAAGCGTCCCAAGAACCCTCTAACCTCTTTTTCAGTACGGGGGGCAGGCATTCCTTGTATAGCTTTTACTTTTGCTGGATCGACCTCAATGCCCTTGTTGCTAACAATGAATCCCAGAAGTTTACCAGACCTAACTCCAAAATTTCACTTGCTTGGATTCAGTCTGAGTTTGTATTCCTTCAACCTGGCAAACAGCTTCTGCAAATGTTCAAGGTGCTCTTCTTCTGTTTGTGATCGAGCTATCATATCGTCTACGTAAACTTAGATCTCATGATGTATCATATCATGAAGCAAAGCTACCATGGCGCGTTGATAAGTTGCCCCTGCGTTCTTCAGTCCGAACGACATCACCTTGTAACAGAAGGTACCCCATTGTGTAACAAAGGTAGTTTTCTCCATGTCCTCGGGGGCCATTTTGATCTGGTTGTAACCCGAGAATCCTTCCATGAAGGAAAAAACCTTGTGTTGAGCTGTGTTGTCAACCAAGATGTCGATATGCGGCAGCGAAAAATCATCTTTAGGGCTAGCCCTATTTAAATCCTGATAGTCTACACACATTCTGACCTTGCCATCTTTTTTAGGTACGGGCACGATGTTAGCAACTGTTGTACCCCAAAATTTGCCCTCTCATTTCATCAACATTTTCTCACCACAAGACTCTTGGAACTCAAGATCAAGTTAGAGTTTGCTCTGCTCAAAGACCCCTCTTTGCACTGTTGACCCAAATTAGGGTTTGAGTTTGCACAAAAATGTTTTGACCTAAAATGCCCAAAGTGACTTTCATGCTTCATGTTGGACTCACAAGTTTATCCATACCAAGTTTCAAGCCTTGACTCCAATCTTTGCCCAGTCAGTTGGACAGTTGACCTAGAAATCAGCTGTATTGGGGAAAAAGTCAACTGTGGCCAATTGATAGACAAACCTCATGAAATTTGACCCATATCAACATAATGAACTCATATGATCCATTTGGTCAAGTTTGGATCAAAATTCCACAAGAAATTTGATCAGATCACCAAAAGGGCAAAATGGTCATTTTTAGGGTTTTGACTGCACAAAAGCAATTTTTGACTGTTTGACCTAACCAATGGCAAACCAAGTTCACATATGGACTCAAGGACTCAATGGCATTGTCTTGACACATTCAACAAGTTCAAAAGATCCCAAATGCATAGGATTGACAGATGAATTTTCCAGTCAACTGATCAAAATTTGACTGCATACTAAAAAGTCAAACTTTGACTTTTTGGTCAAAATCAAGTGCCAAGATTCATTTTTCATCAAGACATGTCAAATTATGAAACTTGTTCATCAAGAAACCCAAAATTGCAAATTAGGGTTTAAAATGAAGAAATTTCATAACTTAGAAATTTTCTAAGTTATAAAATTTCCTTATTTTTTCCTAACTTTGTCCCATTTTTCACCAAGATGCAAATGGATTCAAACAAAACTCAAAACATCAAAAGTTGTAGTCCATTGCAAAATCTACAACTTTTATTCACAAAGTTTTCTCAAAGGAAGCTTGTATCTCAAGTTATAATTTTTGGAACAACGGTGCAAAACATTTTTAACTTAGAAAATTTTTTGACCTATTCTAGGCAGGATTTTTGCCCAACTCCATGGCCATTTTTCACATGCTTCCACTTGGAGTTTCAATTTGCATTACAAAGATGGATTGTAGTACACATTCCAAGCTTTCCAAATTCTCCAAGAACTTCTCAAACACCCTTGTGGTTAGGGAGAATCGAATTTGCAAAGTTTGGCAAAATCCATTTTTGTTCATAACCAAATACATGTTCATACATTGGCATTTTTCAAATCAGATTATACAAGCTAGCTTGCAGGCCTCAAAACCAGTCTCACACATCATAATTAAATGCCTAACCATTGTATTAATGCATTATTTCTTCTCTTTGGGCATTGCACATAAATTCAATCCTTAAGTAGAAAAAGCAAACATGCCATTTTGATAAAGATGCACTTTATGTCAAATTCAAAATCCAAGAGGCATGGGCCAGATCTTTGAGGCTAGCATTTGTACACAAATCCCTCTGATCAAGAAGAAGAGATGCAACATACATAGAGGGTGGTACAAGCATGTGTTGGAACTTACACTATCCTTGCTTACATTAGAAGAAAACTTGCAAACTCACTCCGATCTCTCATTCCTGTAAACACCAACCAAAACAAAGTTTGCAAACATTTTCCATACATCAAACCAAGCTTGAAACACGACTCAATCATCCCTAATCCCTCCTCATACAGAAGATCACATTTTTTCTGCAAAACAGGGTACCTGCTGCAGTTTGACTTCCACAATCCATTCCACTCGTTGACTTCCATAGCACGATTCAGTTGATTTTAAAGCATGCTAGGAGTTGGAGAAGCATCCTTGGACTTCAGGCAAGCTGTACAAAAGCTCAGAATACATTGGAAGTTTCTACATTGTTCTGTTCAAGTCAAGTTGAAACAGGTAAAAACATGAACTTCTATCTCTCTATCCAGGCATGATTAAGCTTAGGTTTGTGAAGAAAACATGTTCTACTCATAGCCCTGAAGCCATCCATGTATTTACTTTTCATTTATATTATGCGTGCTGTGAGAATTTTGGCCATGAACATTGAAGAAAAATTAGGTCAGAAATTGGGGATGAAGAAATTCTCCCTCATTTTTGAGAGTTAGGTCAAGATTTTTATATGTATGAATTCGTCTCTTGATGCTCTACATTGTTTATGTTGTGAGTTTTTGCTAAAAGTCAAGGAATCAGGATTTGTGTTGGACAAGAAGAAGCGCGCGTTTTTGTTTCAAACAGGTTGCTGGAGGAAGAAGATGACTGGCTTGGGCTGGGCTTGAGTCAGTCTTGCTATGCACACCCCTTTTTTTTCACTTACACCCCCTTGGCCCATTGTGTGATATTTTGATCATTTTTGATTTTTTTCCTTTTGATTCTGACTTATTATTTTTGGAATCAAATATAAAAAATATAAAAAATATTTTTCCACCCATTTTTTCATTTATTTGGCATTTATTTGTTTTGTTTAGCATATATATGTAAATAAATATTAAAAACCTTTTATTTAAAACACTAAAAAATAATACAAAAATATATTTATTTTCAGTTATTATTTCTATTTTTACATTTTGAAAACATTTTCTAAAAAAATACATTTTTTATAAATAATTAATATTTTATTTTTTGTACATATTTAGTATATTTAAATATATATAATACTTGTATATTTATTAGGATATTTAGGACAAAAATATAGAAATAATACATCCTTATTTTTATTAATATATGACACTAAAAAATACTTTTTTTACAATATACTTCTTTTTTTTTATTTTTGTATAAATTAATATATAAATATTGTATATAATTAATAAATAATTGCTATTTATTCAAAAAAAATAGGGTTTTGCCCTAAATAACAAATCCAAAAAAATTGACTTTTTATTTTTGTTTATATTTCACATGAAAAAATACTTTCTCATACATAAAAAAAATCCTTTTTGTGCATAATACATCTTTGCATATTTATTATATTTGTTTAAATATTGTACAATTTGATATTTGTATATTCAATATAGATGTAATAGCTTTAGGTTTAATTTCTTGCTAAATATCCTCCCATTCAAACATTTGTACCCCCATCCCCATAATTATGTTGTAATAATTTAGGACTTTAAATTCCCGCATTTAAAAGCTTTCAAATTATGCCATGATAGACCTAGGGTTTGTATGCAAATCAAAAATAACAAATAGCTTGACCTAATTCAAAGAACAAAAATGCATGAAAATGGACAACACCAAGCACACTTGCACCCTTAGGGTTACTCCACTTGTTGCCTTAAAAAATGGGCCATGTTGCATGTTGAGTGTCTTTGGCAAAACAAAAACAAATCAAATGATCATAGTCCCTCGATGACGCTTTCTCAAGTTGCCTAAAAATGATCAAGTCCCTTAAAGGAAAATTGCCAAAGACACTTGGCACTATTGAATTCATGGTCTAAACAATGACTCGTGCCCGTCCCGTTAACATACTAACACAAGATTGTCCACCAAATACAATGGTGGAACAATACTGTTAAAAGGGTTAAAACATAGGAAAGATCTTTGAGAAATTTAGGGTAGATAACTCTTGGTTACTTGACCAACTTGCAAAACAAATCCTTGCCATTTTTCAAAACACACATCACAACACAATTTCAAAACAAACTTTCAAAACATTGAAAACTTTTCAAAAGACAAATACCCCTTTGTATACATTCAAACATGGATCATTAAAAAGGTTACCACAACAAATGGCCTCTTTTCAAAACCTCTTTCAAAATCACACCCAAAGCACCATTTCAAACAATTGAAAGCACCATTTCAAACAATTGAAAAGCAAAGGCAAGTGATCTAAGCAAGTAACTAAGAGCCCATGGATAACCATGGATAGAAAGGGTGCTAATACCTTCCCTTTCTATAATCTACTCCCCGAACCCAAGAAAACATCTCAAAGGTTTTTCCTGTGCTTTTTAACCTTTCTTTAGGATAAAATAAAAAGTCGGTGGCGACTCTTGCTAAACCGAAACATTTGCGAAAACAAACGCAAAACCTCAAGTCAGTTCTCCCACCGTATCACAGAACTGGCGACTCTGCTGGGGAAAAAAATTAAAAGTGGAGTAACCTTAGGGCCTAGATTACCCTCTTGCATGACTAATTGTTTGCTTTGATTGCTTTACATTTTGGTTCTCTTGTTTGGGCTTGAAATCCTACACCCGGATTTGGGAAACATTCATAGATAGCAATACGTTGTGGAAACTGTGCGGGGTATACCGACACGGTTGAAGCAATAGCTATATTAGTGCGACATATTTGTGAGTACCGGTAACCCTTGAGTTAAATCAAGGAGAGTACGGGGCTGTTGAGTGATGTCACTAAGCACTAACGACCTAGAACCTTACTTGACCATCTTGGCCTTTTATTAGGGGTAGTGAGATGACCGGCTTTGGTGCAGTCCGAAGTTGGTAGATACTCGATACTACACTCATTAAGGGTTGTTTTCTTGGAATATTTTGGTCGCTAGTTAAGTGGCTAAACCAAAACAATGAACATGGAAAACAATCCGATGATATTGAGCTCCTTAGAACCCGGTTACTATTTATAGGACAGGTTTTTAAGCCAACTACACTCAAGAGGGTACTTACCTATGAAACCTCATGCAAGCCTGAAACTAGCGTTTTATGTGACTTGCTTGTACATATGTTTGTGCATACATCATGAACATCATAAAGCATCATATGCATCCACTAACCATTTCAAGGGTTTGGATCTTCATCTTTGTTCTTGTTTTGTAGGTCATGGAAATTCTTCGCAGGAAAACTATCCAAGTCAACCTTGTGAGAATCCCTCCTCAACTCAAGGAGCTTACATCTAGAATTCCAGAAAGCTCTCTCTTCCGTGAAAGACATGGTAGACTGCTCAGCCTAGTCAACACCAACATTGAAGAAGACATGGTGAAAGTGTTGTTCCAATTCTTTGACCCCCTTCACCACTGTTTCACATTCCCCGGCTATCAATTGGTGCCCACTTTGGAGGAATTTTCTCAACTCCTGAGAATTCCTATTCTTAATCAACTACCCTACAACGGTACAGAAAAAGAACCAAAGCCTGAAGATGTTGCTCAAGCACTACACTTGCAACCATCTGACATCTAGGGGCATTGGGAGACTAGAAGTGGTGTCAAAGGCTTCTTGGCAAAATTCTTATTTGAGAAGGCACAAGAGTGTTGGAATTCTTTGGATCTACAAGCCTTTGAAGAGATTGTGGCACTCCTCATTTATGGGTTGGTCTTATTCCCAAATCCTGACCAACTTATAGATGTCAATGCTGTCAAGATTTTCCTATCCAGGAATCCCATACCTACATTGCTTGGGGACATCCTCCACTCATTTTACACACGAACAATGAGAAAGAGAGGTGTTCTCATGTGCTGTACTCCTCTCCTTGAAAGGTGGTTTATTTCGCACCTTCCACAATCTGTTTTAAAGAATGAACAAGGCTTAAGGTGGTCACAACGGTTGATGACCCTCACGCATTCTGATGTACATTGGTGTTCTCGGTCCAGAGAAAATGTCATCATCGTCGATCATTGTGGTGAGTTCCCTAATGTTCCATTACTTGGCATTAGGGGAGGCATTACCTACAACCCTTGTCTAGCTTTGAGGCAATTTGGATATGCACGGAGGGATGGTCCTCATGACATGCTGATTCTAGACCTAGTTTTTGACTTCGACAATGACGCGCAAGGACTTCGCCAAAGATTCATCAGAGCTTGGAGGATGCCTAACAAGGTAGATAGCAAGACACTTGGGCACAAAAATTCTATCCCTCTTGAGCCTTATCTCAGGTGGGTACGAACTCGCGCTCAGAGTCTCATGATGCCTTACCCTCACATTCTCCCTTTGATTAAAGAGCCTGTTAAGGAAGGAGAGGTTCCATACACCATCCTACATCCTGACATGCCAACATCATGGGAGGAAATTCAAAAGAGTTGGATCCAACTCAAGGAAGAACGGAATACCTTTGAAGCCAACTTCTACGCCAGTGAGAAGAAGGTTTTGGAGCTTACCCACCGACTTCACGAGGAGGAGACCCTCAACACCTACATCGCACCAAAGAGGATGCGCAACGTCTTTTTACCTTAAGAAGTTTTTGTAATGTTTGGCCCATGGGGCATTTATGTACTGACAAAATTTCTTCTTATTAATATGACGTGTGTTCTTTTTGTCTGAAATAATTTTGAATGTATAATTCCTTGAATGCATTGCATGAATAAGCATATCATTCATCATATGCATAAGCAGGTCTTCACACCAGGTTTCCTTATCTTTCTGCTGTTTATTTCAGTAAGATGGATCTTGAACAGACGGTCAAAGATCTGCAGTCACAAAACTTGCAGTTTCAACAGCTCCTTATGACCTTGGCAAAGGGTCAGGAGGATCTAAAAGCACTGTTGGGGAATAAAGAGCAAGAAAAAGTGAAAAAGAAGAAGAAAAGAGTTGGGGTAGCTACACTGGGAAGAAGATTTGAGAATGAAGCTAGAAGAGTTCTTGAATTTCCCTCCACATCTGATGAGGGGACCGGTAAGGGAAAAGGAGCTGCATTACCTTCTGAGTCTGAGGCTGAAGAAGAAGAGGTTGAGGAAGATGAAGATTATTCAGAGCAGCAATACCCACCAGCGGACGACAAATACAAAAACCTGGAGGATAGACTGGCAGCTATGGAGCTGCAAAGGGTTCCTGGGTTAGATTTTGAAGAATTGGGATTTATTGCTGGGATTGTGATCCCTCCAAAGTTTAAGGTGCCTATTTTTGCAAAATATGACGGGCTGTCTTGCCCAAAGATGCACCTGAGGTCGTATGTCAGGAAAATTCAACCTCATTCATCCGATAGAAATCTTTGGGTACACTTCTTCCAGGATAGCCTGTCCGGTACACAGCTAGATTGGTTTTACCAACTTGAGAGGTCAGAGGTGCATAGCTGGGAGGACTTGGAAGCTACCTTTTATCGCCAGTATCAATATAACGCTGACTTGGCGTCAACCCGTACTCAGCTACAAAGTATGGGAATGGCCTCAAATGAGGGATTCAAAGAATACGCCCAGAAATGGCGCGACTTGGCCGGAAGAGTGCAGCCACCTCTTTCAGATAGGGAACTAGTTGATATGTTCTTGGGGACCCTATCTGGCCCGTTCTTCAACCATTTGATCGGGAGCTCTTCCGCGGGGTTTACTGAATTAATTCTGACTGGCGAACGGGTGGAAGCTGGTATTAAGAATGGGAAGATTCAAAGGGATGCCTCTGCATCTACATCTGTTAAAAAGCCATTTCCAGCCAAGAAGGAGGCAGCTGTTGTGTACTCTCAAAAGGGATTGGGGAGAACTGAGCGCCGGCCGACTGTAGGGGCCGTGATGATACAAAATTCATCAAATGATCAGCCTCGTACCAATCAGTCTAGACCTAACCAGCAACGGGTAGAACGGCCATAACGGCAGTTCACCCGTATCAATATGACGCCTGAACAAGTTCTTCCCCATTTGTTGAAGTTGAATCTGACTGGTTTAAAGGAGGCACCGAAAAACCCTAACACCACATCTCCATACTATCATGCCAATGCCAAATGTGCCTACCATTCTGATAGCGCCGGACATGACACCAACAATTGTTGGGAGCTAAAGAATAAAATTCAAGACTTGATAGACGCAAAAGAGGTTGAGTTCGACGCCCCCGAGAAGCCGAACGTAATATCCGCTCCGATGCCAAAGCATGGCCATCATGTTCATGCCGTTGAAGAAGATCTGTATGTTTCTGCTGTTGATAATCTGGTAACTCCATTACTAACAATAAAGTTGAATATGCTGAAAGCTGGGATTTTCCCAGGATGTAAAGAAGACTGTTACTGTTGTTCCTCCCTACCAATCAACTGTCCATTGCTGAAGATAGTCATCCAAGGCCTAATGGACAACCAACAAATTCTTTTCGAAAAGATTCATGTTACTCAAACTCCTATCGAAGATGTTTCAATAATCACCATTTCCACCAATCTTTCCAAGGTCCCTAAAAAGCCTGTTAAGATTACATCCGCTACGAAGATTGTTCCTCTGAAAATAACCATGCCTGGGCATGTCCCCTACAAATCTGACAAATCAATACCATGGAATTATGGTGGAGAAATCTACTACCATGGTGTTAAACAAGTTGAGATAACTGAAGAGAGCTCTGACGAAGAAGGTTCCGACATTGGAAACATTGCCGGTACGAGCAAGATTACCCGAAGTGGGAGAATTTTCTCTCCAGAGATTGCCCCTCCAAAGGAAATCTTTGGACCCTCGGCTGCTGCCAAGGTTACCCCTGCACCGATAAAACTTTCTGCAAGAACTCCGTCGATTGAAGAAGCTGTTATTCATGTGGTTGTCCCTCCTATTTCTGCTGATAAGGGGAAAGGGATCCAAGATGAGCTCGTCAGGACGAGGGCTCAACCATTGGTCATCCCCGAAACCTCTAAGAAAGAAATGGAGGAGGTTCTGAAAATAATTAAGAAAAGTGATTATGATGTGGTAGAACAACTAGGGCAAACCCCCTCGAAGATCTCCATGTTAGCTTTACTGCTTTGTTCGGAGGCTCATGCCAAGGCCTTGATAAGGTTTTTGAAGACAGCCCATGTTCCCCAGGAAACCTCAGCCGATCAATTCCAGGATTGAGTAGCCAGCCTTACTGCCGACAACGGCCTGGGTTTCTCTGATGTTGACCTGACTCCGAAAGGAAGAAAGCACAATGACGCATTGCATGTGTCAGTTGAATGCCGAGGAACTACTCTTGCCCATGTTTTGGTCGACACCGGTTCTTCTCTGAACGTGCTGCCTAAGAAAGCTCTGGATTGATTGGATTGTGAAGGCTTGGAGCTGAAACCAAGTAATATCATTGTCAGGGCCTTTGACGGGTCTAAAAGAATGGTGCATGGGGAGGTCGACATCCCTATCAAGGTGGGCACTGCGGTGTTCCCTTCAACCTTCTATGTGATGGACATCCGCCCATCCTACTCTTTCTTGCTAGGAAGGCCGTGGATACATAATGCTGGGGCAGTCACTTCCTCCCTACATCAGATGCTGAAATACCCTGTCAAAGGAAAAATCATAATTGTACACAGTGAGGAGGAATATATGATCAGCCACCTGAACTCCTTTAGGTATGTGGAAGTGGAGGGCGAATTCATTGAAACACCATTCCAACACTTCGAGGAAATTGCTCCCGAGGTTGCAGTAGCAAAGGCAGTAGCTGAGGTACCCAAGCAGGTGGCCAGGATGGCATCTCTGAAAGACGCAAAGGCTGCAATGAAGGAAGGGAAGAGCTCAACATGGGGTCAGTTGCCTGATTTTCCCCACAAGGCAGACAAGTTTGGGTTGGGATTTACCATTGCGGGGCAAAAAGCTATGCGTCGCTCAAAAATTGAAAAGACACCCATCAAGATTTCTCCTCATGGAATCAACGCTTTGGAAGACGAAGACAAAGAGGCCAACATTGAAGATTGGATCTTCCCAACCATCGGAGGGGGACTACACAACTGGGAGGCGAAAGACTTTGTTCCCATTACTTTCATCAATCAGTAATTTATCTTTCGAACATTTTCTGTTGGTCTGTAATAATTACTTTTAAACAATTTGCACTACTTTTTCACCTCATGCCTTGCCCGGGGCATGTAGGTCCATTTGTAAGGGTTTTGATTCTCTTCATATTCATATGCCATGTTTAATGAATCATTGGACGTTTTTCATTTATAAACTGCTGTGTTCATTTTCTTTCCTTTTGCATTTTTGTTTGTTTAAGGATGGCTATCCCTTACACACACCCACACTCACAAATGCAGGTACCCATCCACTATGGATTCTATGGGTGACTATTCTGTTGTATCCTTCAATGACTCTGAAGATTTGGTCAATCAGGCTGAATACGAAGATGACGAAGATTGTGAAGTACCAGGAGAGCTAGCCAGACTTCTACAGCAAGAAGAGAGGGCCATTGTTGTACCCTAAAATTTGCCCTCCCATATTCTTCAAGATTTGCCAAGATCAAGGTTCAAAATCTCTCAAGGGTTGCACAGTCCAATTGCCTCCTAACAGTCAAAAATTAGGGTTTTGGTTCTGGCAAAGAAATTGAAGTTTCCAAGGGTCCAAACAAGTCCCACATGCCTACAAACATGGTCAAGCATCCATATGCTAAGTTTCAAGACTCACAGCACCAGATTGCACAGTCAAAAACCCTAATTGCTTCATAGTCAACTGCAGGGGCAAAATGGTCATTTGACAGTCAAAAGTCAAAATTTTTGGTCAACATCTTATTTTGAAGCCACAAACATCATTTTATCAATTCTTGATCATGATTCTCAAGGCATGGCTCAAAAAGTCTCAAGATGTAAAAGTTTCTATTTTTGGACAGTTGAAAAAGTCAACTGCAAATTGACCAAGGCATAACTTCCACATGGTTTATCAGAAAAATTCCATCCAAAGCTCATTTTGAAGAGAATGACATTTCCTACAACTCATCTTCACACTTCAAGTCCAAGAAATGCTCTCACAAAAAGTTATCAATCTCAACATTATAGGTCATTTTCAAAAGTCAACAAAAAGGCACTTTAAGTCAAAGACCATAAATTGATATTGGTAAATCAAAATGACATGGTACCAAAGGCATTGGTTAGAGGACTTCAATACCTTTCCAAAATGTCCAAGAACATGATCAAAGCTTAAAAATTGAGCAAGATATGCCTTGTGGAAGTTGGGAAATTTTTGGGAATTTTGAAAAGTCAACTTTTCTTCAAATACCTCAAAATTGCTAATGGGCCTCAATTTCTTCCATGAATCATCACCCAAAAGCTATGCACGACCCATTGACATCCAAGGGAGTTATTTCATCATTTTTTATTAATTATTTGAATTTTTATTATTATTAATTCACTTAATTAAAATTAAATATGAGAAAAATACAAAATAATGCTTTTAAATCTTTTTGATGCAGCAAATCCAACTAGGGCAAGGTGGCAATTCGTTTCATATCCAAAAAAGGCAAATCTTCCATAATTGGCATGTTTTTCATGACAAAAAGATTGAAAAAGATATAAGGAAAAATCAAATCTCCAAAACATGAATGCAAGGACTTTGGGCTTGGATTGTTAACCTAATTCACTCACTTATATATGCAGAACAATAACCTAATGCATAAGAACAAGAAAGCTGCGCTCAGAACAAAGAACAAAACTTTCATTTTTTGACAAAAAGTGAGAAATTGTTTTCATAGCTAGAGGGTGATTCAAGGTCCAAAAAGTATTCCAATCCACTCCTGGCATTACCAGGGAGCTATTCCAATTGAAATCAAGTCTCCACACACAAGGAATTGGTAGAACAGATTCACTCTTCTTTCAAAATTATTCATAATCGTATTCCATTTTCCATGCATTATTTGTGACTTTTAATCATTGATTTGTACTAACATGGGTATTCTGAAGCTAATGGCATGCTTTGATTGAATTAATAAGGCCTGTATGAGAATCCACCATGGAAGCTTTTTAGGGTTTCAGGGGCTTGAAATTAGGGTTTCTTTCATGTGGAAAAATTGGACCATAAGACCAGCACCATTGAAACCAGGACCTTCCAACGAATAGAAACCAACCATCGCGCCCTTTTTCTTTTTCACTATATGCTAATCTCTATTTTGTAGGTTGAAGCTTAGTGGGGGTTTAAAACCCCCACTATTTGATGTTGTTTACAGAGAAAACATGAAGATGATGCATATGTGTCATAACGTTACTGGGTAGTTCAAATCCTAGCGCGCGTTTTTGTTAAGTCCCACTAATGATTGCTTTCTCTCTCATAATGATCATTGTCCATTACATGTACAAAGTAACGCGCCAGTTCAGTTGGTGGATGTGTTGGCATGCATGTACTGGGACCTGGGTTCGATTCCCAGGTCCCCCATATTCTCAATATTTTTTCTTGTAATGCGTTCAGGTACACCTTCCCTCCTGTGGTCCACCAAACGTCCAACGCCTTGGCTTGCCACGCGCCCAGAAGTCCCAATCCAATGGCCAAGACCTGCAGTCCACCATAGACACCAGTCAACCACTCCTCACGCGCGCCAGAAAAGTCAAAAAGGCCTGGAGTTATTGGGCCAAGATCCTTCCAACAACGCCTCTCAAATGGGCCAGATACCCCCCAATGTTTGTATATCTTTTAATTTCTTTTCTTCTCTTTTCTCCTTTTTAATTCTTTTGATCACTTTTATTTAATTTACTTCAAATAATTTTCTTTTCATAATAAAACCAGAAAATCATAAAACAAAAAATATGTTTTATTAATATTAATTTCTAATTTTGTAAATAAATTCCAATAATCAATTTAGCTTAATTTTAGGTTTAACTTTAATGTTTTTCTTAAATAACTAAAATACATAAAAATTAGGTTTTTTAGCATTTTACTCTTTTTCTCAATAATTAAATTTTTCCTATTATCATTATTAATTATTAATTATCTTGTAAATAAACTTGTAATTAATTAATTAGGGTTAAATTAGGTTAAACTTAAACAATTTTTTTAACAATTAAAAACAAATTTAGAATTAGGGTTTTATTTAACTTTTAATTTTAATTAATTCTCTTTATTTCATTAAATACAAAAACATAAAAAAAATAATAACTTCTTTTCTTATTAAATAATTAATTCACTTCCAATTCCACTTTAATTTCTTTAAAGGGTCCAACGCCCTCGCACTCGATTCTAATTTCTTTTCGCACGTTTATTTTTATTTCCTTTTTAAATATAATGTATTTGCCCCAAAGCTTTGTAATAGTAATTAGGACATTTACTTTCCGCACTTTTATTCAAAATCGGGTCTTTGTTAATTTGGTGATGTATAGACCCGCGCCTTGTAATAGTGTAGGACTTTTATTTTCCGCATTTTAATTTCCGCATCTTTTAACTGCTAATCACATGAAAGAATGAATGGCCCAAATAAAATCAAAGTGTAGCTCACCCAATGCATGACAAGATAAAATATAACTGAAAATGACGCACAATTCACACACCACTCCTAGGGTACGCCTCACTGTTGCCTTGCCCCTCGAAACGTGGTCGTCGAGTATAGGACGTCTAAGTGAGTCCTTATGTTCCATTGATCTAGTTGCCTCGAAACAAGTTGCCTCGAAACAAGTTGCCTCGAAACAAGTTGCCTCGAAATAGTTGCCTCGGAATAAAAAGATCAATGGCATAAGGGTAGCTTCTAAGGTGTCCTACTGTTGCTCTGGTAACCACACTGTCCCTACACTCGAATTGACCCGAACACCTCCAACGGTGGTGCTACCTACCTCTCAATGGTGGGATGGCACTACCTTAAGGACATTTACACAGCCTAATTCCTTAGGGTAGGTAGATGACTCATAGATACTTGCTCTAAAAAACAAATCAAAACTCTTTTCACACCGACACTTTTCCAAAAGCTTCCAAAAACAATTTTTCAAACACTCTTGAGGACTGATACAAGAGTTGATCTGAAATCTTTAAACGAAAATTTTTTCAAACCCACTCACAATTGAAAAGCAAACCATTTTGAAAACATAATGAGCAAGTATCTAAGAGCCCATGGATAACCATGGATAGAAAGGGTGCTAACACCTTCCCTTTCTATAAATCTACCTCCCGAACCGAGAACTATTCTCATAAGGAATTTTGCTGTGCTTTTGTCCTGTCCATGTTGGAGAAAATAAAAGACGGTGGCGACTCTTGCTTCCGCGACATTTCGCGAACCAGCGTTAAACAGTCAGTTCCAGATCCATCGATCACAGAACTGGCGACTCTGCTGGGGAATCTTATAAAGTGAGGTGTACCTTAGGATAGTTCATAAACTGTGTTTTCAATTGCTTTGACTTGTTTGCTTTAAATTGTGGGTACTGTCTTGGGAGTTCTATAGATCCTAACCCGGATCTGGGGATACCTTCTTAGAAGGTAGCAACAAGGCTGTGAGGGAACTGTGCGGGGTATACCGACATGGTTGAAACAGTTTGCTACATTGATGTGGCACTTTGGTGTGTACCGGTAACCCTTGAGTTCAGTAAAGGAGAGTACGGGGCCTCCGCGTGGTGTCGTGAAGCATCAACTGACCTTAGGAACCTTAATTGAACCATCTTGGCCTCTTTAGGGTAGTGAGATAACTGACTTTGGTGCAGTCCGAGGTTGGTTGATACTCGATACTACACTCAATTGAGGGTTGCTTTCCTGGAATATTTCGGTCGCCAGTTCAGTGGCTAAATCGAAATGATGAACAATGAAAGCAATCCAGTGATATTGGGACCCTTAGAACCCGGTTACTTCTGATAGGACAGGTTGAGCCCACCAACTTCAAGAGGGTAATACCCAGACCCCATGCTGGCCTAAACTCTAAGGGCTTGTCTTGTGTGACTTGTGTGCCTTATCATGTTTGCCTTTGTAAATATTTGTGGTGTGTTTAATCATAGCATCATAACATCATACAGCATCATATGCATTGACTAACCATTTCAGGGGTTCGAATCTTCATCTTTGTTCTTGTTTTGTAGGACATGGAAACTGTTCGCAGAAAGACAATTCAGATCAGCCTTGTAAGGATCCCTCCTCAGCTTAAGGAGCTTATATTCAGGATTCCCGAGAGCTCTTTATTCAGTGAGAGACATGGAAGACTCATCATCTTGGTCAACACCAACATTGAGGAAGATATGATAAAGGTCCTGTTCCAGTTCTTTGACCCTCTGCATCACTGTTTCACTTTCCTGGATTATCAACTGGTACCTACATTGGAAGAGTTCTCCCGGCTTCTGAAGATCCCTATCCTTGATCAACTACCCTACAACGGTACGGAAAAGGAACCCAAGCTTGAAGAGATTGCTAAAGCCTTACACCTACAATCATCTAACCTCAAGGGACATTGGGAAGTTAGAAGTGGTATCAAAGGGTTCTTAGCCAGGTTTCTGTTTGAGAAGGCCCGAGAATGTTGGAACTCCCTCGACCTACAAGCTTTTGAAGAAGTTGTGGCCCTCCTTGTCTATGGTTTGGTGTTGTTCCCTAATCCAGATCAGCTTATAGATATCAGTGCTGTCCAGATCTTCATGTCCAGGAATCCTATACCTACGTTGCTTGGGGACATCCTTCACTCATGTTACACTCGAACCATGAGAAAAAGAGGTGTTCTTATGTGTTGTACTCCTCTCTTGGGAAGGTGGTTTATTTCGCACCTTCCGCAATCAGTTTTGAAGAACGAGTGGGGTTTGAGATGGTCACAACGATTGATGACTCTTACACATGCAGATATACATTGGTGCTCTCGGTCCAGAGAGGATGTCACTATCATTGACCGTTGCGGGGAGTACCCTAATGTTCCTTTACTTGGAATCAGAGGAGGTATTACTTACAGCCCGTGCCTGGCTTGGAGACAGTTTGGTTATGCTCGGAGGGACGGCTCTCATGACATGTTAATTCCTGACATAGTTTTTGACTTCGACAACGATGCACAAGGACTTCGCCAGAGATTTATCAGAGCTTGGAGGATGCCAAGTAGGATAGACAGCAAGACCCTGGGGCACAGGAATTCCATCCCGTTGGAGCCTTATCTCAAGTGGGTACGAGCCCGCTCCCAGAAGTTAGTGATGCCATATCCACATGTTCTCCCTGTGATCAAAGAGCCAGTATTGGAAGGAGAGGTGTCCTACACCATTCAACATCCTGACATGCCCACGTCCTGGGAAGAGATGCAGAAGAGCTGGATCCAGCTTAAGGAAGAACGAAATTCTCTTGAGACCAGTCTACATGCTAGTGAAAAGAAGGTCTTGGAGCTCACCCGCCTACTGCACGAGGAGAGGAACCTCAACACCTACATTGCTCTGAAGAGGATGTGTAGTGTATTTTTGGATTGATCTGCTTTGTAATGTTTGCCCATGAGGCTTTGATGTATCAAACAATTATTTCCTTAATGATAACGTGTGTTCCTTTTTGTCTACAACAAATTTGAACTTTCGAACCCTTGAATGCATTGCATAAACACATATCATTCATCATGTGCATAGCAGGTACTCTTCTTTTCAGGTTGCTTACTGTTCTTCGCTGTTTATTTCAGCATCATGAACCCTGAATCATCTACCGAGCTATCTATCAAGGCCTTCAGGCGCAGAACGCACAATTTCAGGAGCTGATCATGGGTTTGGCTCAAGGTCAAGAAGAGCTGAAGGCTTTGCTCCTGAAGAAGGAGAAGAAGAAGAAGAGAACTGTTCTATTCAACTCGGGCCGGAGGTTTGGTAACACACTGCAGAATGAGGAAGCTGGTTCTTCTGTGGGCAAAGACAGTCCCCAGGGGGGGTAGAGGTCCAAGTCCGGTGGTCTCTGACAACGAGACTGATTTTAATGAGGAACAGTATCCTCCAGCTGAAGACAGATACAAGCAGTTGGAAGACCGTCTGAACGCTATGGAGATTCAACAAGTGCCTGGTTTGGATTTCGGGGACTTGGGTTTATCTTCTGGTGTGATCATCCCTCACAAGTTTAAGGCACCATCTTTCACCAAGTATGACGGGGCATCCTGCCCTAAGTTACACCTCAGATCTTTTGTGCGGAAGATTCAGCCGTATACAGTGGACAAGAACTTGTGGATCCACTTCTTCCAGGAGAGTCTTTCAGGGACTCATCTCGAATGGTTCTATCAGCTGGATGGAACCAAGGTTCGTAATTGGGAGGAGTTGGCTACTGCTTTTTACAAGCAGTATCAATATAATGCCGACCTTGCTCCTACACGTACCCAACTCCAGGGTATGTCGCTAGGATCAGGCGAAGGTTTTAAAGAGTATGCGCAGAAGTGGAGGGACCTGGCTGGCAGGGTGCAGCCTCCATTAACAGACCGTGAATTGGTAGACATGTTCTTGGGGACCCTATCCGGGCCATTCTTCAATCATCTTATCGGTAATTCATCTGCAGGGTTCACTGACCTCATTCTGACTGGGGAAAGGATAGAGGCTGGCATGAAGTCAAGTAAGATTCAGAAAGGTGCGTCTTCAAGTTCTGAGAAGAAGCCCTTCAAAAAGGAGGCCAGTGTTGTGTATGGGCCTAGAAGGCAAGATAAACCGGAGCGCCGCCAATCTGTCAACACGGTGGTGATTGTTAAATCTGCTGCCGCTCCTCAGCGTCACAATCAACCAAGGGCTGAAAGACCCAGAAGAGAATTTACCCTGCTGAGTATGACCTTGTCACAAATCTTGCCGCAGCTGCTATCAACCAACTTGGTGACTGTCAGAGAGGCTCCAAAGATTTTGAATACTGCCTCTCCTAAATATAATCCAAATGCCCGTTGTGCTTATCACTCTGATAGCCCGGGGCATTCCACTGATGATTGCTGGGCCCTGAGAAATAAAGTGCAGGACCTTATTGATGCGAAGGAGATACAATTTGAGACGCCTGAGAGGCCAAATGTTGTGACTGCTCCTATGCCCCAGCATGGAGTAAATGCCGTTGATGAAGATTCGTATGCCGTTTCTGTGAATGATGTAGCTACGCCTCTGTTGACTGTTAAGAGGAACCTGCTGCTGGCCGGTTTATTTCCGGGTTGTAGCGAGGGTTGCCTTTTGTGTGCTGTTTCCCTTACTGGTTGTCCGTTGCTGAAGTTAGGAATTCAAAGCCTGATGGACAGCAAAGAGATTTTGTTCAAGAAGACTGCTGTTCCTTTTGTTCCTGTGGAAGAAGTATCCGTCGTTACAATTTTCAACAATCCAATCAAGGCTCCCCCGAGGAAGCCAGTTAAAATCATGACTGTCGCACCCATTGTTATTACTGTTCCGGGGCCCCTCCCCTATGAATCTGATAAGGCTGTCCCATGGCACTATGGGGCAGATGTATATGTACATGGAATAAAGCAAGAGTTCAACACCGGTACCAGCATCAGCAATATCATCGGTCCAGCCAAAGTAACCCGCAGTGGCAGGCTCTTCTCGCCTGACATTGCGCCACCTGCTATTCGAAGACCTCTCATTATAACGCCTGCAAGTGCGCCTGTTTCCACTTCTGATCAAGTTGCTTCCCTTGCTGCCGAGTCATCTAATGCTCGGGGCAAAGGGATTGATGATGAGCATGCCCGGATGGAGGCACCAAAATCTGTGAATGTTGAAGCCTCCCAGCAAGAGATGGAGGAAATTCTCAAGATAATCAAGAAAAGTGACTTTAATGTCATTGAACAGCTGGGGCATACACCCTCCAAGATCTCTATGCTCTCATTGTTGTTGTGCTCAGAGGCCCATGCTAAGGCCCTGATTTCATTTCTAAAGACGGCCCATGTGCCACAAGAGACCTCTACAGACCAGTTTACTGATTGCGTAGCCAATTTGACAGCCGACAATGGTTTGGGTTTCTCGGATGCTGACCTTACCGCCAAGGGAAAGAACCACAATGATGCCCTGCATGTCTCCATCGAATGCAGGGGCACTACTCTCGCGCACGTGTTGGTGGACACCGGTTCTTCCCTAAATGTGTTGCCCAAAAAGGCCTTAGACCGGTTGGATTGTGAGGGCCTGGAGTTGAAACCTAGCAACATCATTGTCAGAGCCTTTGACGATTCTAAGAGGATGGTTCATGGAGAGGTAGATATTCCTATTCGTGTGGGTTCTCAAGTATTCGACTCAACTTTCTATGTGATGGATATTCGTCCATCTTATTCCTGTTTACTGGGTCGACCTTGGATTCATAAAGCTGGGGCAGTGACCTCTACCCTACACCAGAAGCTCAAGTACCCTGTCAGAGGGAAGATCGTCACTGTGCAGGGGGAGGAAGAGTATATGGTTAGTCACTTGAATTCCTTCCGGAATATTGAGATGGACGGGGAGTTTATTGAAACCCCCTTTCAGCATTTTGAAGAGGTATCTCCAACATTGGCAGCAGCAGAAACAGTGGTTGAAGAGGACTTTCCCTTGAAGATGGCTTCCTTGAAGGACGCCCGGGCTGTAATCGAGAAAGGTGAATGTGCTAACTGGGGCAGGCTCCCTGATTTCACTCCTAAAACTAACAAGTTTGGACTGGGTTTTACTGCAGAGGCTCAGAGGGCTGTGCGCAAAGCTAGAATCGGAAGACCTCTTGTGCTCATCACCAATCCAGGAGTGAATGCTATTGGGGATGAAGACGAAGTGGAAGAATCAGAGTTCGATAGCTGGATCTACCCGACGACTGACGGTGGATTGAACAATTGGACTGCAAAAGATCATACACCTGTTACTTTTGTTACGCAGTAATGAATTCCTTTGTTTTTGTTATTTGTAATAAACAATGAATTGAAACTTTATGGCCCGGTGTCTTACCCGGGGCACCGTTGGCTTCATTTGTGAGGGCTTATAACTGTCATTTACATATATCATGAATAAATATCTTGGACGTTTTTTCGCATTTCAAATCTTGTGCTCCCTTTCTTTCTTTCTTTCTTTATATATCGCAAAACAGTTGTATTTACACACACTCACTTACACAGGTTTCAATCCACTCTGGATCTCACTGGTAACGACTCTGCTACTGCCAGTTATGACTTCGAGAATCCGATCAACTTAGCCGAAGACGAAGGTGAAGATGATTGCGAAGTGCCTGGCGAGCTTGCAAGATTGTTACTCCAGGAAGAGAGGGCAATTCAACCACATGAAGAGCCAGTGGAAACGATAAATCTGGGTACTGAGGCAGACAGAAAGGAGGTTAAGATTGGTGCCAATCTGGAGCTCAGCGTGAAGCAACGGTTGACTCAGATGCTACATGACTACATGGAAATCTTTGCCTGGTCCTACAAAGACATGCCCGAGTTGGATACCGACATTGTGGTCCATCATTTGCCTACCAAGGAAGACTGCCCTCCGGTTAAGCAAAAGGTCCGCCGTATGCGTCTAGAGATGTCTGAGAAGATCAAAGCTGAGGTTATGAAACAGTTCGATGCCGGGTTTCTTGCAGTGACTTCTTACCCTCAGTGGGTTGCTAATGTGGTGCCGGTACCAAAGAAGGATGGTAAGGTCAGAATGTGTGTTGACTACAGGGATCTGAACAGGGCCAGCCCCAAGGATGACTTCCCTCTACCTCACATTGATGTTCTTGTTGACAATACTGCTCAGCACAAGATGTTCTCCTTCATGGATGGCTTTTCAGGGTATAATCAGATCAAGATGGCTCCTGAAGACATGGAAAAGACTACCTTTGTTACTCAGTGGGGCACCTTCTGCTACAAAGTCATGCCATTCGGGTTGAAAAATGCTGGGGCAACCTACCAACGTGCCATGGTTGCTTTATTTCATGACATGATCCATCATGAGATAGAAGTGTATGTTGACGACATGATTGCAAGGTCCCAAACTGAGGAGGAACACCTTGACCATCTGCAGAAGCTGTTTGACAGTCTGAAACTGTACAAGCTGAGGTTGAACCCGAACAAGTGCACCTTCGGGGTAAGATCTGGAAAGTTGCTAGGCTTCGTTGTAAGTGATAAGGGTATTCAAGTGGAACCTGCCAAGGTTAAAGCTATTCAAGAGATTCCAGTTCCTAAGACAGAGAAAGAGGTCAGAGGCATTTTAGGACGCCTGAATTATATTGCCCGGTTCATCTTGCATCTAACCGCTACCTGTGAGCCAATCTTCAAGCTGCTGAAGAAAGATTAGGTAGTACGTTGGAATGATGAATGTCAGGCCGCTTTTGACAGAATCAAAGAGTATCTCCACGAACCACCCATCCTTATGCCACCGGTTGAAGGGAGACCTCTAATACTATACCTGACAGTACTCGACAACTCAATGGGGTGCGTGCTGGGGCAGCATGACGAGTCTGGCCGAAAAGAGCATGCCATTTATTACCTTAGCAAAAAGTTTACAGACTGTGAGACCCGATACTCACTGCTCGAGAAAACTTGCTGCGCTTTGGTATGGGCTGCTCGCCGGCTGAGACAGTATATGCTGACTCACACTACCTTGTTGATCTCAAAGATGGATCCAATAAAGTACATATTTGAAAAGCCTGCTCTGTCTGGGAGAATAGCAAGATGGAAAATGATCTTGACAGAATACGACATCCAATACACGACTCAGAAAGCCATCAAAGGAAGTGTATTGGCGGACCACCTGGCACATCAGGCAGTAGATGACTATCAGTCAATGAACTTTGAGTTTCCGGACGAGAGCATCATGATTGTGACTGATTGTGAAGTACCTGGACCGGATGAAGGACCTGAGGAAGGATCCCGATGGTCTATGCACTTTGACGGAGCCTCCAACGCTTTGGGTAATGGTATCGGCGCTGTGATCATATCCCCTCATGGCACTCATACTCCACTCACTGCCCGGCTATGTTTCAACTGCACCAACAACATGGCGGAGTATGAGGCATGCATCATGGGTCTTCAAGCAGCGATCGACTTAAGGATCAAGTTTCTGAGTGTCTTCGGAGATTCCTCTCTCGTGATCAATCAGATCAAAGGCGAGTGGGATACGAAACATCCGAATCTTATTCCTTACAGAGAATGTGTGTTGACATTGATCCCCCATTTCACAGAGATAACTTTTGAACATTTCCCAAGAGAGGAGAATCAGTTGGCGGACGCGTTAGCTACGATGTCTTCTATGTTCAAGGTCAAATGGGACAATGAGGCTCCCCGGGTCATTATCTGGAAACTGGACGAACCGGCATACTGTTGTGATCTCGAGGCTGAGGTAGTGACTGAGAAACCTTGGTACCATGAGGTGAAGAGATACTTGGAAGCTCAGGAATACCCTGAAGGTGCATCTGTCAATGACAAGAAGTTTCTGAGAAGGTTCGCAGCGAAGTTCTTCCTCAGCAACGGCATCCTGTACAAGCGAAACCATGATTTGACCTTACTGCGTTGTGTGGATAAGACTGAAGCAGAAAGGATCATGGCGGAGCTACATGAAGGTAACTTCGGAACACATTCCAGTGGACACACTATGGCAAAGAAAATCCTTCGGGCAGGATATTTCTGGTCCACAATGGAAGCTGACTGCTACCAACATTCTCGGACATGTCACAAATGCCAGATTTACACAGACAAGGTGCACGTTCCTCCAGTTCCTCTGAATGTCCTGACTGCACCTTGGACTTTTGCAATGTGGGGCATAGATATGATCGGCGAGATTAAACCTACAGCATCCAATGGGCATCGCTTCATCCTGGTAGCGATTGATTACTTCACGAAGTGGGTTGAAGCAGCTTCCTACGCCACTGTAACCAAGAATGTCGTGGCACAGTTCATTCGGCACAACCTGATCTGTCGATACGGTATCCCAGAAAGAATCATTACAGACAACGGTACCAATCTCAATAACAAGATGATCACTGAGCTCTGCGAGCAATTTAAAATACAGCACCATAACTCTTCTCCTTACCGGCCGAAGATGAATGGGGCTGTAGAAGCAGCAAATAAGAATATCAAGAAAATTGTGCAGAAGATGACAGTGACCTATAAAGATTGGCACGAGATGCTACCATTCACTCTACATGGGTATCGTACCTCAGCAAGGACGTCAACCGGGGCAACTCCTTTTTCCCTGGTCTATGGCATGGAGGCAGTCTTACCGATCGAAGTGCAGATACCCTCTCTCCGGATAATGAAGGATGCAGATCTGAGCGAAGATGATTGGATCCAGACACGACTTGATCAGCTAAACTTAATCGACAAAAAGAGACTTGCTGCTATTTGTCATGGTCAAGCGTACCAAAAACGGATGATCAGGGCATTTAACAAAAAGGTCAGACCACAAGAGTATCAAGTTGGGGATCTGGTAATCAAACGCATCATCCTTCCTCAAAGTGATCCCAGGGGCAAATGGACCCCTACGTACGAAGGGCCATTTGTGGTTAAACATGTGTTTTCAAGAGGAGCCATGATTCTAACCACCATGGATGGTGACGACCTTCCTCACCCCGCCAATGCAGACATAGTAAAAAGATACTACGCATGACAAAAGACCCGCTAGGTTGACATACCTAGGCAAAAATTAGGGCTTCCCGGCGAACCAAAAGGGTTCAGGCAAAATGAGGGATGAAATAAAAAAATTTGTACACCCGGCAAGTCGAAAACCTGAAAAGGCGGTGTTGTATCCCAAAATTTGCCCTCCCATATTCTTCAAGATTTGCAAAGAACATGCTTCAAAATCTCCCCAAGGGTTGCACAGTTCAATGGTCTCCTAACAGTCAAGAATTAGGGTTTTGGTTCTGGCAAAGAAATTGAAGTTTTCAAGGGTCCAATCAAGTCCCACATACCTACAAACATTGTCAAGTATCCTCATGTCAAGTTTCAAGACTCACAGCACAAAATTGCACAGTCAAAAACCCTAATTGCTCAATAGTCAACTGTAGGGGCAAAATGGTCATTTGACAGTCAAAAGTTCAAATTTTTGGTCAACATCCTATTTTGAAGCCACAAACATCATTTGATCAATTCTTGATCATGATTTTCAAGGTATGGCTCAAAAAGTCTCAAGATGCAAAAGTTTCTATATTTGGACAGTTGAAAAAGTCAACTGTAACTTGACCAGGGCATAACTTCCACATGGTTTATCAGAAAAATTCCATCCAAATCTCATTTTGAAGAGAAAGACATTTCCTACAACTCCTCTTCACACTTCAAGTCCAAGAAATGCTCTCACAAAAAGTTATCAATCTCAACATTATAGGTCATTTTCAAAAGTCAACAAAAAGGCACTTTAAGTCAAAGACCATAACTTGAGATTGGTAAATCAAAATGACATGGGACCAAAGGCATTGGTTAGAGGACTTCAAGACCTTTCCAAAATGTCAAAGAACATGATCAAAGCTTAAACATTGAGCAAGATATGCCTTGTGGAAGTTGGGGAATTTTTGGGAATTTTGAAAAGTCAACTTTGCTTCAAATGCCTCAAAATTGCTAATGGGCCGCATTTTCTTCCAAGAATCATCATCCAAAAGTTATGCACGACCCATTGACCCAAAGGGGAGTTATTTTATCATTTTTTATTAATTATTTGAATTATTATTATTATTAGTTCATTTAATTAAAATAAAATATGACAAAAATAGAAAACCATGTTTTCCAATCCCTTTTTGCAGCATATTCTCTCCATAAAACCTCAAGATTTCGTGCATCACTAATATGGAAAGATTTGGCCATGATTGGTATCAAAAGGGTATGAAAAAGATTGAAAAAGATACATTGAAAATCAAATCTCAAAAACATCAATGCAAAGGTTTCTTGGCTTGAATTCTTACCCTAATTCGTTCCATATACATACACAAACACAACCCTAGTCACAAGGACCTGGAAGCTGCGCCTCAGACCTCAAACCAACTTTGCATTTTTTCAAGAAATTCTCAAAACTGAAAACACATTTTCAGTGCGTTTCAAGGCAAGATAACCATTCCAATAGCTTGCCAAGGTTGCCAGGGATCTATTCCAATCAAAACCACAGCCTCTAACATTAAGAATCGGTAGAACGAAGCCGTCCTGTTCTTGATATTTTGCATATTCATGTTTTGATTTATATGCCATATTCATACATTCTAATGCTTGTTTTACACTAATATGGACTCACTGAAACTGATGGCACCATTGAATTGGATTAATATTGCTTGTATAGAGAATTGCCATGGCTATTTTTTAGGGTTTCAGGAACCATGAATTGGGGCTTTATGTTTGAGGAAAAATCAGGCAACAAGACCTATGCCATTAGAATCAGAAGCTTCATACGAATTAATTCCACATGTCGCGCTCAATTTATGATGAGCCATATTCTAATCGCTATTATTGTGTGTTGTAGTTAGTGGGGGTTCAAAACACCCGCTATTTGATTTTCGTTGTAGGTATAACATGGAGAAGAAGCATGCGTGTCCTGAGACTAGTGGGCTATTCAAAATTGGCGCGTATATTTTTGGTTCAGACCATTAACTTTTATCTTTTCTTATAATATTCACATTCCATTAATCTTACAAACGAATGCACTTGGATGGTTGGTTGATGCGTTGTCTTTAAAACACTGGGACCTGGGTTCGATTCCCAGGTCCCCTCCCTTCTCAATATTATTTTGCCTAATGTGTTCCTACGCAGCGTGTCCTTCAGAAGTCCACCATGCACCCTGCGCTCAAGCTGGCCACGCGTCCCACAGCATCAATCCAAGGGCCAACATAGGAGGACTACCATACGCATTGGTCAACAGAGCCACACGCATCCCAGAAAAGTCAACGAAAGGCCTCCTCTTGATGGGCCAAAATTCCTCAATTTACCTCCAAAATTGGGGTCAACACCCCCCATTGGTTTGCATATTATTTTCTTTCTTTTCATTTTTTCTATTGATTTGTTTTATTTATTTTAGTTAATTCATCAAAATTAATTTTCATAAAATATAAAAACACACAAAAATCAGAAAGTCAAAAAATAAAAATATATTTTATTATTTAATTCACTAATGTTTTATTTTGTAAATAAATTTAATAATTAATTTAGTTTTAATTTTAGGTTTAATTTTAATGCTTTCTTAATAAAATAAAAAATGTAGAGATTAGGGTTTTTATACTTTTATTCCTTTTCTCTTCTTATTATTATTAATAATTAATTATTTTGTAAATAAATTGGTAATTAAATAATTAGGTTAAAACTAGGTCAAGCTTAAACATTTTTTTAAATAAATTAAAAATAGTTTAGAATTAGGGTTTTAATTCCATTTAATTTTCTTATTAAATTCCATAAATATAAAAAACTCCAAAAAATAAGCTCTTGCTTTCATTTAACTTAATTAATTTACGATTTTGATTTATTTTCTTTAAAAGGGTCCAACGCCCTCGCTTTCGATTATAATTTTGTTTCGCGCGCTTATTTTATTTCTTTTTTTTATAAATTTCATGTAATTACCCCAAAGCCTTGTAATAGATTAATTATGATATTTATCTTTCCGCACTTTTATTTTATTCAAATCGGGTCTTGGATTAATTTGGCGATGTAGACCCGCGCCTTTGTAATAGCGTAGGACTCTTAATTCCGCACCTTTTAACTGCTAATAATTTGCATGAAAGAATGAATGCCAAAAATAAAAACAAAGCGTAGATCACAAATGCATGAACAAGACAAATATAACTGAAAATGACACACAATTCACACACCACCCCTAGGGTACGCCTCACTGTTGCCTTGCCCCTCGAAATGTGGTCGTCGAGTAGAGGATGTTTTAGTAAGTCCTCATGTCCATGAACATGGCATGAGAGTAGCTTCTAAGGTGTCTTCCTATTGCTCTGGTGACCACAATGTCCCGAACCCTCGAATTGACCCGAACACCTCCGACGGTGGTGCTACCTACCTCTCAATGGTGGGATGGCACTACCTCAAGGACATTTACACAGACTAATTCCTTAGGGTAGGTAGATGACTCGTAGATGCTTGCTCTGAATTCAAAACAAATCAAAAACTTCTTTTCACACCGACACTTTGCAAAAAGCTTTCAAAAACAACTTTTCAAACACTCTTGAGGACTGATACAAGAGTCGATCTGAAACTTTCAAAGAAACTTTTTCAAACCCACTCACCTTGAAAAGCAAACAAACCTTTTGAAAACACAAATGAGCAAGTATCTAAGAGCCCATGGATAACCATGGATAGAAAGGGTGCTAACACCTTCCCTTTCTATAAATCTACCTCCCGAACCGAGAGCAATCTCAATAAGGAATTTTTCTGTGCTTTTGTCCTTCCATTTGGAGAAAATAAAAGACGGTGGCGACTCTTGCTTCCGCGACATTTCGCGAAACCAGCGTTAAACAGTCAGTTCCAGATCCACCGATCACAGAACTGGCGACTCTGCTGGGGACATATTAAAGTGAGGTGTACCTTAGGATAATTCATAACTGTATTTTCAATTGTATTGACTTGTTTGCTTTAAAATTGTGGGTTGCATCGGAGTTACATAGATCCTAATCCGGATCTGGGGATACCTTGTTTAGGTAGCATAAGCTGTGAGGGACCTGTCCGGCGTAGACCGACATGGGTGAAGCAGTGGCTACGTTGGTGTGGCGCCTTAGTCTGTACCGATATCCCTTGTGTCGCAACGAGGAGAACATGGGTCCTCTAAGGAGTCATTAAGCACCAACAGACCTTAGAACCTTAAATGACACAACTTGGCCATTAGAACAGTAGCAGTATGCTACGCCCATTGAGGCTAAACTCTCGTGATGGTTCTGGCTGCAAGAAAAGATTGCGATGCTGGAGTTATGACCGATTGAGGGTAGTTAATGATATTGGGATCCTCTAAGAACCCGGTTTACTTTTGATAGGACAGGTATGAACCAACAAATTGAAAGAGGGTAATACCTAGACCTCATGCTGGTCTAAACTTTAAGGGCTTGTCTTGTGTGACTTGTGTGCCTTATCATGTTTGCCTTTGTAAATATTTGTGGTGTGCTTTATCATAACATCATAACATCATGAGCATTGCATGCATCCTGCATGAGGACTGACCATTTCAAAGACAAGAGGGTTTCACCTTTGCTCTGTTTTGTAGGACATCATGATGCCTATGCGAAGGAATACTATCCGGTTCAACTTTGTTCACCCACCTGAGTTGCTTGAAGAGTTGGTTAACAGGATTCCAAATACCACTTCCTTCATCCAGAGGCATGGTTCTCTTCTCAGTTTAGTCACTGCAAAGCGGGATCAACAGTTGATGAGTGTCCTGACCCAGTTCTATGACCCTCTGTACCAGTGCTTCACCTTTCAAGACTTTCAGCTGGTCCCTACCCTGGAAGAGTTCTCTGATTTGCTTGGTATCCCTATCTTAGATCAGACTCCTTACACTGGTTTGGAAAAGACCCTCAGGCTTGAGGAGGTTGTTGCAGCTCTCTCCTTGACCCATCAAGAAGTAGTGGACAACTGGGTAACTAGAAGCGGAGTTAAGGGTTTCTTGGCCAAGTTTCTGGTTGGTAAAGCTAACAGTTTCTGAAATGACTTGGACTTTAGGGCGTATGAAGATATCCTGGCTCTCTTAATCTATGGGTTAGTCTTGTTTCCTAATCCTGACAACTTCATCAATGTCACCGCCATAAGGATCTTCATGTCTCAGAATCCTGTGCCCACTCTCTTGGGTGATATCCTGCAACAACTTTATGCTCGTACTGCCCGAAGACGAGGAACTCTGTGGTGTTGTATCCCTTTGTCGGTGAGGTGGTTTATTTCGCACCTCCCTAAGTTCGTACTGAAGAACCAAGAAGGAAGAGGTTGGGCTCATAGGTTAATGTCCCTCATTGATAAGGACATTGTGATACGGTGGGAGAACTGACTGTGGTTTTGCGTTTGTTTTTGCAAATGTTTCGGTTGAGCAAGAGTCGCCACCGACTTTTTATTTTATCCTAAGGAAAGGTTAAAAAGCACAGCAAAAACCTTTTGAGATGTTTTCTTGGGTTCGGGGAGTAGATTATAGAAAGGGAAGGTATTAGCACCCTTTCTATCCATGGTTATCCATGGGCTCTTAGTTACTTGCTTAGATCAACTTGCCTTAATTTTCAATTGTTTGAAATGGTGCTTGTGTGTGTGTGTGGGTTTGAAAATATTTTGAAAAGAAGCCATTGTGGTGGCAACCTTTGTAATGATCCATGTTGGTATGTATACAAAGATGTATGTCTTTTGAAAAGGTTTTCATTTATTTTTGAAAGTTGTTTTGAAAGTGTTGTGAGGTGTGTTTTAGAAAATAGGCAAGTGTTTTGTTTTTGCAAGTTTGATTCAAGTAACTAAGAGGTTATCTACTCCTAAATTTCTCAAAGTTTATTGCTATGTTTTAACCCTTTTCACAAGTTTGTTCCACCATTGTATTTGGTGGACAATCTCATGTTAGGATGTGAAAGGGACGGGCGCGGGTCATCATTTAGACCATAATTGCAATGGTGCCAAGTATCTTTGGCAATTTGCTTCGAAGGGACTATGATCATTCCGTTTAGGCAACATTCTAAAGCGTCATCGAGGGACTTATGATCATTTGAATTTGTTTTGCCAAAGAAACTCGACGTGCAAGCATGGCCCATTATGGAAGGCAACATGTGGGATTACCCTAGAGGGTGCAAGTGTGATTGTGTATTGATTTCATGTATTTGTCTGGTATTAGGTTATCTAGCGTTTGATTTTATGTACATGCAAACCCTAGGTCTAACCATGGTATAATTGAAAGCGGTAAATTGCGAAAATGTAAAGTCTACGCTATTACAAAATAAGCATCCGGGAGTGGGGGTACAAGTTTATGAATGGGGATGAGACTTTAGGAATGTAATGTCCAATAAGATTACAACCAAATCGAATTTGCGATTAAATGTAAATGTAACGAATATACAAAATAAGTAAATGTGTATAGGGGCAATGTGAATGTATTGTGTAAGTGTATCGTGTATGGGTATTATTTACAGGTGAGGAATGTGAAATTAAGAAAGTATTGTTAAGTATTGTTTTGACCTAAAGAAAAATTAAATGTTTATTTAATTTAATTGGTGATCTTGTATTATTTAATATGCACAAAAAGATAATTTTAAGAAAAGGAAATATTCTAAGTTTGAAAGTTATTATTTTACATTTGATATATAAAAAAAGGTATCTTTGTATTATTAATGAGAATATTTGAATTAAAAGAAAAAAAGTGTTTTCGATTTTAATTATATGGTGTAAAAAATGTATTTTTGTTATTTATGTACAAAAAGTATTAATCTTAAGAAAAAGTATATATTTATGTACAAAGATTTAAAGAAAATGTGAGTTTAATTGTAAAGAGAAAATATTAGTTTCTATATAAAAATTAATTATTATATATATATATATGAAAAAGTATTATTAATGTCAAAAATATTATGTTAATTTATTTAACAAAAGAAAAAAATGTTTTATATGCTAAAAAAAAAAGGTTTGATAATTGAATGGGTCAAAAGGGGGATTGGGCCTATACTAAACAGAATGAATAGGTAAAAAAAAGGAGGTTTGAATTGGAATTTGCTTGGGTTTAGGCGTGGTTGAAACGGGCAAGGCCCAGTATGCAAGCAAACGCTTTAGGGTTTTGTTGATTTGTGTTCAGTTTGAAACGCGTAGGGTTTGTGAGCGAGCAGAAGCGCCGTTTGTGACTACTTCGTCTTCTCCGTCCATCTTTTCGCCATAGATTCAAAGCTCTGATCTTCTCGCCCTAGCCACCAGCGTTACCACCTCTTCTTCCCTCCAGTCAAGGCGTTAGGGCGATAGTTACGGGTTCACGGTACGAACGTTATCTTTCAATTTATTAGGTTTTGGTTACGATTGCGTGTTTGTGTTTTATGTTCATTTCTGATTCTTGTTCATATTGCAATGATTATTGAGGTATTGAAGGGAAAGAAGGACGACCGTTACATGGAGATGGAGGAGGAGGTTGTGGTTGCTACGGAGGCCAAGGGCGGAAGGTTTGCGTGATGAGATTGGCTTTTTGGTGAACCTGGTATTTCTATACTCTTTATCTTTTTGCCATTTGAGGGTTTTATGATGATGTTGACTGAAAACCCCTTCGTAAATTCACCTCTTTCTTCTTCTCCTTCCTTGTGTTGCCTCCTGTTTATGTTGCCTTGAGATTAGTATGCTTCTGTTGCCTTAGATTTTCTCTCTTCTTCTGACTTGTTGCCTCGTTGCTTACTTTTGTCGCCTTGACCTTGTTGCCTATTGTATCTTGGCCTATGATGAAGCTTTCTTCTGAGGCCCTTCATGTTGCTTCTTCTTGTTGGCTTTGAATTGAATGCTTTTGGTTGCCTTGATACTTCTTCTTTTCCCCATGATGAGCTTAGGGTTCTGAGGGCCTGTGGGTTAGCTTTGGATGCTTTGATGTTGCCTCTGGTTCTTTAGGCTTGGTTATGGTCTTTGAACAGGGTTAAGGGCTTGACAGGTTTTGACAGGGTTAAGGGGCTTGAAAGCTTTTGACAGGGTTAAGGGGCTTGAAATATTTTGACAGGGTTAAGGGTTTTTTGGGCATATGCTGGTCTTACAGGGGCTTGATGGTGTGTTAGGCTTTTGACAGGTTTAAGGCTTATTGCAAGCTTAAGGCAGGTTTGACTGGTTTATGGCCTTAACAGGTTTTTGCTTGAGGTTTGATATTTCAGGTTGATGGCCTTGCTTGCTCTAGGCTGGTATGTTGTTTATGCTGGTATGGTTTTGGATATCAGGCCCTTTGCTTTGACAGGGGTTTGATGGTTTTGAAAGTTGACAAGGTTTTGTTGAATGGCCAGGCCTATGCAGGTTTTCTGCAGGTTAACTGGTTTATGGCCTTAACAGGTTTTGATACTTTAGGTTTTTTTGAAAATGGTAAAAACTTTGATATTTTCTTTGACAGAGTTCTTGAATGGCTCTTTGAAAAAAAATGACTTACAGGTTATGCTTCTTCTTGGTGTTAGTTGACAGGATCCTGGTTCTTTTAGACAGGCCTTTTGGTTATGTTCTCCTCCTCTCTACTGTGTTCAGTTCTTGTGTTTTATATTTTTCTATCTTCCTGCCTAAAGCCTAAAAACCTGCTTTCTTTCTCTCATCTTCTCTCTCCAGTACACTTCAAAGAATATTAAAATATGTTTTTGTGTGTACTTTCTGAAAGGGCAATTTGTTGGGAAATGATGCAGAAGTTTTCTTGCATATCACTTTTCTCTGCATATTTTATCTCTTCCCTTTGACAGCTCGATATCTTTCCAAAATCTTCTTTTGACAGCTTGATATCTTTGTGACAGTTGCTTTATATTTTTGGCAGAAAGTTGAGTTTGGACCTTTGGTTTTGTGATCGGTGGATCTGGAACTGACTGTTTAACGCTGGTTCGCAAAATGTCGCGGAAGCAAGAGTCGCCACCGTCTTTTATTTTCTCCAAATGGAAAGGACAAAAGCACAAAAAAATTCCTTAAAGAGATTGCTCTCGGTTCGGGAGGTAGATTATAGAAAGGGAAGGTGTTAGCACCCTTTCTATCCATGGTTATCCATGGGCTCTTAGATACTTGCTCATTTGTGTTTTCAAAAATGGTTTGTTTGCTTTTCAACTGTGGGTTTTAAAAAGTTTTCTTTGAAAATTCCAGTTCGACTCTTGTATCTGTCCTCAAGAGTGTTTGAAAAATTGCTTTCGAAAGCTTTTTGAAAAGGTGTCGGTGTGAAAAGTATTTTTGAATTTGTTTTGAAATTTAGAGCAAGTATCTAGAGTCGTCTACCTACCCTAAGGAATTCGTCTGTGTAGATGTCCTTTAAAGTAGTGCCATCCCACCATTGAGAGGTAGGTAGCACCACCGTTGGAGGTGTTCGGGTCAATTCGAGGTTCGGGACATGGTGATCACCAGAGCAATAGGAAGACACCTTAGAAGCTACCCTCATGCCAGGTTCCCGGATCATGAGGACTTACTAAGACATCCTCTACTCGACGATCACCCTTCGAGGCAAGGCAACAGTGAGGCGTACCCTAGGGGTGGTGTGTGATTTGTGTGTCAGATTCATTTATTTTTGTCTTGTCAGGTTATGGGTGATCTATGCGTTTGTTTTTATTTTTATTCATTCATTCTTGCATGCATTTATTAACAGTTAAAAAAAGTGCGGGAAATGTAAAGTTCCTAAGCTATTACAAAGGCGCGGGTCCACATCGCCAAAATTTCCAGGACCCGATTTGACAGAAAATAAAGAAAGTAATGAAAAGTAAAGTGCGAGAAATTAATTTACAAGGCCTTGGGAGAGGTACATAAATATTACACGAGAAAGAAATAAACACGCGAATTAAATAAGAATTAAAAACGAGGGTGTTGGACCCTTTTTGCAAAATTAAATTAAATGATGAAATTAATTAATTAAAGAAAAGAAATTGTTTTTGGTATTTTTTGGTATTTTATGATTTTAATGAAAAAAGAATTAATTAAAATAAAATGCTAACCCTAATTCTAATTGTTTTTTTTAGTTTATTAAGAAAAGATTAAATTTTAACCTAATATTTAACCTAATTATTTACACGCCATTTAATTATAAAAATAAATAATAGGAAATATTTAATTATTGTGAAAGAAAAGAAAAAAGGATGAAAATGATTATAAACCCTAATTCTACCAATTTTAGATTTTTATTAAGGAAAATATTACAATTAAACCTAATTTAATAACTAAAATTAATTAATGCAATTTATTTACAAAAATACTAAAATAAAAATATTTATTATTTTTTTATCTTTTCTGATTTTTTATTGTTTTTTTTTATATTATTGTGAAAACAATTAAATTCAAAGAATTAACTAAAAAGAATCATAATTGAAATAAAAAAGAATGAAAAAAAATAATGTAAGAGATAGCAAACCTAGGGGGGTTTCTGTCCCCAAAGTGGAGGTGTAGCCCAGCAATTTAGGGCCCAATTATCCTTAGGCCTCGTTGACTCTGACACTAGCATGTGGCACCTTTGACTGAGGCACACCCTAGTCTTCAGATCCTGGCCTTTGATGGAGTGTGATGGGACGCGTGGACGCTTGATAATGTGGGTGCATGATAGGCTCCCTGTATTGAAATTGTATAGGAATACGTTTAAAGGAAAAATATAAGGAAAGGGGTGAGGACCTGGGGCTCGAACCCAGGTCCTATGGTTTACCAATGCTTGTGCCTGCCAGTGGAGCTATTCACGTTTTCTGTAGATTAAATAACAAACAAAATTTATAAAATAAAATAACGCGTTAGTGGAGAATTAGTGCAAAATTTAAATAGGCCAATCACTGATCGCCACAGGGGTCATCTTCTTCGTTGCTTTATTTTTTTTCTGAAACACAAAACATTGGCAACGGTTTTGTAAACGTCCCCATAGATACCCTATTGAAAAATAGTGATTAGCCCCTGGGGCCTCATAAATTAGGCGCGATGGTCTCGTTCTCTTCGTCCAAGCCTGCTAGTTCTAATGGTGGTATTCAGGTGTCTTAATTTTACCATATTACGAAACGCCCAATTTGGACCTCCAAGAACCCTAATCTGTATCAATGGTAGAATTGCATAAAGTACACAAAAACACAATTAAAGTAGGTGGTTAGCTTCAGAACACATCAATCAGTATGAATACACAAACAAAATGCCATGTAAATGCCTAGAACTCAGAATACGAATATGCATTATTATGAAAAAAAATTTGATTCTGTACAATGATTTAGGGCGTTAGAGTTGGTGTTCTCGATTTGAAAACCTTCCTTGATATCCCAGGAAGGTGATGGGATGGTTCTTTTGGCTTGAATCAAACTCTAACCTTGTTTTCAGTTTTGAAATTTTTAGGCCAAAAGTGTGAGTTTGATAATGGAGTTTATGCGTAGCTGTGGGTTCAAAGGCATGAGGGTTTGCATCCTTATATGTGTATGAATGATTAGGTCAAATAAAATTGATCCAAAATCCATGAATTGATGAATATGATATTTGATTTTTAAACCATGATTTTCAAATCTTTTTCATGCAAACTTCTACCAAATCATGACCAATTCAATTGATTCTTTCTATATTTGGTTAGGCACGAAATCTTGGAGATATTATATGCATAACAAGATTGAAAAACCTAGGTTTAGTATTTTTCATGTATTTTAATTAATTTAAATGAATTATTAGTAATAAAAATCCAAATAAATAAATAAAAAATGAAGAAAAACTTCCCTTTGGGCCAAATGGTCGTGCACATGCCTTGGATAATGAATTGTGGAAGAAAAAGAGGCCCATTAGCAATTTTAGGTCATTTGAAGCAATGTTGACTTTTCAAAATATCCAAAAATTTCCCAATTTCCACAAGGCATAACTTGCTCAATTTTTAATCTTTGCTCATGTTCTTGGACATTTTGGAAAGGTCTTTGAGTCCTTTAACCAATGTCTTTGGTCCCATGTCATTTTGATTTACCAATATCAAGTTATGACCTTTGACTTAAAGTCCCTTTTTGTTGACTTTTGAAAATGACCTATAATGTTGAAATTGATAACTTTTTGTGAGAGCATTTCTTGGACTTGAAGTATGAATAGGAGTTGTAGGAAATGTCTTTCTCTTCAAAATGAGCTTTGGATGGAATTTTTATGATAATCCATGTGAAAGTTATGCCCTGGTCAATTTACAGTTGACTTTTTCAACTGTCTAAATAAGGAAACTTTTGCATCTTGATGATTTTTGAGCCAAGCTTTGAGAATCATGATCAAGCGTTGATCAAATGATGTTTGTGGCTTCAAAATGAGATGTTGACCAAAAATTTGGACTTTTGACTGTCAAATGACCATTTTGCCCCTACAGTTGACTGTAGTGCAATTAGGGTTTTGACTGTGCAATCTTGTGCTGAAAGTCTTGAAACTTGATATGAGGATGCTTGACCATATTTATAGGCATGTGGGACTTGATTGGACCCTTGGAAACTTCATTTTCTTGATCAGAACCAAAACCCTAATCTTGACTGTTAGGAGGCCCTTGAACTGTGCAACCCTTGGGGAATTTTGAAGCATGACTTGACAATTTCTTGAAGAATATGGGAGGGCAAATTTTGGGGTACAACAAGTTCCCCTGTTCAATCTTCTTAGACCTGAGGATGCAGATTGGCTGACGTGCCTTTCGTAATCCGAAGGTGGAAGATGATTGAACACTAGAGTGCCCAGAAATTTGCGCTCACATAGTAGCAGTGTGATGATGGAATGGGCTTATAGATGCCATTTTGAGATTGATGAATATGATGATGGGATTATAGATGCCATCTGGATGTTGATCGCGTAAGAGATTCCTTAGCGAGAACTTGCGTACCTGCAAAAGAAAAATGAGTACCTGACATGTTGCAGGATCTGGTTTTCAGATGCTTTGTATAGATGTGTCCTGACTAGTTACAGGAGCTGAATCTTTAAACTCTTCAGACGTGCCCTGGCGAGATACAGGAATCGAGTCTGGTAATGTTAGTCTTCAACGGATACACCCTGGCAAGATTCAGGCATCGGATCCTCGAACTCTTCAGACACACCCTGGCAAGATACAGGAATCGGATCTGGTTATGCTAGTCTTCAACGGATACACCCTGGCAAGATTCAGGTATCGGATCCTCGAACTCTTCAGACACACCCTGGCAAGATACAGGAATCGGATCTGGTAATGTTAGTCTTCAACGGATACACCCTGGCAAGATTCAGGTATCGGATCCTCGAACTCTTCAGACACACCCTGGCAAGATACAGGAATCGGATCTGGTAATGTTAGTCTTCAACGGATACACCCTGGCAGGATTCAGGTATCGGATCCTCGAACTCTTCAGACACACCCTGGCAAGATACAGGAATTGGATCTGGTAATGTTAGTCTTCAACGGATACACCCTGGCAAGATTCAGGTATCGGATCCTCGAACTCTTTAGACACACCCTGGCAAGATACAGGAATCGGATCTGGTAATGTTAGTCTTCAACGGATACACCCTGGCAAGATTCAGGTATCGGATCCTCGAACTCTTCAGACACACCCTGGCAAGATACAAGAATCGGATCTGGTAATGTTAGTCTTCAACGGATACACCCTTGCAAGATTCAGGCATCGGATCCTCGAACTCTTCAGACACACCCTGGCAAGATACAGGAATCGGATCTGGTAATGTTAGTCTTCAACGGATACACCCTGGAAAGATTCAGGTATCGGATCCTCGAACTCTTCAGACACACCCTGGCAAGATACAGGAATCGGATCTTTAGTTGCGACCATTGATGGTAATCATTTTTGTACTTTTGTCCTGAAAAGATAAGCGTTAGTTGTATGCGATGTCATGTGGTATGACATGCGAGATACTCTCTGAATACGTGAGATTGTATGTTCATGATGCGTATATGCATGCTATAATGTATGAAGATGTTTATGAATGTATTTTTCGTCTAGGAAAGTAAATCCTTGACGGGTGCCGGGAAGTCACTCCTGGGCTGATGTTGGAAAATAGATTTTGCTTCCGCCGGGGATGATAGTTGCAAGAATACCGGTAGGAGAAGATAACTCCGTTGGGGAATAAACTTGGCGAATGGATTACTCTGCGGGGAGCAAAGTACTCTAGCAATCTTGCTGGGAAGCAATACTCTGTGGGGAGAGAGATACTTTGCTGAGTTGTTGATAATAACTTGCTGGGGATATCTTTGCTGTGTTGGAAGTGTTGATAGACTTCGCTGGGGATAAGAAAGAACTGTGTTGACGACGACCTTTCCGTGGCTTTTGGCTGAGGATAACCCAGTTATATCCTGGTAAGGAAATAACTCTTTAAATAAAGCTGGGAGACGCGCTCGTGCTCTGCAGGGATAAGCTTCCAGAATCTACTGGGGATAAGCTTACTGCTTGGGAGAAATGGATTCCAACTTTCCTGGGGGACTGGATTAGACTCTCCTGGGGAAGTTTTGAACTGCATCGGGGAAGTAACTCCTTTGAATGCCTGGTCTACCGTCGGGGAACAATCTTTAGACCAAGATTGTCGGGGATGCTTGTTTAAGGATATATATGCTGCCGGGGAATGTTGAGATCTGCTGGAGGATACCCAACTTCTTTAAGATTTGATAGTGGCTTGGAGAGAGTGTACTGACTGCTGACTTACTCTCTGGGGAATTAAGGTGTCTGGTTATGCTCTTTAGCTGAACCTACCTTGGTACCTTGGAGGACAGAAAAACTAGATTTCTTAGACAACTCTTTATTGCCCCTGTTTCTAATGTTACCTGTAATTAGTCCTTTGTTTTGTATGCCAATATTCATGAGTTAGCAAATTATTGTCAATGCATATATCACAAATTGAACCTTGGACGTTCTTCGCAAAACAAAATAGAAAAAGAAAAACAATTGGCACTTTTAACTGAAAAGTATATTTGTATTGATTTTTGAATGGCCTGTAAATAGGCGTTTTATGTACAAGAGGCTGACGTCCTAGTAAGAGAACGCCGCCGAACAAGAGAGTTTATACAAATTTTGTACAAAAGAAAATAAAACAGCTGTGTGAAATGAATGATCCCACTGGGTTTTAACTCTTCTATTGCCTTTATATCCCCGAGCGTCTCATCACTTGATGACCTAAACAAAGAATGAAGCTGACTGATCGATGCCGTCTGAACTTGACATAGATACCGGGTTCTGGATGCAAAGTGATCCAATGAGACATAATATTACGCTTTTATCCCTAACTTTTGCCTGGACCGCCCTTTCGGGTTTTCAGTCCACCGGGATACCCATTTTTGCCCAAGCCGCCTTTTCAGGTTTTCGACTTGTCGGGTGTACAGATTTTTTCATTTCATCCCTTCATTTTGCCCGAACCCTTTTGGTTCGCCGGGAAGCCCTAATTTTTTCCTAGGCATGTCAGCCTAGCGGGTCTTTTTTCATGCGTAGTATCTTTTTACTATGTCTGCATTGGCGGGGTGAGGAAGGTCGTCACCATCCATGTTGGTTAGAATCATGGCTCCTCCTGAGAACACATGCTTAACCACAAATGGCCCTTCGTACATAGGGGTCCATTTGCCCCTGGGATCACTTTGAGGAAGAATGATTCGCTTGATTACCAGATCCCCAACTTGATATTCCTGTGGTCTGACCTTTTTGTTAAATGCCCTGATCATCCGTTTCTGATACGTCTGACCATGACAGATAGCAGCAAGTCTCTTTTCATCAATAAGGTTGAGCTGATCAAGTCGTGTCTGGATCCAATCATCCTCGTTCAGATTTGCATCCTTCATTATCCGGAGAGAGGGTATTTGCACTTCGATCGGTAAGACTGCCTCCATACCATAAACCAGAGAGAAAGGAGTTGCCCCGGTTGACGTCCTGGCTGAGGTACGATACCCATGTAGAGCGAACAGTAACATCTCGTGCCAATCTTTATAAGTCACTGTCATCTTCTGCACGATTTTCTTGATATTTTTATTTGCTGCTTCTACAGCCCCATTCATCTTCGGTCTGTAAGGAGAAGAATTATGGTGCTGTATTTTGAACTGCTCGCAGAGCTCAGTGATCATCTTGTTATTCAGATTGGTACCGTTGTCTATAATAATTCTTTCTTGGACGCCGTACTGACAGATCAGGTTATGCCGAATGAACCGTGCCACAACAGTCTTGGTTACTGTAGTGTAGGAAGCTGCTTCGACCCACTTTGTAAAATAATCAATCGCCACTAGGATGAAGCGATGCCCATTAGATGCCGTAGGTTTAATCTCGCCGATCATATCTATGCCCCACATTGCAAACAGCCAAGGCGCAGTCAGAACATTCAGAGGAACTGGAGGAACATGCACCTTGTCTGCATAAATCTGGCACTTATGGCATGTCCTGGAATGTTGGTAGCAGTCAGCTTCCATTGTGGACCAGTAATACCATGCCCGAAGGATCTTCTTTGCCATTGTATGTCCACTGGAATGTGTACCAAAGGTCCCTTCATGTAGCTCTTCCATGATCCTTTCTGCTTCAGTCTTATCCACACAACGCAGTAAGGTTGAATCATGGTTTCGCTTGTACAGGATGCCGTTGCTAAGGAAGAACTTTGCCGCGAACCTTCTCAGGAATTTATTATCATTGACAGAGGCACCTTCAGGGTATTCCTGAGCTTCCAGATATCTCTTCACCTCATGGTACCAAGGCTTCTCAGTCACCAACTCAGTCTCAAGATTACAACAGTATGCCGGTTCGTCCAGTTTCCAGATGATGATCCGGGGAGCCTCATTATCCCATTTGACCTTGAACATAGAAGACATTGTAGCTAACGCGTCCGCCAGCTGATTCTCTTCTCTTGGAAAGTGTTCAAAGGTTATCTCTGTGAAGTGGGGGATCAGGGTCAACACACATTCTCTGTAAGGGATAAGATTCGGATGTTTCGTATCCCACTCTCCTTTGATTTGATTGATCACGAGAGCGGAATCTCCGAATACACTCAGAAACTTAATCCTTAGGTCGATCGCAGCTTGAAGACCCATGATGCACGCCTCATACTCCGCCATGTTGTTGGTACAGTTGAAACATAGTCGGGCAGTGAGTGGAGTATGAGTGCCTTGAGGTGATATGATTACAGCGCCGATACCATTACCCAAAGCATTGGAGGCTCCGTCAAAGTGCATAGACCATCGGGATCCTTCCTCAGGTCCTTCATCCGGTCCAGGTACTTCACAATCCGTTACTATCATGATGCTTTCATCCGGAAACTCGAAGTTCATTGACTGATAGTCATCTACGGCCTGATGTGCCAAGTGGTCTGCCAATACACTTCCCTTGATGGCTTTCTGGGTTGTGTACTGAATGTCGTATTTCGTCAAGATCATTTGCCATCTTGCTATTCTCCCAGACAGAGCAGGCTTTTCGAATATGTACTTTATAGGATCCATCTTTGAGATCAACAAGGTAGTATGAGTCAGCATATACTGTCTCAGCCGGCGAGCAGCCCATACCAAAGCGCAGCAAGTTTTCTCAAGCAGTGAGTATCGGGTCTCACAGTCGGTAAACTTTTTGCTAAGGTAATAGATGGCATTCTCTTTTCGGCCAGACTCGTCATGCTGCCCCAGCACGCACCCCATTGAGTTGTCAAGTACTGTCAGATATAATATCAGAGGTCTCCCTTCAACCGGTGGCATAAGGATGGGTGGTTCTTGGAGATACTCTTTGATTCTGTCAAAAGCAGCCTGACATTCATCATTCCAACGTACTACCTGATCTTTCTTCAGCAGCTTGAAGATTGGCTCACAGGTAGCAGTCAGGTGTGAGATGAAGCGAGCAATGTAATTCAGGCGTCCTAAAAAGCCTCTGACCTCTTTCTCTGTCCTAGGAACTGGCATCTCTTGAATAGCTTTAACTTTAGCAGGGTCCACTTGAATACCCTTATCACTTACCACAAAGCCTAGCAACTTCCCAGATCTTACCCCGAAGGTGCACTTGTTCGGGTTCAACCTCAGCTTGTATAGTTTCAACCGGTCAAATAACTTTTGCAGATGATCTAGGTGCTCTTCTTCAGTCTGGGACCTTGCGATCATGTCGTCGACATACACTTCTATCTCATGATGGATCATGTCATGAAATAGAGCAACCATGGCACGTTGGTAGGTTGCCCCAGCGTTCTTCAACCCGAATGGCATGACCTTGTAGCAGAAGGTGCCCCACTGAGTAACAAAGGTAGTCTTCTCCATGTCTTCAGGTGCCATCTTGATCTGATTATATCCTGAAAATCCATCCATGAAAGAGAACACCTTGTGCTGAGCTGTATTGTCAACAAGGACGTCAATGTGAGGTAGAGGGAAGTCATCCTTGGGGCTGGCCCTGTTCAGATCCCTGTAATCGACACACATTCTGACCTTACCGTCCTTCTTTGGTACCGGTACCACATTAGCAACCCACTGAGGGTAAGAAGTCACTGCAAGGAACCCAGCGTCAAACTGTTTCATAACCTCGGCTTTAATCTTCTCAGACATCTCTGGACGCATACGACGGACCTTTTGCTTAACTGGAGGGCAGTCTTCCTTAGTTGGCAAGTGATGGACCACAATATCGGTATCCAACCCGGGCATGTCTTCGTAGGACCAGGCAAATATTTCCACATAATCATGTAGCATTTGAGTCAACCGTTGCTTCACACTGAGCTCTAGGTTGGCTCCAATCTTTACCTCTTTCCTGTCTTCTTCAGTACCCAGGTTTATTATTTCCACTGGCTCTTCGTGTGGTTGAATTGCCCTCTCTTCCTGAAGTAACAGTCTTGCAAGCTCGCCAGGCACTTCGCAATCATCTTCACCTTCGTCTTCGGCTAAGTTGATCGGATTTTCGAAGTCATAATTGGCAGTAGCAGAGTTGTTATCAGTGAGGTCCAGAGTGGATTGAAACCTGTATGAGTGAGTGTGTGTGTAAATACAGTTGTTTTCAAATATATGTAAAGGAAAGAAAGACAGAAAAGGAGCATAAGATTTGCAATGCGAGAAAACGTCCAAGATTTTCATTTATGATATATGAAATGACAATTTATATGCCCTCACAAATGAAATCACGGTGCCTCGGGTAAGACACCGGGCCATAGAGTTTATTTATTGTTTATTACAAATAATAAAACAAAGAAGTTTATTACTGCGTAACAAAAGTAACAGGAGTATGGTCTTTGACAATCCAATTGGTCAATCCGCCTTCGGTCGTCGGGTAGATCCAGCTATTGAATTCTGCTTCATCCACTTCATTGTCTTCCCCAACAGCATTCACTCCTGGATTTGTGATGAGCACAGGAGGTCTTCTGGTCTTCGCCTTCCGCATAGCTTTCTGACCCTCTGCAGTAAAACCCAGCCCAAATTTGTCAGTTTTCTGTGTAAAGTCGGGAAGCCTGCCCCAGTTAGCACATTCACCTTTTTGAACCACAGCCCGGACATCCTTTAGGGAAGCCATCTTCAAGGGAACATCTTCTTCGACCGTTGTTTCTGCTGCTGCTGAAATTGGAAGCACCTCCACGAAATGTTGAAAGGGGGTTTCAATAAACTCCCCATCCATCTCAATGTACCTGAAGGAATTCAAGTGGCTCACCATATATTCCTCCTCCCCTTGCACAGTGACGATCTTCCCTCTGACAGGGTATTTCAGCTTCTGGTGCAAGGTAGAGGTCACTGCCCCAGCTTTATGGATCCAAGGCCGACCCAGTAGACAAGAGTACGATGGACGGATATCCATCACATAAAAAGTAGAGTCAAACACCTGAGAGCCCACACGAATAGGAATGTCAACCTCTCCATGAACCATCCTTTTTGAACCGTCAAAGGCCCTGACGATGATATTGCTGGGTTTTAATTCCAGGCCTTCACAATCTAAACGGTCTAAAGCCTTCTTGGGTAGCACATTCAAGGAAGAACCAGTATCCACCAATACATGTGCCAGAGTAGTGCCCCTGCATTCGATGGAGACATGCAGAGCATCATTGTGGTCTCTTCCTTTTGCAGTCAGGTCAGCATCTGAGAAACCCAAGCCATTGTCTGCTGTCAGATTTGCTACGCAGTCAGTGAACTGGACTGCAGATGTCTCCTGTGGCACATGGGCCGTCTTGAGAACTGAGATTAAGGCCTTAGCATGGGCCTCTGAACACAGCAATAAGGAGAGCATGGAGATTTTGGAGGGCGTATGCCCCAGCTGTTCCACAACGTTGAAGTCGCTCTTCTTTATAATTTTCAAGATTTCCTCCATCTCTTGTTGGGAGGCCTCAGCATTTACAGGTATCGGTGCCTCCATCCGGGCAGGCTCGTCTGCAACTCCCTTGCCCCGAGCATTGGATGACTCGGCAGCAGGGGAAACCACTTGATCTGAAACAGGAACAGGTACACTTGTAGGTGTTATAAGGAGGGGTCTTCGGGTAGCAGGCGGTGCAATGTCAGGCGAGAAGAGCCTGCCACTGCGGGTAACCTTGGTTGGGCCAGTGATATCACAGATACTGGCGCCAGTGTTGAATTCTTGTTTGATCCCATTCACATACACATCTGCCCCATAGTGCCAGGGGACAGCTTTATCGGATACGTAGGGAAGAGGTCCCGGAACAGTGATAACCACAGGTGCAATAGTCATGATTGGGACAGGCTTCTTCGGGAGAGCCTTGATTGGATTATTGAAGATGGTAACCACAGAAACTTCTTCTACCGGAACCAACTGAACAGCAGACTTCTTAAACAGAATCTCCTTACTATCCATTAGGCTTTGGATGCCTAACTTCAGCAAGGGACAACCAGATAGGGAAACAGCACAGAACAGGCAACCCTCACTGCAACCCGGAAATAAACCGGCCAGCAGTAGGTTCTTCTTGACAGTCATTAAAGGAGTAGCCAGATCATCCACAAAAACAGCGTACACTTCTTCCTCAACAGCATTTACCCCATGCTGAGGCATAGGAGCGGTCACCACATTCGGCCTCTCAGGCGCTTCGAAATGTATCTCCTTCGCGTCGATAAGGTCTTGCACCTTATTCCTTAATACCCAACAGTCATCAGTGGAATGCCCCGGGCTATCAGAATGGTAAGCACAGCGAGCATTTGGGTTGTACTTAGGAGATGTAGTATTTGCAAACTTCGGAGCCTCTCTGACGGTTACTAAGTTAGTTGAGAGCAACTGTGGTAAGATCTGCGACAAGGTCATACTCAAACGGGTGAATTCCCTTCTGGGTCTCTCAGCCCTTGGTTGGTTAGCTTGCCGAGGAGCGGCTGCAGGCTTCGCAATCACCAATGCGTTGACAGATTGGCGGCGCTCTGGTTTGTCTTGCCTTCTAGGCCCATACACCACACTGGCCTCTTTTTTGAAGGGTTTCTTCTCTGAACCTGTAGATGCACCCTTTGGAATCTTACCAGACTTCAACCCAGCCTCAATTCTCTCTCCAGTCAGAATAAGATCAGTGAATCCGGCAGAAGAATTCCCAATAAGATGGTTGAAAAATGGCCCAGATAGGGTCCCCAAGAACATGTCTACCAACTCCCGATCAGTCAACGGAGGCTGCACCCTGCCAGCCAGATCCCTCCACTTCTGAGTGTACTCTTTAAAACCTTCACTTGAACCTAACGACATACCCTGGAGTTGGGTACGTGTAGGGGCAAGGTCGGCATTATATTGATACTGCTTGTAGAAAGCAGTAGCCAACTCCTCCCAGTTACGAACCTTGGTCCCATCCAGCTGATAGAACCATTCGAGATGAGTCCCTGAAAGACTCTCCTGGAAGAAGTGGATCCACAAATTCTTATCCGCTGAGTACGGTTGAATCTTCCAAACATAGGACCTGAGATGTAACTTGGGACAAGACGCCCCATCGTACTTAGTGAAAGATGGTGCTTTGAATTTCCGAGGAATGATCACACCAGTAGACAAACCCAGATCTCTAAAATCCAGCCCAGGTACCTGTTATATCTCCATAGCATTCAACCTGTCTTCCAACTGTTTGTATCTGTCTTCTGCCGGAGGATACTGCTCTTCATCAAAATCAGTCTCGTTGTTGGAGACTACCGGACTAGGACCTTTTTCCGCTTGAGGAGTACTATTGCCAATAGAAGAACCAGCCTCTTCATTCTGCAGAGTATTGCCAAACCTTCGGCCCGAGCTAAACAGAACAGTCCTTCTCTTCTTCTTCTTTTCCTTCTTCAGGAGCAGAGCCTTCAGCTCTTCTTGGCCCTGAGCCAAACCCATGATTAATTCCTGAAATTGCGCATTCTGCGCCTGAAGAGCCTTGATGGACATCTCAGTTGAGGACGAGTCAGGATTCATGATGCTGAAATAAACAGCGAAGAACGGTAAGCAACCTGAAAAGAGGAAAACCTGCTATGCACATGATGAATGGAATGCGTATGATTTATGTTTTCAAAGACAATCGGGAATCAACTTTGTAAACAAAAAGGAACACACTTCATTAGATTCAACTTTGAAACTGAAATTATTCAACTGGTTGCCCTTAGGCGTTACATGAAAGGAAATACTGAAAAGGGAAATAAACTGTAAAAGAACATCCGGAGCTCCTTATTGATCCCATGGTCTCCTCTTCTCAGTACGGATGTAGGCATTCAGAGCTCGCTCATTCTCCAACTGCTTTGTCAGCTTCTGGATCTTTAATTCCTGCTCGTTGAACTTTTCTCGGTAAGAATCCCGTTCTTCTCGCAGTTGCAACCAAGATCTCTTTAATGTCTCATAGTCAGTAGGTATCTGAGGAGGAAGGACAGTTGGAGGAACACCATCTTTATCAGGAGACTCAAGAATGATGGGTCTGACAGCTTCATACGGCATACCTAACTTCTGAGCACGGATGCGAACCCATTTGTAGTAGGCTTCCATAGGTAAAGAAGTCCGTGGCCCTAACTCTTGTGGGTCAGCTTTATGAACTTTGTCCCAAGCCTTGATGAACCTACGACGCAGCTCGTCACTATCCACCTGAAACTCAAAACTGATGTGAGGCACCAACATCTCATGGGGGCCTGCTCTTCTTGCTCTTCCAAACTGACGGAGTGCTAGACATGGATTGTAAGAGATCCCTCCTTGGGTACCAATCAGAGGAACATTAGGGTATTCCCCGCATCGATCAATGACAGCTATCTCATCCAAACATCTGCAAGTCCAAATGATGTCTTTGTCGGTGAGAGACATTAACCTATGAGCCCAACCTCTTCCTTCTTGGTTCTTCAGTACGAACTTGGGGAGGTGCGAAATAAACCACCTCACCAACAAAGGGATACAACACCATAGGGTTCCTCGTCTTCGGGTAGTACGAGCATGAAGTTGTTGCAAGATGTCACCCAAGAGAGTGGGCACCGGATTCTGAGACATAAAGATCCTTATGGAAGTGACGTTGATGAAGTTTTCAGGATTAGGAAACAAGACTAACCCATAGATTAAGAGAGCCAAGATGTCTTCATATGCCCAAAAATCCAGGTCATTCCAGAAACTGTTAGCTTTACCAATCAGAAACTTGGCCAAGAAACCCTTAACTCCGCTTCTAGTCACCCAGTTGTCCATTACCTCTTGATGTGTCAGGGGAAGAGCTGCAGCAACATCCTCAAGCCTGAGGGTCTTTTCCCAACCAGTAAAAGGAGTCTGATCCAAGATAGGGATACCAAGCAAATCAGAGAACTCTTCCAGGGTAGGGATCAGCTGGAAGTCTTGAAAGGTAAAGCACTGGTACAGAGGGTCATAGAACTGGGTCAGAACACTCATCAACTGTTGATCCCGCTTTGCAGTGACTAAACTGAGAAGAGAACCATGCCTCTGAATGAAAGAAGTGGTATTTGGAATTCTGCTAACCAACTCTTCAAGCAACTCAGGTGAATGAACAAAGTTGAACCGGATAGTATTCCTTCGCACAGGCATCATGATGTCCTACAAAACAGAGCAAAGGTGAAACCCTCTTGTCTTTGAAATGGTCAGTCCTTATGCAAGATGCATGCAATGCTCATGATGTTATGATGTTATGATAAAGCACACCACAAATAGATACAAAGGCAAACATGGTAAGGCACACAAGTCACACAAGGCAAGCCCCTAAAGTTTAGGCCAGCATGAGGTCTAGGTACTACCCTCTTTCAGTTTGTTGGTTCATACCTGTCCTAATCAAAAGTAACCGGGTTCTTAGAGGATCCCAATATCATTGACTACCCTCAATCGGTCATAACTCCAGCATCGCAATCTTTTCTTACGGCCAGAACCATCACGAGAGTTTAGCCTCAATGGGCGTAGCATACTGCTACTGTTCTAATGGCCAAGTTGTGTCATTTAAGGTTCTAAGGTTGTTGGTGCTTAATGACTCCTTAGAAGACCCATATTCTCCTCGTTGCAACACAAGGGATATCGGTACAGACCAAGGTGCCACACCAACGTAGCCACTGTTTCACCCGTGTCGGTCTACGCCGGACAGGTCCCTCACAGCTTATGCTACCTAAACAGGGTATCCCCAGATCCGGGTTAGGATCTATGTAACTCCCATGCAACCCACAAATTTAAAGCAGACAAGTCAATACAATTGAAAACACAGTTATGAACTAACCCTAAGGTACACCTCACTTTAAGTTTAACTCCCCAGCAGAGTCGCCAGTTCTGTGATCGGTGGATCTGGAACTGACTGTTTAACGCTGGTTCGCGAAATGTCGCGGAAGCAAGAGTCGCCACCGTCTTTTATTTTCTCCAAATGGAAAGGACAAAATCACAGAAAAATTCCTTAAAGAGATTGCTCTCGGTTCGGGAGGTAGATTATAGAAAGGGAAGGTGTTAGCACCCTTTCTATCCATGGTTATCCATGGGCTCTTAGATACTTGCTCATTTGTGTTTTCAAAAATGGTTTGTTTGCTTTTCAACTGTGGGTTTTAAAAAGTTTTCTTTGAAAATTCCAGTTCGACTCTTGTATCTGTCCTCAAGAGTGTTTGAAAAATTGCTTTCGAAAGCTTTTTGAAAAGGTGTCGGTGTGAAAAGTATTTTTGAATTTGTTTTGAAATTTAGAGCAAGTATCTAGAGTCGTCTACCTACCCTAAGGAATTCGTCTGTGTAGATGTCCTTTAAAGTAGTGCCATCCCACCATTGAGAGGTAGGTAGCACCACCGTTGGAGGTGTTCGGGTCAATTCGAGGTTCGGGACATGGTGATCACCGGAGCAATAGGAAGACACCTTAGAAGCTACCCTCATGCCAGGTTCCCGGATCATGAGGACTTACTAAGACATCCTCTACTCGACGATCACCCTTCGAGGCAAGGCAACAGTGAGGCGTACCCTAGGGGTGGTGTGTGATTTGTGTGTCAGATTCATTTATTTTTGTCTTGTCAGGTTATGGGTGATCTATGCGTTTGTTTTTATTTTTATTCATTCATTCTTGCATGCATTTATTAACAGTTAAAAAAAGTGCGGGAAATGTAAAGTTCCTAAGCTATTACAAAGGCGCGGGTCCATATCGCCAAAATTTCCAGGACCCGATTTGACAAAAAATAAAGAAAGTAATGAAAAGTAAAGTGCGAGAAATTAATTTACAAGGCCTTGGGAGAGGTACATAAATATTACACGAGAAAGAAATAAACACGCGAATTAAATAAGAATTAAAAACGAGGGCGTTGGACCCTTTTTGCAAAATTAAATTAAATGATGAAATTAATTAATTAAAGAAAAGAAATTGTTTTTGGTATTTTTTGGTATTTTATGATTTTAATGAAAAAAGAATTAATTAAAATAAAATGCTAACCCTAATTCTAATTGTTTTTTTTTAGTTTATTAAGAAAAGATTAAATTTTAACCTAATATTTAACCTAATTATTTACACGCCATTTAATTATAAAAATAAATAATAGGAAATATTTAATTATTGTGAAAGAAAAGAAAAAAGGATGAAAATGATTATAAACCCTAATTTTACCAATTTTAGATTTTTATTAAGGAAAATATTACAATTAAACCTAATTTAATAACTAAAATTAATTAATGCAATTTATTTACAAAAATACTAAAATAAAAATATTTATTATTTTTTTATCTTTTCTGATTTTTTATTGTTTTTTTTATATTATTGTGAAAACAATTAAATTCAAAGAATTAACTAAAAAGAATCATAATTGAAATAAAAAAGAATGAAAAAAAATAATGTAAGAGATAGCAAACCTAGGGGGGTTTCTGTCCCCAAAGTGGAGGTGTAGCCCAGCAATTTAGGGCCCAATTATCCTTAGGCCTCGTTGACTCTGACACTAGCATGTGGCACCTTTGACTGAGGCACACCCTAGTCTTCAGATCCTGGCCTTTGATGGAGTGTGATGGGACGCGTGGACGCTTGATAATGTGGGTGCATGATAGGCTCCCTGTATTGAAATTGTATAGGAATACGTTTAAAGGAAAAATATAAGGAAAGGGGTGAGGACCTGGGGCTCGAACCCAGGTCCTATGGTTTACCAATGCTTGTGCCTGCCAGTGGAGCTATTAACGTTTTCTGTAGATTAAATAACAAACAAAATTTATAAAATAAAATAACGCGTTAGTGGAGAATTAGCGCGAAATTTAAATAGGCCAATCACTGATCGCCACAGGGGTCATCTTCTTCGTTGCTTTATTTTTTTTCTGAAACACAAAACATTGGCAACGGTTTTGTAAACGTCCCCATAGATACCCTATTGAAAAATAGCGATTAGCCCCTGGGGCCTTATAAATTAGGCGCGATGGTCTCGTTCTCTTCGTCCAAGCCTGCTAGTTCTAATGGTGGTATTCAGGTGTCTTAATTTTACCATATTACGAAACGCCCAATTTGGACCTCCAAGAACCCTAATCTATATCAATGGTAGAATTGCATATAGTACACAAAAACACAATTAAAGTAGGTGGTTAGCTTCAGAACACATCAATCAGTATGAATACACAAACAAAATGCCATGTAAATGCCTAGAACTCAGAATACGAATATGCATTATTATGAAAAAAAATTGATTCTGTACAATGATTTAGGGCGTTAGAGTTGGTGTTCTCGATTTGAAAACCTTCCTTGATATCCCAGGAAGGTGATGGGATGGTTCTTTTGGCTTGAATCAAACTCTAACCTTGTTTTTAGTTTTGAAATTTTTAGGCCAAAAGTGTGAGTTTGATAATGGAGTTTATGCGTAACTGCGGGTTCAAAGGCATGAGGGTTTGCATCCTTATATGTGTATGAATGATTAGGTCAAATAAAATTGATCCAAAATCCATGAATTGATGAATATGATATTTGATTTTTAAACCATGATTTTCAAATCTTTTTCATGCAAACTTCTACCAAATCATGACCAATTCAATTGATTCTTTCTATATTTGGTTAGGCACGAAATCTTGGAGATATTATATGCATAAAAAGATTGAAAAACCTAGGTTTAGTATTTTCATGTATTTTAATTAATTTAAATGAATTATTAGTAATAAAAATCCAAATAAATAAATAAAAAATGAAGAAAAACTTCCCTTTGGGCCAAATGGTCGTGCACATGCCTTGGATAATGAATTGTGGAAGAAAAAGAGGCCCATTAGCAATTTTAGGTCATTTGAAGCAATGTTGACTTTTCAAAATATCCAAAAATTTCCCAATTTCCACAAGTCATAACTTGCTCAATTTTTAATATTTGCTCATGTTCTTGGACATTTTGGAAAGTTCTTTGAGTCCTCTAACCAATTTCTTTGGTCCCATGTCATTTTGATTTACCAATCTCAAGTTATGGCCTTTGACTTAAAGTCCCTTTTTGTTGACTTTTTAAAATGACCTATAATGTTGAAATTGATAACTTTTTGTGAGAGCATTTATTGGACTTGAAGTATGAAGAGGAGTTGTAGGAAATGTCTTTCTCTTAAAAATGAGCTTTGGATGGAATTTTTCTGATAATCCATGTGAAAGTTATGCCCTGGTCAATTTACAGTTGACTTTTTCAACTGTCTAAATAAGGAAACTTTTGCATCTTGATGATTTTTGAGCCAAGCTTTGAGAATCATGATCAAGCGTTGATCAAATGATGTTTGTGGCTTCAAAATGAGATGTTGACCAAAAATTTGGACTTTTGACTGTCAAATGACCATTTTGCCCCTACAGTTGACTGTAGTGCAATTAGGGTTTTGACTGTGCAATCTTGTGCTGAAAGTCTTGAAACTTGATATGAGGATGCTTGACCATATTTATAGGCATGTGGGACTTGATTGGACCCTTGGAAACTTCATTTTCTTGATCAGAACCAAAACCCTAATCTTGACTGTTAGGAGGCCCTTGAACTGTGCAACCCTTGGGGAATTTTGAAGCATGACTTGACAATTTCTTGAAGAATATGGGAGGGCAAATTTTGGGGTACAACAGGTTTGGAGTTGCTGTTTGCTTTGTAACATGCTGTTTGAGATTTGAACTTATGCAATTTTGACAATTTTTGAATTGTGCATTTTTTAAACTTTGCATTCATGATTAGCAAATAAAATTCTTCCCTCTTTGTGAACCGGGAGAAATCCCGTGATTTGCAGAGAGGATTAACTGATCCCAATCAGTGGCCCTTAATGATGAACTGTCTTTTATTTATCTGTCATTATTTATTTTATCTGCTTTTTGACTTTTCTTCCTTTCTTTTGCAGATGAATATTTGAATGGAGAGGGGTACTAAATGAAGAATGAAGAATTAGAAGAAAAAAAATAGGATAATTTTCTTTTTATTTAACTTTAAATTAATGTAAAATCATTGCTTGTAATTAAATTATAAACAATAATTGTACAAATAATTTAAGAATAAATAAAAGTTTTCACTATCCAATTAATTCTATTTCTTTCTTTATTGTTTATTTATTATTTAAAATTCTTTGAATTAAAATAATTGAAAAATAAATTCCAATCACTTAACCTCTGAATAATAAATAATTTAAATAAACAATGCTTTAGCAATTTGAGCAGTTAAACCTGGCATTTCCAATATCCAAAGCAAAGCAACAGTTAATCAAGACACTGATCAGGCGCATTCCCTTTTCATTGATTTTTACCAAATAATGTAAATCCAAACTGCATGGATCTTTTGATTGGTCCAAACAATCAAATGTGAATTCAAACCAAATGCCTTCTTTTACTGATTAAGTCAGACAATGCATATTCAAACCAAATCCCGGAACAACTTGCAAAGCACTGTAGAATTAAATCCTTCTGAAGAAACGCGCACAAAAAACCCTAATTCCTGATTAAATGCCAAAGAAGCGTTCGCCTGATCGAAGTTGAGCCAAAATCAACCAAAACCCTAAGCCAACTGTGTGAAACAAATCCAGAGCCCTGAAGCTGTGATTTCATGAGGAAAAATGCGAGGGCAAATTTTGGGGTACAACAGACATCATTTGGACTTTCAGAGGTTTGGATGAGATAGCTGTTATTGATCGTTGCGGAGAATACCCTAATGTCCCTTTGATTGGTACTCAAGGAGGAATCTCTTACAATCCATGTCTAGCGCTCCGTCAGTTTGGAAGAGCCAGAAGAGCAGGGCCTCATGAGATGTTGGTGCCTCACATCAGTTTTGAGTTTCAGGTGGATAGTGACGAGTTGCGTCGTAGGTTCATCAAGGCTTGGGACAAAGTTCATAAAGCTGATCCACAAGAGTTGGGGCCAAAGACTTCTCTACCTATGGAAGCCTACTACAAATGGGTCCGCATCCGTGCTCAGAAGTTAGGTATGCTATACGAAGCTGTCAGACCCGTCATTCTTGAGTATCCTGAAAAAGATGGGGTTCCCCCAACTGTCCTCCCTCCTCAGATACCTACTGATTATGAGACATTAAAGAGGGCTTGGTCGCAACTGCGAGAAGAACGGGATTCTTACCGAGAAAAGTTCAACGAGCAGGAGTTGAAGATCCAGAAGCTGACAAAGCAGTTGGAGAATGAGCGAGCTCTGAATGACTACATCAGTACTGAGAAGAGGAGACCATGGGATCAATAAGGAGCTCTGGATGTTCTTTTACAGTTTTATTTCCCTTTTCAGTATTTCCCTTTTATGTAACGCCTAAGGGCAACCTGTTGAAAAATTTAAGTTTCAAAGTTGAATCTAATGAAGTGTGTTCCTTTTTGTTTACAAAGTTGATTCCCGATTGTCTTTGAAAACATAAATCATACGCATTCCATTCATCATGTGCATAGCAGGTATTCTTCTTTTCAGGTTGCTTACTGTTCTTCGTTGTTTATTTCAGCATCATGAACCCTGACTCATCATCAACCGAGATGTCTATCAAGGCCCTTCAGGCGCAGAACGCGCAATTTCAGGAGCTGATCATGGGTTTGGCTCAAGGCCAAGAAGAACTGAAGGCTTTACTCCTGAAGAAGGGGCAGAAGAAGAAGAGAACTGTTCTTTTCAACTCGGGCCGAAGGTTTGGTAACACTCTGCAGAATGAGGAAGCTGGTTCTTCTGTAGGCAAGAGCAGTCCCCAAGGGGGAAAAGGTCCTAGTCCAGTGGTCTCTGACAACGAGACTGACTTTAATGAGGAACAGTATCCTCCGGCTGAAGACCGGTATAAGCAGTTGGAAAACAGATTGAATGCAATGGAGATCCAACAAGTGCCTGGGCTGGATTTCGGAGACTTGGGTTTATCTACTGGTGTGATTATTCCTCACAAGTTTAAGGCACCATCTTTCACCAAGTATGACGGGGCGTCTTGCCCCAAGCTACACCTCAGATCTTATGTGCGGAAGATTCAACCGTACACAGTGGACAAGAATTTGTGGATCCACTTCTTCCAGGAGAGTCTTTCAGGGACTCATCTCGAATGGTTCTATCAGCTGGATGGGACCAAAGTTCGTAACTGGGAGGAGTTGGCTACTGCTTTTTACAAGAAGTATCAATATAATGCCGACCTTGCTCCTACACGTACCCAACTCCAGGGTATGTCGCTAGGATCAAGCGAAGGTTTTAAAGAGTATGCACAGAAGTGGAGGGATCTGGCTGGCAGGGTGCAGCCTCCGTTGACTGACTGGGAGTTGGTAGATATGTTCTTGGGGACCCTATCTGGGCCATTTTTCAATCATCTTATCGGTAACTCGTCTGCAGGGTTCACTGATCTTATTCTGACTGGGGAGAGAATAGAGGCTGGAATGAAGTCCGGAAAAATTCAGAAGGGTGCATCTTCAAGTTCTAAGAAGAAACCCTTTAAAAAGGAGGCCAGTGTTGTGTATGGGCCTAGGAGGCAAGAGAAACCAGAACTCCGCCAATCTGTCAATGCGGTGATGATTGCAAAGCCTGTTGCCGCTCCTCGGCAAACCAATCCTCAAAGGGCTGAAAGACCTAGAAGAGAGTTTACCCGGTTGAGTATGACCTTGTCGCAAATCTTGCCGCAGTTGCTATCCACCAATTTGGTGACTGTTAGAGAGGCCCCGAAGGTTGTGAATACTGCCTCTCCCAAGTACAATCCAAATGCCCGCTGTGCTTATCACTCCGATAGCCCGGGGCATTCCACTGATGACTGTTGGGCCTTGAGGAACAAGGTGCAAGACCTTATTGATGCTAAGGAGGTACAGTTTGAGGCACCTGAGAAGCCCAACGTGGTGACTTCTCCCATGCCTAACCATGGAGTGAATGCTATCAGGGAGGATGAAGGTGAAGTGGAAGAGTCAGAGTTTAATAGCTGGATCTACCCGACGACTGATGGTGGATTGACCAATTGGATTGCTAAAGATCATACTCCTGTTACTTTTGTTACGCAGTAATAAACTCCTTTATTTTTGTTATTTGTAATAAACAATGAATTAAAACTCTAGGGCCCGGTGTCTTACCCGGGGCACCGTGGTTTCATTTGTGAGGGTATATTAATTGTCATTTCATATATCATGAATAAAGACCTTGGACGTTTTCTCGCATTTCAAATCTTATGCTCCTTTTCTTTCTTTCCTTTCTTTATATATTGCAAAACAGTTGTATTTACACACAATCACTCATACAGGTTTCAATCCACTCTGGATCTCACTGATAACGACTCTGCTATTGCCAGTTATGACTTCGAAAATCCGATCAACTTAGCCGAAGACGAAGGTGAAGATGATTGCGAAGTGCCTGGCGAGCTTGCAAGACTGTTACTCCAGGAAGAGAGGGCAATTCAACCACATGAAGAGCTAGTGGAAATAATAAATCTGGGTACTGAGACGAACAGAAAGGAGGTCAAGATTGGTGCCAACCTAGAGCTCAGCGTGAAGCAACGGTTGACTCAGATGTTACATGATTACATGGAAATCTTTGCCTGGTCCTACGAAGACATGCCCGGGTTGGATACTGACATTGTGGCCCATCACTTGCCTACCAAGGAAGACTGCCCTCCGGTTAAGCAAAAGGTCCGCCGTATACGTCCAAAGATGTCTGAGAAGATCAAAGCTGAGGTTATGAAGCAGTTTGATGCTGGGTTTCTTGCAGTGACTTCTTACCCTCAGTGGGTTGCTAATATGGTGCCAGTACCAAAGAAAGATGGAAAGGTCAGAATGTGTGTCGATTACAGGGATCTGAATAGGGCCAGCCCCAAAGATGACTTCCCCCTACCTCACATTGATGTCCTTGTTGACAATATTGCTCAGCATAAGGTGTTCTCTTTCATGGATGGTTTTTCAGGCTATAATCAGATCAAGATGGCACCTGAAGACATGGAAAAAACTACCTTTGTTACTCAGTAGGGCACCTTCTGCTACAAGGTCATGCCATTCGGGTTGAAAAATGCTGGGGCAACCTACCAACGTGCCATGGTTGCTTTATTTCATGACATGATCCATCATGAGATCGAAGTGTATGTCGATGACATGATTGCAAGGTCCCAGACTGAGGAAGAACACCTTGATCATCTGCAGAAATTGTTTGACCGTCTGAAATTGTACAAGCTGAGGTTAAACCCGTACAAGTGCACCTTCGGGGTAAGATCTGGGAAGTTATTAGGCTTCGTCGTAAGTGATAAGGGTATTCAAGTGGACCCTGCCAAGGTTAAAGCTATTCAAGAGATGCCTGTTCCTAAGACAGAGAAAGAGGTCAGAGGCTTTCTAGGACGCCTGAATTACATTGCTCGATTCATCTCCCACCTAACTGCTACTTGTGAACCAATCTTCAAGCTGCTGAAGAAAGATCAGGTAGTACGTTGGAATGATGAATGTCAGGCTGCTTTTGACAGAATCAAAGAGTATCTCCAAGAACCACCTATTCTTATGCCACCGGTTGAAGGGAGACCTCTGATACTATACCTGACAGTACTTGACAACTCAATGGGGTGTGTGCTGGGGCAGCATGACGAGTCTGGCCGAAAATAGCATGCCATTTATTACCTTAGCAAAAAGTTTACCGAATGTGAGACCCGATACTCACTCCTCGAGAAAACTTGCTGCGCTTTGGTATGGGCTGCTCGCCGGCTGAGACAGTATATGCTGACTCACACTACCTTGTTGATTTCTAAGATGGATCCAATAAAGTACATATTTGAAAAGCCTGCTCTGTCTGGGAGAATAGCAAGATGGCAGATGATCTTGACAGAATATGACATCCAGTACACAACCCAGAAAGCCATCAACGGAAGTGTATTGGCAGACCACTTGGCGCATCAGGCAATAGACGACTATCAGTCAATGAACTTCGAGTTTCCAGACGAGAGTATCATGATAGTGACTGATTGTGAAGTACCTGGACTGGATGAAGGACCTGAGGAAGGATCCCGATGGTCTATGCACTTTGACGGAGCCTCCAATGCTTTGGGTAACGGTATCGGCGCTGTGATAATATCCCCCCAAGGCACTCATACTCCACTCACTGCCCGACTATGTTTCAACTGCACCAACAACATGGCGGAGTATGAGGCGTGCATCATGGGTCTCCAAGCTGCGATCGACTTAAGGATCAAGTTTCTGAGTGTCTTCGGAGATTCCGCTCTCGTGATCAATCAGATCAAAGGGGAGTGGGATACGAAACATCCGAATCTTATTCCTTACCGAGAATGTGTGTTGACAATTATCCCCCACTTCACAGAGATAACCTTTGAACATTTCCCAAGAGATGAGAATCAGCTGGCGGACGCGTTAGCTACAATGTCTTCCATGTTCAAAGTCAAATGGGACAATGAGGCTCCCCAAATCATCATCTGGAAATTGGAAGAACCGGCATACTGTTGTGATCTCGAGACTGAATTGGTGACTGAGAAGCCTTGGTACCATGAGGTGAAGAGATACTTGGAAGCTCAGGAATACCCTGAATGTGCATCTGCCAACGATAAGAAGTTTCTGAGAAGGTTCGCAGCGAAATTCTTCCTTAGCAACGACATCCTGTATAAGCGAAACCATGATTCGACCTTACTGCGTTGTGTGGATAAGACTGAAGCAGAAAGGATCATGGAAGAGCTACATGAAGGTACCTTCGGAACGCATTCCAGTGGACATACCATGGCAAAGAAAATCCTTCGGGCAGGGTATTTCTGGTCCACAATGGAAGCCGACTGTTACCAACATTCCCGGACATGCCATAAATTCCAGATATATGCAGACAAGGTGCATGTTCCTCCAGTGCCTCTAAACGTTCTGACTGCACCTTGGCCTTTTGCAATGTGGGGCATAGATATGATCGGTGAGATTAAACCTACAGCATCCAACGGGCATCGCTTCATCCTGGTGGCGATTGACTACTTTACGAAGTGGGTGGAGGCAGCTTCCTACGCCATAGTAACCAAGAACGTTGTGGCACGGTTCATTCGGCATAATCTGATCTGTCGATACGGTGTCCCTGAAAGAATTATTACAGACAACGGTACCAATCTCAATAACAAGATGATCACTGAGCTCTGCGAGCAGTTTAAGATACAGCACCATAACTCTTCTCCTTACAGACCGAAGATGAATGGGGCTGTAAAAGCAGCAAATAAAAATATTAAGAAAATCGTGCAGAAGATGACAGTGACTTATAAAGATTGGCACAAGATGTTACCGTTCGCTCTACATGGGTACCGTACCTCAGCCAGGACGTCAACCGGGGCAACTCCTTTCTCCTTGGTCTACGGTATGGAGGCAGTCTTACCGATCGAAGTACATATACCCTCTCTCCGGATAATGAAGGATGCAGATCTGAGTGAAGATGATTGGATCCAGACACGACTTGATCAATTAAACCTGATTGATGAAAAAAGACTTGCTGCTATCTGTCATGGTCAGACATATCAGAAACGGATGATCAGGGCATTTAACAAAAAGGTCAGACCACAAGAATATCAAGTTGGGGATCTGGTAATCAAACGTATCATCCTTCCTCAGAGTGATCCAAGGGGCAAATGGACCCCTACGTACGAAGGGTCATTTGTGGTTAAACATGTGTTCTCAGGAGGAGCCATGATTCTAACCAACATGGATGGTGACGACCTTCCTCACCCCGCTAATGCAGACATAGTAAAAAGATACTACGCATGAAAAAAAGACCCGCTAGGTTGACATACCTAGGCAAAAATTAGGACTCTCGGCGAACCAAAAGGGTTCGGGCAAAATGAAGGGATGAAATAAATAAAAAAATCTGTACACCCGGCAAGTCGAAAATCTGAAAAGGTGGCTTGGGCAAAAATGGGTATCCCGGTGGACTAAAAACCTGAAAGGGCGGTCCAGGCAAAAGTTAGGGATGAAGCGTAATACTATGTCTCATTGGATCACTTTGCATCCAGAATCCGGTATCTACATCAAGTTCAGACGGCATCGATCAATCAGCTTCATCCTCGACTAGGTCATCAAGTGATGAGACGCTCGAAGATATAAAGGCGATAGCAGAGTTGGAACCCAGTGGGATCATTCTTTTCACATAGCTGTTTTGTTTTCTCTTTGTACAAATCTGTATAAACTCTTTTGTTCGGCGGCGTTTTCTTACTAGGACGTCAGCCTCTTGTACATAAACGCCTATTTACAGGCAAATTCAAAAAATCAAAACAAAAATCATTTTTCAGTTAAAATTGCCAATTGTTTTTTCCTTTTTTGTTTTGTTTTGCGAAGAACGTCCAAGGTTCAATATGTGATATATGCATTGACACTAATTGCTAACTCATAAATATTTGCATACGAAACAAAGGATCAATTACAGGTAACATTAGAAACAGGGGCAATAAAGAGTTGTCTAAGCGATCTAATTGTTCCGTCCACCAAGGTACTAAGGTAAGCTCAGTTGAAGAACATAACCAGTATATCTTAATTCCCCAGAGAGTGAGCCAGAAAGTCAGTGCACTCTCCCCAGCAAATATACATATATTCTTAAACAAGCATCCCCGGCAGTCTCGACCTAAAGATTGTTCCCCTGCGGTATATCAAACATTCAATGGAGCCACTTCCCCAGCATATCAAATTAATTTCCCCAGGAGAGTCCAATCAAGATTTCCCAAGGAAAGTTTGAATCCATCTCCCCAGCAGGAAGCTTATCCCCAGTAGATTCTGGAAGCTTCTCCTCCGCAGAGCACGAACGCGTCTCCCGGCTTTATTCAAAGGTTATTTCCCTACCAGGGTATAACTGGGTTATCCTCAGCCAAAAGCCACGGAAAGATCGTCCTCGACGAAGTTCTTCTTATCCCCAGCGAAGTCTATTAACACTTCCAACATAACAATGGTATCCCCAGCGAAGTTACCATCAACATTCCAGCAAAGTATCTCTCTCCCCACAGAGTATTGTTCCCCAGCAAGATTGCTAGAGTAGTTATTCCCCGCAGAGTAATCTCTTCATCAAGTTTATCCCCCAACGGAGTTATCTTCTCCTACCGATATTCTTGCAACCATCATCCCCAGTGGAAACAGAAACTCTACATCAGCCCAGGATATGAGTTCCCGGCATCCGTCAAGGATTTATTTTCCTAGGACGAAAACATACATTCATAAACATCATATATATCATGATACATGCATAAACGCATCATACCTTACAATCTCATTTATGTTGAGAACATCATTGCTTGATCCATATCATGCATCGCATATGACTGACCTTTACCTTTCAGGAAAGATCCAGTTAAGTTCTCAGCTATGTCCAAGACTTTAGCCTGGTTCAGTTAAATCGACCCTAAGATTTTCCTGATTCTTATCCAGTCAAAGGCCTTCTCTGGTTCAGTCAGATCGACCCTTAGATCTCCCTGATTCTTATCCAGTTGAAGATTTCAAGACCTTGTCCGGTTCAGTTAAATCGACCCTAAGATTTTCCTGATTCTTATCCAGTCAAAGGCCTTCTCTGGTTCAGTCAGATCGACCCTAAGATCTCCCTGATTCTTATCCAGTTGAAGATTCCAAGACCTTGCCCGGTTCAGTTAAATCGACCCTAAGATTTTCCTGATTCTTATCCAGTCAAAGGCCTTCTCTGGTTCAGTCAGATCGACCCTAAGATCTCCCTGATTGTTATCCAGTTGAAGATTCCAAGACCTTTTCCGGTTCAGTTAAATCGACCCTAAGATTTTCCTGATTCTTATCCAGTCAAAGGCCTTCTCTGGTTCAGTCAGATCGACCCTAAGATCTCCCTGATTCTTATCCAGTTGAAGATTTCAAGACCTTGTCCGGTTCAGTTAAATCGACCCTAAGATTTTCCTGATTCTTATCCAGTCAAAGGCCTTCTCTGGTTCAGTCAGATCGACCCTAAGATCTCCCTGATTCTTATCCAGTTGAAGATTCCAAGACCTTGCCCGGTTCAGTTAAATTGACCCTAAGATTTTCCTGATTCTTATCCAGTCAAAGGCCTTCTCCGGTTCAGTCAGATCGACCCTAAGATCTCCCTGATTCTTATCCTAGTAGAAGACATCCAAGATTCTCTCAGCGTTCCTGTTGAGGTAGTAATCGCCCCAAGATTCTCTCAGCGTTCCTGTTGAGGTAGTAATCGTCCCAAGATTCTCTCAGCGTTCCTGTTGAGGTAGTAATCGTCCAAGGTTCTCTCAGCGTTCCTATTGAGGTAGTAATCGTCCAAGGTTCTCCCACCGTCCCGTTGAGGTAGTAACCATCCCTGGTTCATTCATCACCTTTTGAAGCTCCAGATTCAATTCCTGTAACCAGTCAGGGCACATCTACACAAAGAGTTTGAAGACTAGCTCCTGTAACAGGCCAGGTAATCATTTTCTTCTTTTTCAGGTATGCAAATTCTCGCTAAGGAATCTCTTACGCGATCAACACCCAGATGGCATCTATAAGCCCATCCACCTATCCATCATCTCTCAGCATGGCATCTATAAGCCCATCTCCCTATCCACTAATCTCCAAATGGCATCTGTAAGCCCATTCCCCCCATCACACTGCTAACATGTGAGCGCAAATTTCTGGGCACTCTAGTGTTCAATCATCTCCCACCTTCGGATTACGAAAGGCACGTCAGCCAATCTACATCTTCAGGTCTAAGAAGATTGAACAGGGGCAACTGTTGTACCCCAAAATTTGCCCTCCCATATTCTTCAAGATTTGTAAAGAACATGCTTCAAAATCTCCCCAAGGGTTGCACAGTTCAATGGTCTCCTGACAGTCAAGAATTAGGGTTTTGGTTCTGGCAAAGAAATTGAAGTTTTCAAGGGTCCAATCAAGTCCCACATACCTACAAACATTGTCAAGTATCCTCATGTCAAGTTTCAAGACTCACAGCACAAAATTGCACAGTCAAAAACCCTAATTGCTCAACAGTCAACTGTAGGGGCAAAATGGTCATTTGACAGTCAAAAGTCCAAATTTTTGGTCAACATCTTATTTTGAAGCCACAAACATCATTTGGTCAATTCTTGATCATGATTCTCAAGGCATGGCTCAAAAAGTCTCAAGATGCAAAAGTTTCTATTTTTGGACAGTTGAAAAAGTCAACTGCAAATTGACCAAGGCATAACTTCCACATGGTTTATAAGAAAAATTCCATCCAAAGCTCATTTTGAAGAGAATGACATTTCCTACAACTCATCTTCACACTTCAAGTCCAAGAAATGCTCTCACAAAAAGTTATCAATCTCAACATTATAGGTCATTTTCAAAAGTCAACAAAAAGGCACTTTAAGTCAAAGACCATAACTTTAGATTGGTAAATCAAAATGACATGGGACCAAATGCATTGGTTAGAGGACTTCAAGACCTTTCCAAAATGTCCAAGAACATGATCAAAGCTTAAAAATTGAGCAAGATATGCCTTGTGGAAGTTGGGGAATTTTTGGGAATTTTGAAAAGTCAACTTTGCTTCAAATGCCTCAAAATTGCTAATGGGCCGCATTTTCTTCCAAGAATCATCATCCAAAAGTTATGCACGACCCATTGACCCAAAGGGGAGTTATTTTATCATTTTTTATTAATTATTTGAATTATTATTATTATTAGTTCATTTAATTAAAATAAAATATGACAAAAATAGAAAACCATGTTTTCCAATCCCTTTTTGCAGCATATTCTCTCCATAAAACCTCAAGATTTCGTGCATCACTAATATGGAAATATTTGGCCATGATTGGTATCAAAAGGGTATGAAAAAGATTGAAAAAGATACATTGAAAATCAAATGTCAAAAACATCAATGCAAAGGTTTCTTGGCTTGAATTCTTACCCTAATTCGTTCCATATACATACACAAACACAACCCTAGTCACAAGGAGCTGGAAGCTGCGCCTCAGACCTCAAACCAACTTTTCATTTTTTCAAGAAATTCTCAAAACTGAAAACACAGTTTCAGTGCGTTTCAAGGCAAGATAACCATTCCAATAGCTTGCCAAGGTTGCCAGGGATCTATTCCAATCAAAACCACAGCCTCTAACATTAAGAATCGGTAGAACGAAGCCGTCCTGTTCTTGATATTTTGCATATTCGTGTTTTGATTTATATGCCATATTCATACATTCTAATGCTTGTTTTACACTAATATGGACTCACTGAAACTAATGGCACCATTGAATTGGATTAATATTGCTTGTATAGAGAATTGCCATGGCTATTTTTTAGGGTTTCAGGAACCATGAATTGGGGCTTTATGTTTGAGGAAAAATCAGGCAACAAGACATATGCCATTAGAATCAGAAGCTTCATACGAATTAATTCCACATGTCGCGCTCAATTTATGATGAGCCATATTCTAATCGCTATTATTGTGTGTTGTAGTTAGTGGGGGTTCAAAACCCCTGCTATTTGATTTTCGTTGCAGGTATAACATGGAGAAGAAGCATGTGTGTCCTGAGACTAGTGGGCTATTCAAAATTGGCGCGTATGTTTTTGGTTCAGACCATTAACTTTTATCTTTTCTTATAATATTCACATTCCATTAATCTTACAAACGAATGCACTTGGATGGTTGGTTGATGCGTTGTCTTTCAAACACTGGGACCTGGGTTCGATTCCCAGGTCCCCTCCCTTCTCAATATTATTTTGCCTAATGTGTTCCTACGCAGCGTGTCCTTCAGAAGTCCACCATGCACCCTGCGCTTAAGCTGGCCACGCGTCCCACATCATCAATCCAAGGGCCAGCATAGGAGGACTACCATACGCATTGGTCAACAGAGCCACACGCATCCCAGAAAAGTCAACGAAAGGCCTCCTCCTGATGGGCTAAAATTCCTCAATTTACCTCCAAAATTGGGGTCAACACCCCCCATTGGTTTGCATATTATTTTCTTTCTTTTCATTTTTCTATTGATTTGTTTTATTTATTTTAGTTAATTCATCAAAATTAATTTTCATAAAATATAAAAACACACAAAAATCAGAAAGTCAAAAAATAAAAATATATTTTATTATTTAATTCACTAATGTTTTATTTTGTAAATAAATTTAATAATTAACTTAGTTTTAATTTTAGGTTTAATTTTAATGCTTTCTTAATAAAATAAAAAATGTAGAGATTAGGGTTTTTATACTTTTATTCCTTTTTTCTTCTTATTATTATTAATAATTAATTATTTTGTAAATAAATTGGTAATTAAATAATTAGGTTAAAACTAGGTCAAGCTTAAACATTTTTTTAATAAATTAAAAATAGTTTAGAATTAGGGTTTTAATTCCATTTAATTTTCTTATTAAATTCCATAAATATAAAAAACTCCAAAATATAAGCTCTTGCTTTCATTTAATTTAATTAATTTACGATTTTGATTTATTTTCTTTAAAAGGGTCCAACGCCCTCGCTTTCGATTATAATTTCGTTTCGCACGCTTATTTTATTTCTTTTTTTTATAAATTTCATGTAATTACCCCAAAGCCTTGTAATATATTAATTAGGATATTTATCTTTCCGCACTTTTATTTTATTCAAATCGGGTCTTGGATTAATTTGGCGATGTAGACCCGCGCCTTTGTAATAGCGTAGGACTCTTAATTCCGCACCTTTTAACTGCTAATAATTTGCATGAAAGAATGAATGCCAAAAATAAAAACAAAGCGTAGATCACAAATGCATGAACAAGACAAATATAACTGAAAATGACACACAATTCACACACCACCCCTAGGGTACGCCTCACTGTTGCCTTGCCCCTCGAAATGTGGTCGTCGAGTAGAGGATGTTTCAGTAAGTCCTCATGTCCATGAACATGGCATGAGGGTAGCTTATAAGGTGTCTTCCTATTGCTCTGGTGACCACAATGTCCCGAACCCTCGAATTGACCCGAACACCTCCGACGGTGGTGCTACCTACCTCTCAATGGTGGGATGGCACTACCTCAAGGACATTTACACAGACTAATTCCTTAGGGTAGGTAGATGACTTGTAGATGCTTGCTCTGAATTCAAAACAAATCAAAAACTTCTTTTCACACCGACACTTTGCAAAAAGCTTTCAAAAACAACTTTTCAAACACTCTTGAGGACTGATACAAGAGTCGATCTGAAACTTTCAAAGAAACTTTTTCAAACCCACTCACCTTGAAAAGCAAACAAACCTTTTGAAAACACAAATGAGCAAGTATATAAGAGCCCATGGATAACCATGGATAGAAAGGGTGCTAACACCTTCCCTTTCTATAAATCTACCTCCCGAACCGAGAGCAATCTCAATAAGGAATTTTTCTGTGCTTTTGTCCTTCCATTTGGAGAAAATAAAAGACGGTGGCGACTCTTGCTTCCGCGAAATTTCGCGAAACCAGCGTTAAACAGTCAGTTCCAGATCCACCGATCACTGGCTGCTTGGGCAAAAATGGGTATTCCGGTGGACTGAAAACTCGAAAGGGCGGTCCAGGCAAAAGTTAGGGATTAAAGCGTAATACTATGTCGCATTGGATCACCTCGCATCCAGAATCCGGTATCAACTGTCGAGTTCAAAATGCATCAATCAATCAGCTTCATCTTCAGCTAGGTCATCAAGTGATGAGACGCTCGAAGATATAAAGGCGATAGCAGAGTTGGAACCCAGTGGGATTATTCTTTTCACACAGCTGTTTTGTTTTCCCTTTGTACAAATTGTATAAACTCTTTTGTTCGGCGGTGTTCTCTTACTAGGACGTCAGCCTCTTGTACATAAAACGCCTATTTACAGGCAAATTCAAAAATCAATATAAATGCACTTTTCAGACAAATTGCCTTTTGTTTTTTTCCTTTTTTCTGTTTTGTTTTGCGAAGAACGTCCAAGGTTCAATTTGTGATATATGCATTTGACAATAATTGCTAACTCATAAATATTTGCATACGAAACAAAGGGTTAATTACAGGTAATATTAGAAACAGTGGCAATAATGAGTTGTCTAAGCGATCTAATTGCTCTGTCCACCAAAGTATCAAGGTAGGTTCGGCTGAAGAACATAACCAGTATATCTTAATTCCCCAGAGAGTGAGCCAGTAAGTCAATGCACTCTCCCCAAGCAGAGTTATCTTGTCAGCCTTAAGGAAGTTGGGTATCCTCCGGCAGATCTCAACATTCCTCAACAAGCATCCCCGGCAGTCTTGATCTAAGATTGTTCCCCGACGGCATACCAGACATTCAGTGGAGTCACTTCCAGTACATCTCAAAATTTCCCCAGGAGAGCCCAGCATAGTTCAAGATTTCCCCAGGAAAGTTTGAATCCATCTCCCCAGCAGGAAGCTTATCCCCAGTAGATTCTGGAAGCTTATCCCCTACAGAGCACGAACGCATCCCCCGGCTTTATTCAAAGGTTATTTCCCTACCAGGATATAACTGGGTTATCCTCAGCCAAAAGCCACGGAAAGATCGTCCTCGGCAAAGTCTTCCTATCCCCAGCGGAGTCTATTAACACTTCCAACATAACAACGATATCCCCAGCGAAGTTACCATCAACATCTCAACAACGTACCTCTCTTCCCACAGAGTATTGTTCCCCAGCAAGGTAGCTAGAGTAATATTTCCCCGCAGAGTAATCCATTCGCCAAGTTTATTCCCCAACGGAGTTATCTTCTCCTACCGGTATTCTTGCAACTATCATCCCCAGCGGAAACAACAAAGCACTATTCTCCAACATCAGCCCAGGATGTGACTTCCCGACACCCGTCAAGGATTTATTTTTCTAAGACGAAAACATGCATTCATAAACATCGCATTTCCATACATTATAGCATGCATATACGCATCATGAACATACAATCTCATTTATGTTAAGAGCATCATTGCTTGATATATATCATGCATTTCATACATCATGACATTGCATATGACTGACCCTTTACCATTTCAGGGAAAGACGAATCAGTAAACACTGCTGACCACTCATATGACCTAGTAGTCCCCTCAAAAGAAAAAAAAACTACATCTATGGAATACTTTCGTCTGGTTCAGTTAAATTGATTCTAAGATTTGTCTGATTCTTATCCAGTCAAAGTTAATCCAAGACCTTCTCTGGTTCAGTCAGATCGATGCTAAGATCTCCCTGATTCTTATTCCAGTTGAAGATATTCCAAGACTTTAGTCTGGTTCAGTTAAATCGATTCTAAGATTTTTCTGATTCTTATCCAGTCAAAGTTAATCCAAGACCTTCTCTGGTTTAGTTAAATCGACCCTAAGATTTTTCTGATTCTTATCCAGTCAAAGTTAATGCAAGACCTTCTCTGGTTCAGTTAAATCGACCCTAAGATTTTTCTGATTTTTATCCAGTCAAGGATACTCCGAGACTTTCGTCTGGTTCAGTTGAATCGACCCTAAGATTTTTCTGATTCTTATCCAGTCAAAGTTAATCCAAAATCTCCTCTGGTTCAGTTAAATCGACCCTAAGATTTTTCTGATTCTTATCCAGTCAAAATTAATGCAAGACCTTCTCTGGTTCAGTTAAATCGACCCTAAGATTTTTCTGATTCTTATCCAGTCAAAGTTAATCCAAGACCTTCTCTGGTTCAGTCAGATCGACCCTAAGATCTCCCTGATTCTTATTCCAGCTAAATATTCCAAGACCTTGCCTGGTTCAGTTAAATCGACTCCTAAAGATCTTTCTGATACCGATCCAGTCAAAGGCCTTCTCTGGTCCAGTTAAATCGATTCCTAAAGAATTTCCTGATGAAGACTCAGTAGAAGACATCCAAGATTCTCTCATCGTTACTGTTGAGGTAGTAATCGCCCAAGGTTCTCTCATCGTTACTGTTGAGGTAGTAATCGCCCAAGGTTCTCTCATCGTTACTGTTGAGGTAGTAATCACCCAAGGTTTTCTCATCATTACTGTTGAGGTAGTAATCGCCCAAAGGTTTTCTCATCATCCCGTTGAGGTAGTAACCATCCCTGATTCATTCATCACATCATTATCCACAAAAACCTTTTGAATCTCCAGACTCGATTCCTGTATCTCGCCAGGGCACGTCTGGAGAGTTCAAAGATTCGATACCTGTATCCTGCCAGGGCACGTCTGAAGAGTTTGAAGACCAGCTCCTGTAACAGGCCAGGTAATCATTTTCTTTTTCAGGTACGCAACTTCTCGCTAAGGAATCTCTTACGCGACCGACACCCAGATGGCATCTATAAGCCCATCCACCTATCCATCACCTCTCAACATGGCATCCGTAAGCCCATTCCCACCATCATACTCTACATGTGAGTGCAAATTTCTGGGCACTCTAGTGTTCAATCATCTTCCACCCTCGGATTACGAAAGGCACGCCAGCCAATCTACACCCTCAGGTCTAAGAAGATTGAACAGGGGCAACTGTTGTACCCCAAAATTTTCCCTCCCATATTCTTCAAGATTTGCCAAGATCAAGGTTCAAAATCTCTCAAGGGTTGCACAGTCCAATTGCCTCCTAACAGTCAAAAATTAGGGTTTTGGTTTTGGCAAAGAAATTGAAGTTTCCAAGGGTCCAAACAAGTCCCACATGCCTACAAACATGGTAAAGCATCCATATGCTAAGTTTCAAGACTCACAGCACCAGATTGCACAGTCAAAAACCCTAATTGCTTCATAGTCAACTGCAGGGGCAAAATGGTCATTTGACAGTCAAAAGTCAAAAATTTTGGTCAACATCTTATTTTGAAGCCACAAACATCATTTGGTCAATTCTTGATCATGATTCTCAAGGCATGGCTCAAAAAGTCTCAAGATGCAAAAGTTTCTATTTTTGGACAGTTGAAAAAGTCAACTGCAAATTGACCAAGGCATAACTTCCACATGGTTTATCAGAAAAATTCCATCCAAAGCTCATTTTTAAGAGAATGACATTTCCTACAACTCATCTTCACACTTCAAGTCCAAGAAATGCTCTCACAAAAAGTTATCAATCTCAACATTATAGGTCATTTTCAAAAGTCAACAAAAAGGCACTTTAAGTCAAAGACCATAACTTGAGATTGGTAAATCAAAATGACATGGGACCAAATGCATTGGTTAGAGGACTTCAAGACCTTTCCAAAATGTCCAAGAACATGATCAAATCTTAAATATTGAGCAAGATATGCCTTATGGAAGTTGGGAAATTTTTGGGAATTTTGAAAAGTCAACTTTGCTTCAAATACCTCAAAATTGCTAATGGGCCTCAATTTCTTCCATGAATCATCACCCAAAAGCTATGCACGACCCATTGACATCCAAGGGAGTTATTTTATCATTTTTTATTAATTATTTGAATTTTTATTATTATTAATTCACTTAATTAAAATTAAATATGAGAAGAATACAAAATAATGCTTTTAAATCTTTTTGATGCAGCAAATCCAACTAGGGCAAGGTGGCAATTCGTTTCATGTCCAAAAAAGGCAAATCTTCCATAATTGGCATGTTTTTCATGACAAAAAGATTGAAAAAGATATAAGGAAAAATCAAATCTCCAAAACATGAATGCAAGGACTTTGGGCTTGGATTGTTAACCTAATTCACTCACTTACATATGCAGAACAATAACCTAATGCATAAGAACAAGAAAGCTGCGCTCAGAACAAAGAACAAAACTTGCATTTTTTGACAAAAAGTGAGAAACTGTTTTCATAGCTAGAGGGTGATTCAAGGTCCAAAAAGTATTCCAATCCACTCCTGGCATTACCAGGGAGCTATTCCAATTGAAATCAAATCTCCACGCACAAGGAATTGGTAGAACAGATTCACTCTTCTTTCAAAATTATTCATAATCGTATTCCATTTTCCATGCATTATTTGTGACTTTTAATCATTGATTTGTACTAACATGGGTATTCTGAAGCTAATGGCATGCTTTGATTGAATTAATAAGGCCTGTATGAGAATCCATCATGGAAGCTTTTTAGGGTTTCAGAGGCTTGAAATTAGGGTTTCTTTCATGTGGAAAAATTGGACCATAAGACCAGCACCATTGAAACCAGGACCTTCCAACGAATAGAAAGCAACCATCGCGCCCTTTTTCTTTTTCACTATATGCTAATCGCTATTTTGCAGGTTGAAGCTTAGTGGGGGTTTAAAACCCCCGCTATTTGATGTTGTTTACAGAGAAAACATGAAGATGATGCATATGTGTCATAACGTTACTGGGTAGTTCAAATCCTGGCGCGCGTTTTTGTTAAGTCCCACTAATGCTTGCTTTCTCTCTCATAATGATCATTGTCCATTACATGTACAAAGTAACGCGCCAGTTCAGTTGGTGGATGTGTTGGCATGCATGTACTGGGACCTGGGTTCGATTCCCAGGTCCCCCATATTCTCAATATTTTTTCTTGTAATGCGTTCAGGTACACCTTCCCTCCTGTGGTCCACCAAACGTCCAACGCCTTGGCTTGCCACGCGCCCAGAAGTCCCAATCCAATGGCCAAGACCTGCAGTCCACCATAGACACCAGTCAGCCACTCCTCACGCGCGCCAGAAAAGTCAAAAAGGCCTGGAGTTATTGGGCCAAGATCCTTCCAACAACACCTCTCAAATGGGCCAGATACCCCCCCAATGTTTGTATATCTTTTAATTTCTTTTCTTTTCTTTTCTCCTTTTTAATTCTTTTGATCACTTTTATTTAATTTACTTCAAATAATTTTCTTTTCATAATAAAACCAGAAAATCATAAAACAAAAAATATGTTTTATTAATATTAATTTCTATTAATTTTGTAAATAAATTCCAATAATCAATTTAGCTTAATTTTAGGTTTAACTTTAATGTTTTTCTTAAATAACTAAAATACATAAAAATTAGGTTTTTTAGCATTTTACTCTTTTTCTCAATAATTAAATTTTTCCTATTATCATTATTAATCATTAATTATCTTGTAAATAAACTTGTAATTAATTAATTAGGGTTAAATTAGGTTAAACTTAAACAATTTTTTTAACAATTAAAAACAAATTTAGAATTAGGGTTTTATTTAACTTTTAATTTTAATTAATTCTCTTTATTTCATTAAATACAAAAACATAAAAAAAATAATAACTTCTTTTCTTATTAAATAATTAATTCACTTCCAATTCCACTTTAATTTCTTTAAAGGGTCCAACGCCCTCGCACTCGATTCTAATTTCTTTTCGCACATTTATTTTTATTTCCTTTTTAAATATAATGTATTTGCCCCAAAGCTTTGTAATAGTAATTAGGACATTTACTTTCCGCACTTTTATTCAAAATCGGGTCTTTGTTAATTTGGCGATGTATAGACCCGCGCCTTGTAATAGTGTAGGACTTTTATTTTCTGCATTTTAATTTCCGCATCTTTTAACTGCTAATCACATGAAAGAATGAATGGCCCAAATAAAATTAAAGCGTAGCTCACCCAATGCATGACAAGATAAAATATAACTGAAAATGACGCACAATTCACACACCACTCCTAGGGTACGCCTCACTGTTGCCTTTCCCCTCGAAACGTGGTCGTCGAGTATAGGACGTCTTAGTGAGTCCTTATGTTCCATTGATCTAGTTGCTTCGAAACAAGTTGCCTCGGAACAAGTTGCCTCGAAACAAGTTGCCTCGAAATAGTTGCCTCGGAATAAAAAGATCAATGGCATAAGGGTAGCTTCTAAGGTGTCCTACTGTTACTCTGGTGACCACACTGTCCCTAAACTCGAATTGACCCGAACACCTCCAACGGTGGTGCTACCTACCTCTCAATGGTGGGATGGCACTACCTTAAGGACATTTACACAGCCTAATTCCTTAGGGTAGGTAGATGACTCATAGATACTTGCTCTAAAAAACAAATTAAAACTCTTTTCACACCGACACTTTTCCAAAAGCTTCCAAAAACAATTTTTCAAACACTCTTGAGGACTGATACAATAGTCGATCTGAAATCTTTAAACGAAACTTTTTTCAAACCCACTCACAATTGAAAAGCAAACCATTTTGAAAACACAATGAGCAAGTATCTAAGAGCCCATGGATAACCATGGATAGAAAGGGTGCTAACACCTTCCCTTTCTATAAATCTACCTCCCGAACCGAGAACTATTCTCATAAGGAATTTTGCTGTGCTTTTGTCCTGTCCATGTTGGAGAAAATAAAAGACGGTGGCGACTCTTGTTTCCGCGACATTTCGCGAACCAGCGTTAAACAGTCAGCTCCAGATCCACCGATCACAGCCATCTTACCTCATGAAGAGTTGTTGGAAACAGTCAACTTGGGAACAGAGGAAGACAGGAAAGAAGTACAAGTGGGTGCCAATCTGGAACCAAGTGTCAATGGGGCGTCTAATATAGCTGTTGAATGAGTATGTTGAAATCTTCGCATGGTCTTATGAAGACATGCCGGGTTTAGACACAGATATCGTGATTCACCGTCTCCCTACAAGAGAGGATTATCCACCGATCAAGCAAAAAGTCCGCCGAATGAGGCCCGACATGTCTGAGAAGATTAAAGCAGAAGTAATGAAGAAGTTCAACGCTGGCTTTCTGGCTGTTACATCCTATCCACAATGGGTTGCTAACATTGTGCCAGTACCTAAAAAAGACGGCAAGGTCAGAATGTGTGTGGACTACCGGGATTTGAACAGGGCTAGCCCTAAAGATGATTTTCCGCTACCACATATCGACATTTTGATTGACAACACAGCTCAGCACAAGGTGTTTTCCTTCATGGATGGATTCTCGGGCTACAACCAGATCAAAATGGCCCCCGAGGACATGGAGAAAACAACTTTTGTTACACAATGGGGTACCTTCTGCTATAAGGTGATGTCGTTCGGACTGAAGAACGCATGGGAAACTTATCAACGCGCCATGGTAGCTTTGTTTCATGATATGATACATCATGAGATCAAAGTTTACGTAGACGACATGATAGCTCGATCACAAACAGAGGAGGAACACCTTGAACATCTGGAAAAGCTGTTTTCCAGGTTAAAGGAGTACAAACTCAGGCTGAATCCAAGTAAGTGTACTTTTGGAGTTAGGTCTGGTAAACTTCTAGGATTTATTGTCAGCAACAAGGGCATTGAGGTCGATCCAGCAAAAGTGAAAGCAATACAAGAAATGCCTGCTCCCCGTACTGAAAAGGAGGTTAGAGGGTTCTTGGGACGCTTGAACTATATTGCCAGATTCATCTCTCATCTGACATCTACCTGTGAGCCAATTTTCAAACTATTAAAGAAAGATCAGGTAGTCGAATGGAACGATGATTGTCAAACTGCTTTTGATAAAATCAAGGAGTATTTGCTAGAGCCTCCTATTCTGATGCCACCCGTCGAAGGAAGACCGTTGATCATGTATCTGACCGTCTTGGATAACTCAATGGGGTGCGTACTGGGCCAGCATGACGAGTCTGGTCGAAAAGAGCATGCCATTTATTACCTTAGCAAAAAGTTTACCGACTGTGAGACTCGCTACTCACTGCTCGAGAAAACTTGATGCGCTTTGGTATGGGCTGCTCGCCGACTAAGGCAGTATATGTTGACTCATACCACTTTGTTGATTTCCAAAATGGATCCTATCAAGTATATCTTCGAAAAGCCTACTTTATCTGGAAGAATCGCTAGATGGCAGATGATTCTGACTGAGTACGACATCCAATATACTACCCAGAAAGCTATCAAGGGGAGTGTACTAGCGGACCATCTAGCTCATCAAGCTATCGAAGATTATCAACCAATGAGATTCGACTTCCCAGACGAGGACATCATGACTCTGGACAACATTGAAGGTAACGGACCATATGACGGACCTGAAAAAGATCTCGATGGACCCTGTACTTTGATGGTGCTTCAAATGCACTTGGAAACGGTATCAGTGCGGTACTCATTTTCCCGGAAGGTTGTCACACACCTTTCACGGACCGACTTTGCTTCAGCTGTACCAACAACATGGCTGAATATGAAGCTTGCATCTTTGGTCTCAAGGCTGCTATAGACTTGGGGATCAAATCTTTGATCGTATTTTGGGACTCGGCTTTGGTTATCAGTCAAATCAAAGGAGAGTGGGACACCAAACATCCTAATCTTATCCCATACAAAGAACATGTCCTGACATTGCTGCCTCATTTCGAGCAGATCACCTTCGAGCATTTCCCGCGAGAAGGGAATCAGCTTGCAGATGCTCTGGCAACCATGTCCTCCATGTTTAAACTCAACTGGGATAACGAGGCTCCCTAAATCACCATCGAGCGAATGGATGAACTTGCGCATTGTCACGAGATTAATACCGAAGAAGTAGTGGAACAACCCTGGTTTCACGAAATCAAAAGGTATCTCCAGACTAGAGAATATCCCGAAGGAGCTTCCATAAATGACAAGAAGTTCTTAAGGAGATTTGCTGCCAAGTTCTTCCTGAGCAATGGCATCCTTTACAAGCGCAACCATGATTGTGTTTTACTCCAATGTGTAGACAAAGCTGAAGCAGAGTTAATCATGACCGAGATACACAGTGGTCAAGTCTATGCTGACAAGATTCATATTCCTCCTGTTCCTCTCAACGTTCTGACAGCTCCTTGGCCATTCGCAATGTGGGGCATTGACATGATTGGAGAGATCAAGCCCACAGCGTCCAATGAACATCGCTTCATCCTGGTCGCCATTGACTATTTTACCAAATGGGTCGAAGCAGCTTCCTTCGCCTCTGTTACAAAAAATGTGGTTGCCCGCTTCATCAAGCAGAACCTCATATGCCGGTATGGTGTCCCCGACAGGACCATCACAGACAACGGTACAAATCTGAATAATACTATGATCACCGCTCTATGTGAACAGTTCAAGATTTCTCATCACAATTCATCTCCCTATCGGCCGAAGATGAACGGTGTTGTTGAAGCTGCGAACAAGAACATTAAGAAGATCATTCAGAAAATGACAGTCACCTACAAGGACTGGCATGAGATGTTATCATTTGCTCTGCATGGATACCATACCATGGCACGTACTTCAACAGGGGCAACCCCATTTTCTTTAGTATATGGCATGGAAGCTGTCCTACCCATGGAAGTTCAGATTCCTTCTTTAAGGATCATGAAGGATGTTGGTTTGAATGAAGACGATTGGATTCAGACCCGACTTGATCAACTCAATTTGATCGATGAGAAGCGACTCGCTGCTGTTTGCCATGGTCAGACGTACCAAAAACGGATGATCAAGGCTTTCAACAAGAAGGTCAGACGTCAAGTATATCAAGTCGGAGATCTCGTAATCAAGCGGATTATCTTGCCGCAAAGTGATCCCAAGGGCAAATGGACTCCTACCTACGAAGGACCATTTGTGATCAAGAGCATATTTTTTGGTGGTGCAATGATTCTGACCACCATGGACGGCGACGATTTGCCACACCCTGCGAACGCAGACATAGTCAAAAGATACTACGCATAAAATAACCCGACAAGTCGAAAACCCGAAAGGGCGACTTGGGCAAAAATGGGCATCCCGGTGAACCGAAAACCCGAAAGGGCGGTTCAGGCAAAATTAGGGATAAAATAAAAAAAAATGTACACTCGGCAAGTCGAAAACCCGAAAGGGTGGCTTGGGCAGAAAAGGGTTTCCCGGTGGATCGAAAACCCGAAAGGGCGATCCAGGCAAAAGTTAGGGAATTAAAGCGTATGACTATGTCTCGTCGGATCACTTTAAAGAACAATCTCATCATCAACCAGCTCCAAGCTTCTGATCAATCCAGTCATCGGCGGGCGAAGCATTGAATGGACAAGATATTCAGAGTTGTGAAGGCTATAGCAGAATGGGAACCCCATGAAATTATTTCACATAGCCATCTTTCTTTTGTATAAAATTTTCAATTTTTACGACAACATCCTCTTACTAGGATGTTTGTCTCTTTTGTACAAAGATACTCATAAAAAGTTAATACAAATACTTTTCCAAATACAGAAATTTGCTTTGTCTCCTTTTTGCTTTTCTACACTTATGTTTTATTTGAGAAACGTCCAATGTTTTGTTAAATAAGCATATGCATTTGAACATAATCATTTCCTTGCAAATCAAGAAAGATGATTGCTGATAGGTTGAAGGGTACAGATAGATATCTTGATGCCCTTTCAGAAAGAATCCCTAGCGGAATTAAAACTCCAAATTCCTCAACAAAGTCAAAATCCAGAACTTAAATTTTTCCCAAACAGATTTAAACTTCAGGATCTCCAGCAGAATAGAAGCTTTCTCAAAACTGATTTCTCCAAGCCAGAGAGCCTTCCAGAACTCAATTCCCCTCAGAGTTAAGTTTCAGTATCCCCAGTTGAGCCTTAAAAATCTGAAAATCCTACCCCCAGTTGAAGTCAAAACTACCAATTTCCAGCGGAGCTAAAACTTCCAACTATCAATCCCCAGCGGAACCAGACTAGTGAACCTTCTCCTCACAAGAGATACCTCCCATCAGATTGAAGATTCTCAGTCTCACTCCTCCAGCATGAATCTCCCAGGTTCTGGACTCCCGGTAGAGATCATCCGAATTCTCATCCCCTACAAGTCACCAAGGAGTTCCAATCCCCAACAGTGGTCCTAAAATCCCTCAACAATTAAAGATCTTGTTCCCCGAGCAGTCAGCAGTCAACAAGGATATTTCAGCTTTAGCACTCAGAGATTCCTGCAATCCCCTGCAGCAGTCAATGATTCATCTTCCCCGGCAACAGTCAAGATTCTCTCATCTCCGGCTATCCAGGATTCATCTATCCTCAGCAAGACAGCTCATCAGCTTACATGCGCATTCATTACATTCATATATCATAAACATCGATATGACATATATATTGCATCATACATATCATGCAACATAACTTTGTGTTTTAGCTAACATTTCATCCTTTTCAGGATAAGATTAAAAGGCTATCATTAACAATTATTCAGATACAGTACAGATACACCCCAGACACGGAGGTCATTCTATTACTCATTCAGAATTTCAAGTCAGATACAGTACAGATAGACCCCAAACACGACGGTCATTCTACTACTCATTCAGACTACAGCAATCAGATACAGACTAGATACGCTCCGGACACGGCAGCCATTTTATCTCTCATTCAGATTCACTTATCCACCTCAAGGTTCAATGCATTCCAAGCCTGGATACCATTCTGACCCTTACAACAGCAGTTTGATTCTCCCCGATGCACTCGCCACGGAAGTCATTCTGTCATTTATTTAGATCCCAGTTACAGTTTCAGATACACTTCAGACACGGAAGTCATTCTATTACTCATACGGATCTCAATCCCAGTTACAGTTTCAGATACACTCCAGACACGGAAGTCATTCTGCTACTCATACAACTTTCAACTTCAGATACAGTCCAAATACGCTCCAGACACGGTTGCCATTCTGTCACTCATTCAGAATTTGTCCCCAGCATGCAATTGCTCCATATACAGATATTTCTCTGTTACCCAGATACAATACAGATACACTCCAAACACGGCAGTCATTCTGATATTCATTCTACATTCAAGTATAGTTACAGCTCAGATACACCCCAGACACGAAGGCCAATCTTTTGCTCATACAAGCTCAGTCTCCCGATACAAGTTCAAATGCATTCCAGACACGGATACCATTTTGATCCTCATTTTTCTGATCTATCACATTACAGTTCAACAAACATTCCGGATGGCATCTTTAAGCCCATCCCGACAAGATTCTGTCTCCCATCCAGATGGCATCCTCAATCCCATCTCTAAATGGCATCTCTAAGCCCATTCCTGCACCCATGTTTCGGCGAGTGCAAATTTAAGGGCACTCTAGTGTCCAATCTCCTTTCACCTTCAAGACGCGAAAGGCAAACTTGCCAATCTAACTCTTCAAGTTCAAGAAGATTGAACAGGGGCAATTGTTGTACCCCAAAATTTTCCCTCTCATTTCATCAACATTTTCTCACCACAAGACTCTTGGAACTCAAGATCAAGTTAGGGTTTGCTCTGCTCAAAGACCCCTCCTTGCACTATTGACCCAAATTAGGGTTTGAGTTTGCACAAAGATGTTTTGACCTAAAATGCCCAAAGTTACTTTCATGCTTCATGTTGGACTCACAAGTTTATCCATACCAAGTTTCAAGCCTTGACTCCAATCTTTGCCCAGTCAATTGGACAGTTGACCTAGAAATCAACTGTATTGGGGAAAAAGTCAATTGTGGCCAATTGACAGTCAAACCTCATGAAATTTGACCCATATCAACATAATGAACTCATATGAGCCATTTGGTCAAGTTTGGATCACAATTCCACAAGAAATTTGATCAGATCACCAAAAGGGCAAAATGGTTATTTTTAGGGTTTTGACTGCACAAAGGCAATTTTTGACTGTTTGACCTAACCAATGGCAAACCAAGTTCACATATGGCCTCAAGGACTCAATGGCATTGTCTTGACACATTCAACAAGTTCAAAAGATCCCAAATGCATAGGATTGACAGATGAATTTTCCAGTCAACTGATCAAAATTTGACTGCATACTGAAAAGTCAAACTTTGACTTTTTGGTCAAAATCAAGTGCCAAGATTCATTTTTCATCAAGACATGTCAAATTATGAAACTTGTTCATCAAGAAACCCAAAATTGCAAATTAGGGTTTAAAATGAAGAAATTTCATAACTTAGAAATTTTCTAAGTTATAAAATTTCCTTATTTTTTCCTAACTTTGTCCCATTTTTTCACCAAGATGCAAATGGATTCAAACAAAACTCAAAACATGAAAGTTGTAGTCCATTGCAAAATCTACAACTTTTATTCATAAAGTTTTCTCAAAGGAAGCTTTTATCTCAAGTTATAATTTTTGGAACAAGGGTGCAAAACATTTTTAACTTAGAAAATTTTTGACCTATTCTAGGCAGGATTTTTGCCCAACTTCATGGCCATTTTTCACATGCTTCCACTTGGAGTTTCAATTTTCATTACAAATATGGATTGTAGTACACATTCCAAGCTTTACAAATTATCGAAGAACTTCTCAAACACCCTTGTGGTTAGGGAGAATCGAATTTGCAAAGTTGGGAAAAATCCATTTTTGTTCATAACCAAATACATGTTCATACATTGGCATTTTTCAAATCAGCTTATACAAGCTAGCTTGCAGGCCTCAAAACCAGTCTCACACACCATAATTAAATGCCTAACCATTGTATTAATGCATTATTTCTTCCCTTTGGGCATTGCACATAAATTCAATCCTTAAGTAGAAAAAGCAAACATGCCATTTTGATAAAGATGCACTTTATGTCAAATTCAAAATCCAAGAGCATGGGCCAGATCTTTGAGGCTAGCATTTGTACATAAATCCCTCTGATCAAGAAGAAGAGATGCAGCATACATAGAGGGTGGTACAGGCCTGTGTTGGAACTTACACTATCCTTGCTTACATTAGAAGAAAACTTGCAAACTCACTCCGATCTCTCATTCCTGTAAACACCAACCAAAACAAAGTTTGCAAACATTTTCCATACATCAAACCAAACTTGAAACACGACTCAATCATCCCTAATCCCTCCTCATACAGAAGATCGCATTTTTTCTGCAAAACAGGGTACCTGCTGCAGTTTGACTTCCACAATCCATTCCACTCGTTAACTTCAATAGCACGATTCAGTTGATTTTAAAGCAAGCTAGGAGTTGGGGAAGCATCCTTGGACTTCAGGCAAGCTGTACAAAAGCTCAGAATACATTAGAAGTTTCTACATGGTTCTGTTCAAGTCAAGCTGAAACAGGTAAAAACACGAACTTCTATCTCTCTATCCAGACATGATTAAGCTTAGGTTTGTGAAGAAAACATGTTCTACTCATAGCCCTGAAGCCATCCATGTATTTACTTTTCATTTATATTATGCGTGCTGTGAGAATTTTGGCCATGAACATTGAAGAAAAATTAGGTCAGAAATTGGGGATGAATAAATTCTCCCTCGTTTCTGAGAGTTAGGTCAAGATTTTTATATGTATGAATTCGTCTCTTGATGCTCTACATTGTTTATGTTGTGAGTTTTGCTAAAAGTCAAGGAATCAGGATTTGTGTTGGACAAGAAGAAGCGCGCATTTTTGTTTCAAACAGGTTGCTGGAGGAAGAAGATGACTGGCTTGGGCTGGGCCTGAGTCAGTCTTGCTATGCACACCCCTTTTTTTCACTTACACCCTCTTGGCCCATTGTGTGATATTTTGATCATTTTTTATTTTTTTTCCTTTTGATTCTGACTTATTATTTTTGGCTCAAATATAAAAAATATTAAAAATATTTTTCCACCCATTTTTGCATTTATTTGGCATTTATTTGTTTTGTTTAGCATATATATGTAAATAAATATTAAAAACCTTTTATTTAAAACACTAAAAAATAATACAAAAATATATTTATTTTCAGTTATTATTTCTATTTTTACATTTTGAAAACATTTTCTAAAAAAATACATTTTTTGTAAATAATTAATATTTTATTTTTTGTACATATTTAGTATATTTAAATATATATAATACTTGTATATTTATTAGGATATTTAGGACAAAAATATATAAATAATACATCCTTATTTTTATTAATATATGACACTAAAAAATACTTTTTTTACAATATACTTCTTTTTTTTATTTTTGTATAAATTAATATATAAATATTGTATATAATTAATAAATAATTGCTATTTATTCAAAAAAAAATAGGGTTTTGCCCTAAATAACAAAATATCCAAAAAAAATGACTTTTTATTTTTGTTTATATTTCACATGAAAAAATACTTTCTCATACATAAAAAAATCATTTTTGTGCATAATACATCTTTGCATATTTATTATATTTGTTTAAATATTGTACAATTTGATATTTGTATATTCAATATGAATGTAATAGCTTTAGGTTTAATTTCTTGCTAAATATCCCCCCATTCAAACATTTGTACCCCCATCCCCATAATTATGTTGTAATAATTTAGGACTTTAAATTCCCTCATTTAAAAGCTTTCAAATTATGTCATGATAGACCTAGGGTTTGTATGCAAATCAAAAATAACAAATAGCTTGACCTAATTCAAAGAACAAAAATGCATGAAAATGGACAACACCAAGCACACTTGCACCCTTAGGGTTACTCCACTTGTTGCCTTCAAAAATGGGCCATGTTGCATGTTGAGTGTCTTTGGCAAAACAAAAACAAATCAAATGATCATAGTCCCTCGATGACGCTTTCTCAAGTTGCCTAAAAATGATCAAGTCCCTTAAAGGAAAATTGCCAAAGACACTTGGCACTATTGCATTCATGGTCTAAACGATGACCCTCGCCCGTCCCGTTAACATCCTAACACAAGATTGTCCACCAAATACAATGGTGGAACAATACTGTTAAAAGGGTTAAAACATAGGAAAGATCTTAGAGAAATTTAGGGTAGATAGCTCTTGGTTACTTGACCAACTTGCAAAACAAATCCTTGCCATTTTTCAAAACACACATCACAACACAATTTCAAAACAAACTTTCAAAACATTGAAAACTTTTCAAAACACAAATACCCCTTTGTATACATTCAAACATGGATCATTACAAAGGTTGCCACAACAAATGGCCTCTTTTCAAAACCTCTTTCAAAATCACACACAAAGCACCATTTCAAACAATTGAAAGCACCATTTCAAACAATTGAAAAGCAAAGGCAAGTGATCTAAGCAAGTAACTAAGAGCCCATGGATAACCATGGATAGAAAGGGTGCTAATACCTTCCCTTTCTATAATCTACTCCCCGAACCCAAGAAAACATCTCAAAGGTTTTTCCTGTGCTTTTTAACCTTTCCTTAGGATAAAATAAAAAGTCGGTGGCGACTCTTGCTAAACCGAAACATTTGCGAAAACAAACGCAAAACCTCAAGTCAGTTCTCCCACCGTATCACACCAACCCATTATGGATAGGATGTAACAGCCATAAAGCCCGCGTTAAATTGCTTCATTACTTCAGCCTTAATTTTCTCAGACATGTCAGGCCTCATTCGGCGAACCTTTTGCTTGATCGGTGGACAATCTTCTCTTGTGGGGAGATGATGAACCACGATATCTGTGTCTAACCCTGGCATGTCTTCATAAGACCAGGAGAAGATTTCAACGTTTTCATTCAACAACTGTATTAAGCGCTCCTTGACACTTGGTTCCAGGTTGGCACCCACTTTTACTTCCTTCCTATCTTCCTCTGTCCCCAAGTTGATGGTTTCTAACAACTCTTCATGAGGCAAGATGGCCCTCTCTTCTTGTTGTAGAAGTCTGGCTAACTCTCCCGGTACTTCACAATCTTCGTCAACTTCGTATTCAGCTTGATTGACCAAATCTTCAGAGTTGTCCAAGGATACGGCAGAATAGTCACCCATGGAATCTAGAGTGGACGGGTACCTGCATTTGTGAGTGTGGGTGTGTGTAAGGGATAACCATCCTTAAACAAACAAAAATGCAAAAGGAAAGAAAATGAACACAACAGTTTATAAATGAAAAACGTCCAATGATTCATTAAAATATGGCATATGATTATGAAGAGAATCAAACCCTTACAAATGGACCTACATGCCCCGGGCAAGGCATGAGGTGAAAAACAGTGTGCGAATTGTATCAGTTATTACAGACCATAAAAACTGGAAATTGTTCAAAGATAAAGATTACTGATTAATAAAGGTGATAGGGACAAAATCCTTTGCCTCCCAATTGCTCAAACCCCCTTCGACCGTTGGAAAGATCCAATCTTCAAACTGGCTTTCCTCCTCTTCATCCTCTATAGCATTGATTCCACAAAGAGAAATCTTGATGGGTGTCTTTTCAATTTTGGAGCGGCGCATAGCCTTTTGCCCCGCAGCAGTAAATCCCAACCCAAACTTGTCTGTCTTATAGGGGAAGTCGGGAAACTGTCCCCATACTGTGCTCTTTCCTTCCTTAATTGCAGCCTTTGCGTCTTTCAGAGATGCCATCCTAGCCTCCTGCTTGGGAATGATAGGTACCTCAGCCACTGCCTTTGCTACTGCAACCTCGGGAGAAACTTCCTCGAAGTGTTGAAAAAGTGTTTCGGTGAATTCGCCATCCACTTCCACATACCGAAAGGAATTGAGATGACTGATCATGTACTCCTCCTCACCGTGTACAGTTATGATTTTACCCTTAACAGGGTATTTCAGCATCTGATGTAAAGAAGAGGTGACTGCCCCAGCATTATGAATCCACGGTCTTCCTAGCAAGCAAGAGTATGATGGGCGGATGTCCATCACATAGAAGGTGGAGTTGAACACTTCAGTGCCTACCTTGATGGGAATGTCGACCTCCCCATGCACCATCCTTTTAGACCCGTCAAAGGCCCTGACAATGATATTACTTGGTTTCAGCTCTAAGCCTTCACAATCCAACCGGTCCAGAGCTTTCTTAGGCAGCACATTTAGGGAAGAACCAGTATCGACCAAGACATGGGCGAGAGTGGTTCCTCGGCATTCAACCGACACATGCAGTGCGTCATTGTGCTTTCTCCCCTTAGGAGTCAGGTCAGCGTCGGAGAAACCCAGGCCGTTGTCGGCGGTAAGACTGGCTACACAATCCTGAAATTGGTCCGCTGAGGTCTCTTGGGGCACATGGGCCGTCTTCAAAAATCTTATCAAAGCTTTAGCGTGAGCTTCCGAACAAAGCAGCAGGGCCAACATGGATATCTTTGAGGGGGTTTTCCCCAGTTGCTCCACAACATCATAATCGCTCTTTTTGATTATTTTCAGAATCTCCTCCATCTCTTTTTTAGAGGTTTCAAGGATGACCAATGGCTGAGCCCTCGTCTTGATGAGCTCTTCTTGGATCCCTTTCCCCCTATCATTAGCAGCAGGAGAAGGGGCAACCACAGGAGTTACAACTTCTTCAATCATTGGAGTTCTTGTAGATAGTTTTACCGGTGCAGGGGTAACCTTGGGAGCAGCTGAGGGTCCAAAGATTGCCTTTGGAGGGGCAATCTCTGGAGAGAAAATTCTTCCACTACGGGTAATCTTGCTCGTTCCGGCAATGTTTCCAATGTCGGAAGTCTCTTCATCAGAACTCTCCTCAGTTAATTCAATTTGTTTAACACCGTGGTAGTAGATTTCTCCACCGTAATTCCACGGTATTGATTTATCGGATTTGTACGGGAGGGGCCCGGGCATGGTTATCTTCAAAGGTACAGTCTACGGAGCGGATGTAATCTTAACAGGTCTTTTGGGGACCTTGGAAAGATTGGCGGAAATGGTTATTATTGAAACATCATTGATAAGAGTCGGAGTAACAGGAGTCTTTTCGAAAAGAATTTCTTGGTTGTCCATTAGGCGTTGGATGCCTAACTTCAACAATGGACAGTCGGTTGGTAAGGAGGAACAAAGGCATCAATTTTCTTCACAACCTGGGAAAATCCCAGCCTTCAGCAAATTCAACTTGATTGTCAGTAGTGGAGTTATCAAATCATCAACAGCAGCAACAAACAGATCCTCTTCAACAGCATGGACATTGTGGCCATGCTTTGGCATTGGAGCGGAGATTACATTTGGCTTCTCAGGGGCATCGAATTCAATCTCTTTAGCATCTATCAAATCCTGAATTTTGTTCTTGAGTGCCCAGCAATTATTGGTATCGTGCCCAATACTGTCGGAATGGTAGGCACACTTTGCGTTGGGATGATAATGTGGGGAAGTGGTATTCACATTCTTTGGCGCCTCTTTAATATTGGTGAGATTCAACTTCAGGAGATGTGGAAGGATTTGAGCAGGTGTCATATTCACTGGAGTAAACTGTCGGGGTGGCCTTTGGTGATAAGTTCTGGGCTGGTCATTCCTCGGTTGGTTGTTTCTTGGCTGGTCTGATGCGGACTTCTGGATTAATACGGCCCCCACTGTTGGCCGACGTTCCTCTCTTTCCCGATTTCTCTGAGTGTACACAGCAGATGCTTCTTTCTTGGCTGAGAAAGGTTTTCTAGCAGTTGTGGATGCGGAAGCACCCTTTTCAATTTTTCCACTTTTGATACCGGCTTCCACCCTCTCGCCAGTAAAAATCAACTCAGTAAATCCTGCTGAAGAGCTTCCGATTAGATGGTTGAAGAAAGGGCCAGATAGGGTCCCCAAGAACATGTCAACTAATTCCCTATCTGATAGCGGTGACTGCACCCTTCCAGCCAGGTCTCGCCACTTCTGGGCGTACTCCTTGAACCCTTCACTTGAAACCATTCCCATACTCTGTAGTTGAGTACGGGTTGGCGCCAAATCAGCGTTGTACTGATACTGACGATAGAAAGCGGCTGCCAAGTCTTCCCAATTATGCACTTCTGACCTCTCAAGCTGGTAAAACCAATCTAGCTGAGTACCGGACAAACTGTCCTGGAAGAAGTGTACCCAAAGATTTCTATCGGACGAATGAGGTTGAATTTTTCTGACATATGACCTCAGGTGCATCTTTGGGCAAGACAGACCGTCATATTTGGCGAAAGTTGGCACCTTGAACTTGGGAGGGATAACAATCCCAGCAATCAATCCCAATTCTTCGAAATCTAACCCGGGAATCCTTTTCAACTCCATGGCTGCCAGTCTATCCTCTAGATTTTTATATTTTTCATCCGCTGGTTTTCTGCTCTGAATAATCTTCATCCTCTTCAACCTCTTCCTCTTCAGCCTCAGACACAGAAGGTAATGCAGCTCCTTTTCCCTTACCGGTCCCCTCGTCAGATGTTGAGGGGAATTCTAGAACTCTCCTAGCTTCAGTCTCAAATCTTCTTCCCAGTGTAGCTACCCCAACTCTTTTCTTTTTCTTTTTCTTTTTTCCTTTTTCTTGCTCTTTATTCCCTAACAGTGCTTTAAGATCCCCCTGACCCTTTGCCAAGGTCATGAGAAGCTGTTGAAACTGCGAGTTTTGTGCTTGCAGATCTTTGACCGTCTGCTCAATATTCATCTTACTGAAATAAACAGCAGAAAGATAAGGAAACCTGGTGTGAATACCTGTTTATGCATATGATGAATGATATGTTTATTCATGTAATGCATTCAAGGATTAAGAAATTCAAAGTTGTTGCAGTAAAAAAGAACACACGTCATATTAATAAGAAGAAATTTTGTCAGTACATAAATGCCCCATGGGCCAAATATTACAAAAACTTCTTAGGGTAAAAAGACGTTGCGCATCCTCTTTGGTGCGATGTAGGTGTTGGGAGTCTCTTCCTCGGGGAGTCGGAGGGTGAGCTCTAAAACCTTCTTCTCACTGGCATAGAAGCTGGCTTCAAAAGTATCCCGCTCTTCCTTGAGTTGGATCCAACTCTTTTGCATCTCCTCCCATGATGTTGGCATGCTAGGATATAGGATGGTGTATGGAACCTCTCCTTCCTTAACAGGATCTTTAACCAAGGGGAGAATTTGAAGATACGGCATCATAAGATTATGGGAGCGGGTTCGTACCCACTTGAGGTAAGGCTCAAGGGGGGTGGAACTCTTGTGCCCCGGTGTCTTACTATCCACCTTGTTAGGCATCCTCCAAGCTCTGATGAACCTTTGTCGAAGTCCTTGCGCATCGTTGTCGAAGTCAAAAACTAGGTCAGGAATCAGCATATCATGAGGGCCATCCCTCCGAGCATATCCAAATTGTCTCAAATCTAGACAAGGGTTGTAGGTAATGCCTCCTCTAATGCCAAGTAATGGGACATTAGGGAACTCACCACAACGATCGATGATGATGACATTTTCTCTGGACCGAGAACACCAATGTACATCAGAATGTGTGAGGGTCATCAATCGTTGTGACCACCTTAGGCCTTGTTCATTCTTCAAAACTGATTGTGGAAGGTGAGAAATAAACCACCTTGCAAGGAGAGGAGTACAGCACATGAGAACACCCCTCTTCCTCATTGTTCGTATGTAAAATGAGTGGAGGATGTCCCCAAGCAATGTAGGTATGGGATTCCTGGATATGAAAATCTTGACAGCATTCACATCTATAAGTTGGTCAGGATTTGGGAACAAGACCAGCCCATAAATAAGGAGTGCCACAATCTCTTTAAAAGCTTGCAGATCTAGGGAATTCCAACACTCTTGTGCCTTCTCAAACAAGAACTTTGCCAAGAAGCCCTTGACACGACTTCTGGTTTCCCAATGCCCCTTGATGTCAGATGGTTGCAAGTGTAGTGCTTGATCAACATCTTCAGGTTTTGGTTCTTTTTCCGTACCGTTGTAGGGTAGTTGATTAAGAATAGGAATTCTCAGGAGTTGAGAAACTTCCTCCAAAGTAGGCACCAATTGGTAATCGGGAAAGGTGAAACAGTGGTGAAGGGGGTCAAAGAACTGGAACAGCACTTTCACCATGTCTTCTTCAATGCTGGTGTTGACTAGGTTGAGAAGTCTACCATGTCTTTCACTGAAGAGAGAATTTTCTGGAATTCTGGATGTAAGCTCCTTGAGTTGAGGAGGGATCCTCACAAGGTTGACTTGAATGGTTTTCCTACGAAGAGATTCCATGACCTACAAAACAAGAACAAAGATGAAGATCCAAACCCTTGAAATGGTTAGTGGATGCATATGATGCTTTATGATGTTCATGATGTATGCACAAGCACATGTTCAAGAAAGTCACACAAAACCCTAGTTTCAGGCTTGCATGAGGTTTCATAGGTGAGTACCCTCTTGAGTTTAGTTGGCTTAAAACCTGTCCTAAATAGTAATCGGGTTCTAAGGAGATCAATATCATTGGATTGTTTTCTATGTTCATTGTTTTGGTTTAGCCACTTAACTAGCGACCAAAATATTCCAAGAAAACAACCCTCAATAAGTGTAGTATCGAGTATCTACCAACTTCGGACTGCACCAAAGCCGGTCATCTCACTACCCCTAATAAAAGGCCAAGATGGTCAAGTAAGGTTCTAGGTCATTAGTGCTTAGTGACATCACTCAGCGGCCCCGTACTCTCCTTGATTGAACTCAAGGGTTACTGGTACTCACAAATATGTCGCACTAATATAGTTATTGCTTCAACCGTGTCAGTATACCCCGCACAGTTTCCACAACGTATTGCTATCTATGAATGTTTCCCAAATCCGGGTGTAGGATTTCAAGCCCAAACAAGAGAACCAAAATGTAAAGCAATCAAAGCAAACAATTAATCATGCAAAAGGTGATCTAAGCCCTAAGGTTACTCCACTTTTAAAGTTTTCCCCAGCAGAGTCGCCAGTTCTGTGATACGGTGGGAGAACTGACTTGAGGTTTTGCGTTTGTGTTTGCAAATGTTTCGGTTGAGCAAGAGTCGCCACCGACTTTTTGTTTTATCCTAAGGAAAGGTCAAAAAGCACAAGAAAGACCTTTGAGATGTTTTCTTGGGTTCGGGGAGTAGATTATAGAAAGGGAAGGTATTAGCACCCTTTCTATCCATGGTTATCCATGGGCTCTTAGTTACTTGCTTAGATCACTTGCCTTTGCTTTTCAATTGTTTGAAATGGTGCTTAGTGTGTGTGGTTTTGAAAATGTTTTTAAAAAGATGCCTTGTCTAGGCAACCTTTGTAACAATTCTTGTTTGAATGTTTTACAAAGGTGTTTGTCTTTTTGAAAAGATGTTTCAATGTTTTTGAAAGTTTGTTTTGAAGTTGTGTTGTGAGGTGTGTTTTGAAAAACGGCAAGGATGTTTTGCAAGTTTGATCAAGTAACTAAGAGTTATCTACCCTAATTTACTCAAAGATCTTTCTTACGTTTTTTAATCCTTTTAACAGTGTTGTTTCACCATTGTATTTGGTGAACAACCTTGTGTGAGAATGTTAACGGGACGGGCGTGGGTCATCGTATAGACCCTGAAAGAAATAGTGTCAAGTGTCTTTGGCAATTTTCTTTAAGGGACTTGATCATTTTCTAGGCAACCATGAGAGCGTCATCAAGGGACTATGATCATTTTGTTTGTTTTTGTTTTGCCAAATACACTCAACATGCGACCATGGCCATTTTTGAAGGCAACAAGTGGTATAACCCTAGGGATGCAAGTGTGCATTGTGTTTGTTTTTGCATGCATGTTTATCTTGGATTTAGGTCAAGCTACTTGTTGATTTGATTTTAGCATACAAACCCTAATTCTCTAAGAATGGCATAATTGAAAGCTTTTAAGTGCGAAAATTTAAATACTAAGCTATTACAACATGATATAGGGAGGGGGTACAAATTTGCATTGGGGATATTTGAGAAGGAAATAAAAACTAAGTTATTACAACCATATCGAATATACAAATAAGATATGAATATACAACAATTGAATATGATATAATAAACAAATGTCAAATAAAAGGTATCATGCACGAAAGGGTTTTTTATGTATGTGAAAAAGGGTATTTTTTAATGTGAAATATAAACAAAAATAAAAAAAAGTCAAATTTAATTATTTTTTTGTCATTTAGGGCAAAACCCTATTTTTTTAAGTAAAGATTAATATTTATTAATTATATACAATATATATTAATTTATACAGAAATTAGAAGTATATTGTAAAAGAGATATTTTTGGTGTCAAATATTAATAAAAATGTATTATTTCCATATTTTTGTCCTAAGTATCTAATAAAATAAAATATACAAGTATATATATATATATATATATATATATATATATATATATATATATATATATATATATATATATATATATATATATATATATATATATATATATATATATATATATATATATATATATATATATATATATATATATATATATATATATATATATATATATATATACTAAACCTATTAAATATAAAAGATAAAATTAATTATTTATGTATATAAAAAAATGCATATTTTCAAGATGTAAATAAAAATAATAACTGAAAAAATAAATATATTTTTTATATTATTTTTTAGGGTTTCAATAAAAAAAGGATTTGTATTATTTACATACATATGCTAATAAAATAAAATAATTACCAAATGAATATGAAAAAAATGTGGAAAAATATTTTTAGCATTTTTTATGTTTGAGAAAAAAATAAAAAGTTAGAATAAAAAATCAAAACACAAAAATGACAAATATTTAATTATTTGGGCCAGGGGGGTGCAAACTGGAAAAAGGGGTGCAAAAAGTAAGGATGACTGAGGCCCAGCCCAAGCCATCGCCTTCTTCAACCTCCAGCATACTGTTTGAAATTTGGCGCGCCTCCTTGTTCAAACATCAACTCCTGATTCTTTGATTTTTTTTGCAAAACTCATAACATAAACATTGTAGAGCATCAAATCACGAATTCAAACATGTAAAAAACTTGGATTAACTCTCAAAGGCCAGAGAGAATTTCTCTGGCCCTAATTTTTAACCTAACTTTTTTCACATGTTCATGGCTAAAATTCTCACAGCACGCTTAACATAAATGAAAAATGATCACATGTATGGCTTCAGGGCTATGAGTAGGACATGTTTCATTCACAAACCTAAGCCTAACTCTTCCTAGATAGAGAGATAGAGGTCCATGGATTACCTGTTTCAGCTTGAATCATGTAGAGCAATATAGAAACCTCCAATGGAGTTTGAGCTTCTGTAGAGCTTGCCTGAGGTCCAAGGAAGCTTTTCCAACACCTGGCTTGCTTTGAGACACCCTGTATCGTGCTATAGAAGTTCACCTGCAAAGCTTGAAAGTGAAAATGGAAAATGAGGTTAGAGGTGTTACAGCTGGTGTTTAGGGCTTGGAATAGTTTAGGTGGATGGTGTGGAATGTGTTTGAAAGGGTTTTAGCAAAAGTGCACGAGCAAACTGAGTTGTGGACAACAATCTGCAGGAGGTGCCCTGTTTTTGCAGCAAGATGGTGATTTGGTGTATTAGGAGTTATGAGGGATGGAAGGGTCGTGCCTTAGGTCAGTTTTGATCTATGGAAGATGCTCACAAAGTTTGTTTTGGCTTGTATTCACAGGAAATGAGAGTTGGTGTCTTTTTGCAAAGTTTCTTCTACTATAAGCAAGAAAGTGCAAGTTACAATGCAGGCCTGTACCATCCCTAATGTATGCTGCCTATCTCTCCCTTGAGACTTGCAATTTGTAGATTTGATTTGGATTCAGAGATATGGCCCCTTATGCTCAAAGATTTGGAACTTGACATAAAGTGTAACTTTACCAAAATGGAAACTTTGCTTTTTCTAATTAAGGGTTAGTTTAGCATGTAATACCCAAATGGATGAAATAACACATTAACACAATGGTTAGGCATTAAATTATTGAGTGTGAATGGGTTTAGAGGCCTGCAAGCTAGCATAAACCAAGCTGATTTGAAAATGCCATTTGCTATGAACATGTATTGGTCATGAACAAAAGTGAGTTTTGGCCAACTTTGTGAATTCGATTCTCTCTAACCACAAGGGTGTTTGAGAAGTTCTTGGATAATTTGGAAAGCTTGGAACATGTACTACAATCCATATTTGTAATTCAAATTGAAACTCTAAGTGGAACCATGTGACAAATGGCCAAGAAGTTGGACAAAAGTCCTGCCTAGAATAGGGCAAATTTTCTCTAAGTTAAAAGTTTTATGCACCCTTGTTCCAAAAATCATAACTTGAGATACAAGCTTCCTTTGAGAAAACTTTGTGAATAAAAGTTGTATATTTTGTGATGGACTACAACTTTCATGTTTCAAGTTTTGTTTGAATCCATTTGCATCTTGGTGAAAAAATGGGACAAAGTTAGGAAAAAATAAGGAAATTTCATAACTTAGAAAAATTCTAAGTTATGAAAAAATTTCATTTTAAACCCTAATTTGCAATTTTGGGTTTCTTGGTGAACAAGTTTCATAATTTGACATGTCTTGATGAAAAATGAATCTTGGCACTTGATTTTGACCAAAAAGTCAAAGTTTGACTTTTCAGTATACAGTCAAATTTTGATCAGTTGACTGAAAAATTCATCTGTCAATCCTGTGCATTTGAGATCTTTTGAACTTGTTGAATGGGTCAAGACAATGCCATTGAGTCCTTGAGTCCATATGTGAGCTTGGTTTGCCATTGGTTAGGTCAAACAGTCAAAAATTGCCTTTGTGCAGTCAAAAACCCTAAAAATGACCATTTTGCCCTTTTGGTGATCTGATCAAATTTCTTGTGGAATTGTGATCCAAACTTGACCAAATGGTTCATATGAGTTCATTATGTTGATGTGGGTCAAATTTCATGAGGTTTGACTGTCAATTTGGCCACAGTTGACTTTTCCCCAATACAGCTGATTTCTAGGTCAACTGTCCAATTGAATGGGCAAAAATTTGAATCAAGGCTTGAAACTTGGTATGGGCAAACTTGTGATCTAAACTTGAAGCATGAAATTCAATTTGGGTATTTTAGGCTAAAACATCATTGTGCAAATCCAAACCCTAATTTGGGTCAACAGTGCAAGGAGGGGTCTTGAGCAGAGCAAACCCTAGTTTGACCTTGAACTCCAAGAGTCTTGTGATGAGAAAATGTTGATGAAATGAGAGGGCAAATTTTGGGGTACAACATTATTCATGTAATGCATTCAAGGATTCAGAAATTCAAATTTGTTACAAACAAAAAGAACACACGTCATATTAATAAGAAGAAATTTGTCAGTACATAAATGCCCCATGGGCAAAATATTACAAAATTCTTAATGTAAAAAGACATTGTGCATCCTCTTTGGCGCGATGTAAGTGTTGAGAGTTTCCTCTTCATGAAGTCGGCGGGTAAGCTCCAAAACCTTCTTCTCACTGGCTTCAAAAGTATTTCGTTCCTCCTTGAGTTGTATCCAACTCTTTTGCAATTCTTCCAATGATGTTGACATGTCTGGATGTAGGAGGGTGTATGGAACCTCTCCTTCCATAACAGGCTCTTTGATCACGAGGAGAATGTGAGGGTAAGGCATCATAAGACTCTAGGCATGGGTTCGTACCCACTTGAGATAAGGCTCAAGGGGGATGGAATTCTTGTGCCCCAATGTCTTACTATCCACTTTGTTGGGCATCCTCCAAGCTCTGATGAACCTTTGTCGAAGTCCTTGCGCATCATTGTTGAAGTCAAAAACCAAGTTAGGAATCAGCATGTCGTGAGGGCCATCTCTTCGAGCATATCCAAATTGTCTCAAAGCTAAACAGGGGTTGTAGGTAATGCCTCCCCTAATGCCAAGTAGTGGTACATTAGGGAATTCCCCACAATGATCAATGATGATGACATTTTCTCTGGACCGAGAACACCAATGAACATCAGAATGTGTGAGGGTCATTAACCGTTGTGACCACCTTAAACCCTGCTCATTCTTCAAAACTGTTTGGGGAAGATGAGAAATAAACCGCCTTGCTAGAAGAGGAGTACAGCACATGAGAACACCTCTTTTCCTCATTGTTCGTGTGTAAAATGAGTGTAGGATGTCCCCAAGCAATGTAGGTACAGGATTCCGAGATATGAAAATCTTGACAGTATTCACATCTATAAGCTGGTCAGGGTTTGGGAACAAGACCAACCCATAGATGAGAAGTGCTACAATCTCCTCAAAAGCTTGCAGATCTAGAGAATTCCAGCAGTCTTGTGCCTTCTCAAACAGAAACTTTGCCAAGAAACCCTTGACACCACTTCTGGTTTCCCAATGACCTTTGATATCAGATGGTTGCAAGTGTAAGGCTTGAGCAACATCTTCAGGCTTTGGTTCTCTTTCCTTACCGTTGTAGGGTAGTTGATTGAGAATAGGAATCCTCAGGATTTGAGAAAATTCTTCCAAAGTAGGCACTAACTGGTAATCAGGAAATGTGAAGCAGTGGTGTAGGGGGTCAAAGAACTGGAAGATAACTTTCACCATGTCTTCTTTAATGTTGGAGTTGACCAAGTTAAGAAGTCTACCATGTCTTTCACTAAAAGGAGAATTCTCTGGAATTTATGAAGTAAGCTCCTTGAGTTGAGGAGGGATTCTCACAAGGTTGACTTGTATTGTTTTCCTGCGAAGAGATTCCATGACCTACAAAACAAGAACAAAGGTGAAGATCAAAACCCTTGAAATGGTTAGTGGATGCATATGATGCTTTATGATGTTCATGATGTATGCACAAGCACATGTACAAGAAAATCACACAAGATCCTAGTTTCAGGCTTGCATGAGGTCTCATAGGTAAGTACCCTCTTGAAGTTAGTTGGCTCAACCTGTCCTATAAATAGTAATCGGGTTCTAAGGAGCTCAATATCACTGGATTATTTTCTATGTTCATTGTTTTGGTTTAGCCACTTAACTGGCGACCAAAATATTCCAAGAAAATAACCCTCAATGAGTGTAGTATCGAGTATCTACCAACTTCGGACTGCACCAAAGCCGGTCATCTCACTACCCCTAAAAAGGCCAAGATGGTCAAGTAAGGTTCTAAGAGTTCATTAGTGCTTCATGACATCACTCAGCGGCCCCGTATTCTCTTTGATTGACTCAAAGGCTACCGGTACTCACAAATATGTCGCACTAATATAGCTATTGCTTCAACCATGTCGGTATACCCCGCACAGTTTCCACAACGTATTGCTATTTACCTATGAATGTTTCCCAAATCCGGGTAAAGGATTCAAACCCAAACAATAGAACCAAAGTGTAAAGCATACAAGTCAAGCAAGATAAGCATGTAAACGTGATCTAAAACCCTAAGGTAACCCCACTTTTAGACATTTCCCCAGCAGAGTCGCCAGTTCTGTGATACGGTGGGAGAACTGACTTGAGGTTTTGCGTTTGTGTTCGCAAATGTTTCGGTTTAGCAAGAGTCACCACCGAATTTTTATTTTATCCTAAGGAAAGGTCAAAAAGCACAGGAAAGACCTTTGAGATGTTTTCTTGGGTTCGGGGAGTAGATTATGAAAAGGGAAGGTGCAAGCACCCTTTTCATCCATGGTTATCCATGGGCTCTTAGTTACTTGTTTAGATCACTTGCTTTGCTTTTCAATTGTTTGAAATGGTGCTTTGTGTGTGGTTTTGAAAGATGTTTTGCAAAGAGGCCATCATTGTGGCAACCTTTGTAATGATTCTTGTTTGAATGTATACAAAGGTGTTTTGTCTTTTGAAAGGGATTTCAATGTTTGAAAGTTTGATTTGGAAATTGTGTTGTGAAGTGTGTTTTGAAAATAGCAAAGATGTTTTTGCAAGCTTTTGATCAAGTAACTAAGAGCTATCTACCCTATTTTACTCAAAGATCTTTCTTATGTTTTTAACCCGTTTAACAGTGTTGTTTCACCATTGCTTTTGGTGAACAACCTTGTGTTAGGATGTTAAACGGGACATGCGCGGGTCATCGTGTAGACCATGATAACAATTGTGTCAAGTATTTTTGGCAATTTTCTTGAGGGAATTGATCATTTTTGTTTAGGAAACCAAGATAGCGTCATCGAGGGACTATGATCTTTTGTTTTGTTTTTGTTTTGCCAAAGTACCCAACTGCATACCATGGCCCATTTTTGAAGGCAACAAGTGGATTGTAACCCTAGGGGTGCAAGTGTGCATTGTGTTTATTTTTCATGCATTTTTGTCTTTGATTAGGTCAAACTATTTGTTGATTTTGATTTTGCATACAAACCCTAGTTCTCTAATCATGGCATAATTGAAAGCGTAAAATGCGAGAATTTAAAGTTCTAAGCTATTACAACATGATTATGGGGATGGGGATACAATTTTGAATAGGGGGTATTTGACAAGAAATATAAACCCTAGTTACTATTACATCCAAATTGAATTTACAATGCATAAATATTTAAATGTATAATATTTAAATAAACACAATAATTAAATAAAATGTATTATGCAAAAAGAAGTTTTTATTTGTTTATGTATGTAAGTATTTTCAATGTAAAAAAGTATAAAGAAATAAATTAAGAAAAATTAATTTTATTTATTTTAGGGATAAACCTTAATTTCTTTAAGAAAACAAATATAATCTATTATTTATATACAATAAAAATATATTAATATACACAAAAAATGAAATATACTTAAAAAAGGTATTTTTTAGTATAAATAATAATAAAAATAAAATGTAATATTTTTGTATTTTTATTCTAAGTATTTAATAAAATAAAAGTATATATGTATATATATATATATATATATATATATATATATATATATATATATATATATATATATATATATATATATATATATATATATATATATATATATATATATATATATATATATATATATATATATATATATATATATATATATATATATATATATATATATATATATATATATATATATATATATATATATATATATATATATATATATATATATATATATATATATATATATATATATATATATATATATATATATATATATATATATATATATATATATATATATATATTATATATATAAAATAAGTATAAAATAAAATAAAATATGTACAAAATAAATTATATTTTTTTTTAGTAATATTTTCAGTGTGAACAAAATAAAATAATAAAGATAAAAGTATATATTTACATATTATTTTCAAAGCTTAAATAAATTATAAAAGTATTCAAATGTTTTTTATGTTAGAAAAATAGAATAAAATGCCAAATAAATGTAAAAAAAAAGTGAAAATATTTTTAAGCATTTTTTATATTTGGAAATAAATAATCAAAACCAGAAATGAAAATAAAAATGCAAAAACATAAAAATATAAGAAATTGGGCCAGGGGGTGTGAAACTGAAAAAAAAGGGTGTTAGAAGCAAAACTGGTCAGGCCCAGTCCAAGCCAACTTCATCTTCTTCCTCCAGACAAAAAACGCGCGCTTACCCTGTTCAAATGCTACATCCTGTATACGTGATCTTTTGCCAAAACTCACAACATCAAACTTGTAGAGAATTTCAATACGAATCTAACCATATAAAGCATTAATCCTAACTCTCAAAGACCAGAGAGAATTTCTCTGGCCCTAAAATCTGACCTAGTTTTTACAGCATGTTCATGGATGAAATTCTCCTAGCACACTTAATATAAATGAAAATTGAGCATATGTACAACTTCATGGCATTGAATACTACATTTTTCGTTCACAAACCTAAGGCTAAATGTTCCTAAATAGAGAGATAGAAAGTGATGAAAAACTTGTTTCAGTTGGATTCGAGTTGGACAATGCAGTGTTGGATTCGAGTTGGACAATGCAGTGCTTCTCAATAAGTTTTGAGGTGTCTGGTAGCTTGCCTGAACTTCACTTGATCTTTTCCAATAGCTAGCTTGCCTTGAATGTCCCTGAATCAGCTCCTAGAACTCAACCTGCACAAGCTTGAAATGAAAATGGTGAACACTGTAAATGGAGTTACAGTTGACAATGGAGTTTTGGGATAGCTTGAGTGAGTTGAATGGAAGGTGTTTGAAGTGGAAAGGGGCAAAACGCACGAGCCAAATGAGCTATGGCACTCAAGTTGTAGCACCTGCCATGTTTTGCCTAAGAAGAGTGATTTCTGGCTATGGGAGGTTATGAGGCTCAAGCCCTCGTGTTTGTTGCTCAAAGGGTTGTGTGAAATGTGTTTGCAATGTTTGTGTAAGCTAACAATGGCTGGTTTTCAAGTTGGGAGGATTTTGCAAGTTTTCTTCTTTGTGAAGCAAGAATGTGTAACTTCTCAATACAGGCCTGTCCAAGCCCTCAAGTATGTTGCACACAATCCTCTTGGTTGCTGGAATTTGTGGATTTGATTTGGCTTCTGAGATCTTGGCCTTATGCTTCAAAGATCATGTTTTGACATAAAGTATACCTTTTCCAAAATAGAAATGTACCTTTTTCTAATTAAGGATTAGTTTTGTGTGCAATGTCCAAATGGCCAAGATAATGCATTAGCTCAGTGTATTTGCATTTAATTAAGGAGTGTGAATTGGTTTAGAGGCCTGCAAACAAGTACAAAGCATGCTGGTTTGAAAATGCAACTTGTATGAACATGAATTGGCCATGGATACAAAGTGAGTTTTTGCCAACTTCAAGCATTCGATTCTCCCTAACCACAAATGTGTTTGAGGAGTTCTTGGACAATTTGGAAAGCTTGAAATATGCTCTATAATACATATTTGAAATGCAACTTTAGACTCCAAGTGGAACTATGTGAAAAATGGTCAAGAAGATGGGTCAAAATCCTGTCTAAACTAGGGCAAAATTTCTCTAAGTTAAAAGTTTTAGGGACCCTTGTTCCAAAAATCATAACTTGAGATCCAAGCTTCTTTTGAGAAAACTTTGTGAATAAAAGTTGTAGACTTTGTGGAGGACTACAATTTCATGTTGTAAGTTTTGTTTGAATCCATTTGCATCTTGGTGAAAATGTGGGACAAAGTTAGGAAAAATTAAGAAAATTTCATAACTTAGAAAATTTCTAAGTTATGAAATTTTTCAATTTCAAACCCTAATTTGCAATTTTGGGTTTCTTGATGAACAAGTTTCATAATTTGACACATATTGATGAAAAATGACCCTTGGCACTTGATTTTGACTAAAAAGTCAAAGTTTGACTTTTCAGTGTACAGTCAAATTTTGATCAGTTGACTGAAAAATTCATCTGTCAATCCTATGCATTTGAGATCTTTTGAACTTGTTGAATAAGTAAAGATGATGCGATTGAGTCCTTGAGTCCGTGGTTGAACCTAATTTTCCATTGGCTAGTTCAAACAGTCAAAAATTGCCTTTGTGCAGTCAAAACCCTAAAAATGACCATTTTGCCCTTTTGGTGATCTGATCAAATTTCTTATGGAATTATGGTCCAAACTTGATCAAATGGTTCATGTGAGTTCATAATGTTGATGTGGGTCAAAATTCATGAGGTTTGACTGTAAATTGGCCACAGTTGACTTTTTCCCAATACAGTTGATTTATAGGTCAGCTGTCCAATTGACTGGGCAAAAATTTGATTCAAAGCTTGAAACTTGGTATGGACAAACTTATGAGTCCAAAAAGAAGTATGAAAGTAAATTTGAGCATTGAAGGTCCAAAAATCCATGTGCAAGCTCAAACCCTAGTTTAGGTCATCAGTGCAAGGAGATGTCTTGAGCAGAGCAAACCCTAGCTTGATCTTGAGTTCCAAGAGCCTTGTGATGAGAAATATTGATAAAATGAGAGGAAAAATTTTGGGGTACAACAGTTGGGCTTACAGGATCATGTCCCTTGCTCATACAGACATTCTCTGGAGTTCAAAGGATATGGAAAGAGTAGTTATTATTGATCGCTAAGGGGAATACCCTAATGTTCCGTTGCTCGGAATTAGAGGAGGTATAACTTACAGTCCTTGTTTGGCTTTACGACAGTTTGGGCGCGCTCGGAGGGACGGTCCCCATGAATTGCTTCTTACGGACATTGTCTTTGACTACAAGGAAGATTTTAAAGAACATCGCTGCAGGTTTATACGAGCTTGGGGAAGGGTGAACAGGTCTAACCCTCAAGAGCTAGGACTGAAGACTTCTCTCCCTATGCAACCTTATCTTCAGTGGGTTCGAGCCCGTGCTCAAAAGCTGGGGATGCCTTATGAAGCTGTTTTGCCGGTGACTGTAGAGCATACTAACGAAGAAGGTGTTCCTTATACGGACCTCCATCCCTATATGCCTACTGATCTTGGGGCATTGAAGAGATCTTGGATCCAGTTAAAGGAAGAAAGGGATACCTACAAGGAGAAGTATCATGAGAAGGAGAGGAAAATCTTGAGGCTTACAAGGCAGCTTGAGAACGAAAGGACGATCAACGACTATGTAAGCATGAATGGAAGGCGGCCATGGGACTTCTGATTCTTTGTTGTTTTTCTAGTTTAGATTTATTTTCTGTTATTTCTTTTGTAACGCCTTAAAGGCATTTGTTAAACATTTTACAAGTTTGAATCTAATAAAGTGTGTTTTATTTTGTTTTACAAAGTTGAATCTCCCAATGTCTTTGAAATCATTTCATACGCATTCCATTATCATGCACCTTATCACAGGTATCATTACAGGCTTCTTATCTTCTTCGATGTTTATTTCAGCAATCATGTCTTCTGAAACACCTACTGATCAAGCCATCAAGGCTCTTCAAGCATAGAATGCTCAGTTCCAAGAGTTATTCCTGAAATTGGCCAAAGGGCAACAAGATCTAAAGACTCTCATCTTGAAAGAGAAGAAGAAGAAGAAGAAGAAGAAGAAGAAGAAGAAGAAGAAGAAGAAGAAGAAGGTGGTTCTGTTGAATATGGGTCACAGGTTTGGGAATAGGTTGCGACAAGAAGCTGATTTATCTCATTCATCTGGAGGAGGAGAGAATCAAGAGGAAAGAAAAGGTCATAGTCTGTGGTTTCTGATAATGACATTGATTTTGATGAAGACCAGTATCCTCCTGCTGAGGATAGGTATAAGCAACTTGAAGACCGTCTAAGTGCGATGGAGATTCAAAAGATACCTGGGCTGGACTTTAGAGATCTGGGATTGGCATATGGGGTGGTGATCCCTCATAAGTTTAAAGCTCCTGTGTTTGCTAAGTACGGTGGAGTTTCTTGTCCAAAACTACACCTCCGCTCGTACGTCAGAAAGATCCAACCCTATACTGCTGATAGGCACCTGTGGGTTCATTTCTTTCAAGATAGTTTGTCAGGGACTCAACTTGAATGGTTCTATCAATTAGAAGGAGCTAACATCCACAACTGGGAGGACCTTGCTGCTGCTTTTTACAAGCAATACCAGTATAACGCCGACCTTGCTCCCACGCGTGCTCAACTTCAGGGTATGTCTATGGGTACAGGCGAAGGCTTTAAGGACTATGCTCAGAAATGGAGAGATTTGGCTGGGAGAGTCCAACCCCCATTGTCTGAAAGAGAGTTGGTGGATATGTTTATTGGGACTTTGTCTGGTCCATTCTTCAATCATTTGATCGGCAGTTCATCGTCAGGTTTTACTAAATTAATTTTGACTGGGGAGAGGGTAGAAGCTGGTATCAAGAGTGGCAATATACAGAAAGGTGCTTCATCAAGTTTGGAGAAGAAGCCTTTTCGAAAGGAGGCTAGTGCAGTTTACAGCTCGTGGAGCCAAAATCGACCTGAACGCCGCCAAGCAGTTAATGCGGTAGTAATATCAAAACCCATTGTTGCCCCATAATGCAACAATCAGCAAAGAGTAGAGAGACCGCAAAGACATTATAATCGGCTCAGTATGACCTTATCTCAAATTCTGCCGCAATTGTTGAAGACCAACCTGATCACTCTGAGGGAAGCCCCGAAGAATCCCAGTACTACATCACCGCTATATAATCCGAACGCCCGTTGTGCCTATCACTCTGATAGCCCGGGACATGATACGAATAACTGTTGGGCCTTGAGGAATAAGGTGCAAGATTTGATTGAAGCTAAAGAAATTGAGTTTGACGCGCCAGAAAAGCCCAACGTCATAACTGCACCCATGCCCAAGCATAATCCGGAAGTGAATGCGATTGAAGATGTTGAAGAAGAGTCAGATATTGACAGCTGGATTTACCCGACTACCAATGATGGATTGAGCAATTGGACGGCGAAGGACTTCATGCCCATTTCTATTATTACACAGTAATAAGACTTTTGTTTTGAGATTTGTAACAGACAGTTTAAAACTTTACGGCCCGGTGCCTTGCGCGAGGCACCGTGGCTTTGTTTGTGAGGGCTTAATATTTGTCATTTCCATATATCATCAATAAAGCATTGGACATTTTCTTGCATTACAAATTTTGTGCTCCTTGTTTTTTCTATCTTGCACTTTATCAAAACAGATATTGTCTTACACACACTCACATATCATAATACAGGTCCATATCCACTCTGGATCCCACTGATAACGACTCTGCTACTGCCAGTTATGACTTCGAAAATCCGATCAACCAAGCCGAGGACGAATGTGAGGATGATTGCGAAGTGCCTGGGGAACTTGCTATACTGTTACTACAGGAAGAGAGGGCCATACAGTCCCATGAAGATCCAGTAGAATCAGTGAATCTGGGTACAGAGGAAAATAAGAAAGAGGTCAAGATCGGTGCAAATCTGGAGTCTAGTGTCAAGCAACGGTTGATACAAATGTTGGATGACTATGTTGAGATTTTTGCTTGGTCTAATGAAGATATGCCTGGGTTGGATACCGACATTGTGGTTCACCACCTACCAACCAAAGAAGACTGTCCTCTAGTGAAATAGAAAGTTCTCTGAATGCGTCCAGAGATGTCTGGGAAAATCAAAGCTGAGGTTATGAAACAATTTGACGCTGGTTTTCTAGCAGTTACTTCTTACCCACAGTGGGTTGTCAATGTGGTTCCGATACCAAAAAAAGATGGTAAGGTTCGGATGTGTGTGGACTATAGGGATCTGAATAGGGAGAGCCCCAAAGATGATTTCCCACTCCCTCACATCGACATTCTGGTTGACAACACCGCACAGCATAAGATCTTCTCCTTTATGGATGGGTTTTCTGGTTACAATCAGATTAAGATGGCTCCCGAAGACATGGAGAAGACAACGTTCGTTACACAGTGGGGTACCTTTTGCTACAAGGTCATGTCGTTTGGATTGAAGAATGCTGGGGAAACATATCAGTGCGCCATGGTCGCTTTGTTCCACGACATGATTCACCATGAGATTGAGGTATACGTTGACGACATGATCGCAAGATCCCAAACTGAAGAAGAACATCTTGACCATCTCCAGAAGTTATTTGACAGGTTGAAGATGTACAAGTTGAGGTTAAACCCGAACAAGTGCACCTTCGGGGTAAGATCCGGTAAGTTGTTGGGCTTCGTCGTTAATGATAAAGGTATTCAAGTGGATCCTGCAAAGGTGAAAGCTATATAGGAAATGCCAACTCCCCGAACGGAAAAGGAAGTCAGAGGCTTTTTGGGACGCCTGAACTACATTTCCCGATTCATTTCACACCTGGCTGCTACCTTTGAACCGATCTTCAAGCTGTTGAAGAAAGATCAAGTGGTAAGATGGAATGATGAATGTCAGGCCGCTTTCGAAAGGATCAAGGAGTATCTCCAAGAGCCCCCTATTTTGTTACCTCCAGTTGAAGGGAGACCGTTGATCTTATACTTGATAGTACTCGATAATTCAATGGGGTGTGTGTTGGGGCAGCATGATGAGTCTGGACGAAAAAGGCATGCTATTTACTACCTTAGCAAAAGGTTTACCGACTGTGAGACCCGATACTCACTGCTTGAGAAAACTTGTTGCGCTTTGGCATGGGCTGCTCGCCGGCTGAGACAGTATATGCTGACCCACACTACTCTATTAATATCAAAGATGGATCTAATCAAGTATATCTTCGAAAAGCCAACCTTGTTCGGAAGAATAGAAAGATGGCAGATGATCTTAAATGAGTATGACATCCAATACACAACCCAAAAATCAATCAAGGGGAGTGTGTTGGCGGATCATTTGGCGCATCAGGCCGTGGACGATTACCAGTCTATGAACTTCGAGTTTCCGGATGAGAACATCATGTTGGTGACTGACTGTGAAACACCTGGACCGGATGAAGGACCCGAGGAGGGATCCCGATGGTCTATGTATTTTGATGTAGATTCAAACGCTTTGGGTAATGGAATTGGCACTGTGATTATATCTCCTGAAGGCTGTCATACTCCGGTCACCGCCCGACTATGTTTTAACTGCACCAACAACATGGCGGAGTATGAAGCATGCATCATGGGCCTTCGAGCAGCTATTGACCTAAGGATTAAGTTCTTAAGTGTTTTAGGAGATTCCGCTCTCGTGGTCAGTCAGATCAAAGGCGAGTGGGATACGAAACACCCAAATCTTATTCCTTACAAAGAGTATGTATTGACGTTGCTCCCGCACTTCAAGGAGATAACCTTTGAACATTTCCCCATGGAGGAGAATCAGTTAGCGGACGCGTTAGCTACTATGTCTTCCATGTTCAAGGTCAGGTGGGACAATGAAGCTCCCCAGATTACTATTGAGAGGTTGGACGAACCCGCATATTGCTGTGACATTGAGACTGAAGAGGTAACAGATAAGCCCTGGTTTCACGAGGTTAAGAGGTATCTTGAGGCTCAAGAATACCCCGAGGGTGCATCTGTTAATGATAAGAAGTTTCTGAGCAGGTTCGCTACGAAGTTCTTCATCAGCAACGGTATCCTTTACAAGCGTAACCATGATTCAACCTTACTGCGATGTGTGGAAAGAACGAGGCAGAAAAGATTATGGCAGAGTTACATGAAGGAACCTTCGGAACTCATTCTATTGGACATACCATGGCGAAAAAGATCCTACGGGCAGGATATTATTGGTCCACCATGGAAGCCGACTGTTATCAGCATTCTCGGACCTGTCATAAGTGTCAAGTCTATGCTAATAAGGTGCATATACCTCCAGTTCCTCTGAATGTTTTGACGGCACCTTGGCCTTTTGCAATGTGGGGCATCGATATGATTGGCGAGATCAGACCTACTGCATCCAACGGGAATCGTTTCATCTTGGTAGCAATTGATTACTTTACAAAGTGGGTTGAGGCAGCTTCCTTTGCTACAGTGACCAAGAACGTCGTGGCACGATTTATCCGGCATAATTTGATTTGTCGATATGGTGTACTGGAGAGGATCATCATTAATAATGGTACAAATCTCAACAATACGATGATCATCGAGCTCTGCAAACAGTTTAAGATACAGCATCACAACTCTTCTCCTTACCGTCCGAAGATGAATGGGGTTGTTGAAGCGGCTAATAAGAACATCAAGAAGATTGTGCAGAAGATGACGGTGACATACAAAGATTGGCACGAGATGTTACCATTTGCTCTCCATGGGTACTGAACCTCAGCGCGAACTTCAACAGGGGCAACACTCTACTCTTTGGTGTATGGCATGAAAGAAGTCTTACCCATTGAGGTCCAGATACCCTCTCTTCGGATTATGAAGGATACAGGTTTGAGCGAGGACGACTGGATCCAGACCTGACTTGATCAGCTAAACTTAATCAACAAAAAGAGACTTACTGCTATTTGTCATGGTCAGACGTATCAAAAGTGGATGATCAAGGCATTTAACAAGAAAGTCTGACGAAAAGAGTATCAAGTTGGGGATTTGGTGATCAAGTGTATCATATTACCTCAAGGTGATCCCAGGGGCAAATGGACCCCTACGTACGAAGGGCCATTTGTGGTTAAGAACATTTTCTCGGGAGAAGCTATGATTCTAACCACCATGGATGGTGACGACCTTCCTCACCCCGTCAATGCAGACATAGTGAAAAGATACTACGCATAATCAAAGACCCGCTAGGTTGATTGGCCTAGGCAAAAATAAGGGCTTCCCGGCGAACCAAAAGGGTTCGGGCAAAAATAAGGGATGAAAATGAAAAAACTGTACACCCGGCAAGTCGAAAACCTGAAAGGGAGGCTTGGGCAAAAAACGGTATCCCGGTGGACTGAAAACCCGAAAGGGAGGTCCAGGAAAAAATTAGGGATTAAAGCATAACACTATGTCTCATTGGATCACCTTGTAACCAGACTTCGGTATCGACTATCAAGCTCGGATGGCACTAATCAATCTGATCTACCTTCAACCAAGTAGCAAAGTGATGAGATGCTCGAGGATATAAAGGCAATAGCAGATTTGGAACCCAGTGGGATTGTTTACATAGCTTTTTTTTCTTTTTTTTACACAAACTGTATAAATTCTCTCTTTCGGCGGCGTTCTCTTACTAGGACGTCAGCCTCTTGTATAAAAACGCCTATTTACAGGCCAACTTCAAAATCAATACAATTCATTCTTCACAAAGAATTTCAAATTATTTTCCTTTTTCTGTTTTGTTTTGCAAAAACGTCCAATGGTTCATTTTTTATATATGCATTTGACAATAATTACTGCTCATAAATATTTACATACGAAACAAAAGACGATTACTCGTAATATCAGAAATAGGGGCAAATAAGAAATGTCCAAAACGTACAGTTGCTCTATCCACCAGGTATAGGGATAGACCTATTTGGAGAAAACGATTGAAGGTGCATTCACTCCTCGCAGAGTAAGAAAAAGACAGTGATATTAGCGGTCCCGAACAGGACCCCACTCTCCGCAGTTGAGGCTCGCAACCGCGAATGAGTCGGTAACATTCTCCCTAAGAAGATTTTATCTATCATCAGCACTAGAAGATTATCCCCAGTAGATTCTGAAGGATTGTCCCCAGTAGAGTCTAAAAGATTATCCCCAGTAAAGTCGCCACTGGGAAATCATCCCCAACAGAGTCCACTCCCTTCACAAACAGAAACTCAATCCCCAACGGAGTTCATTATCGCCTGCAATGATAATTCATCCCCAGCCGAGGTCGTTCCTCCAAATCAACAGGTCCTCTAACAGATAATCTCTTCCCCATATAATCATTTTCTCATCAGTTTATTCCCTAACGAAGTTATTTTCTCCGGCATGATTATTCTCACAATCATCTTCATTCACTATCCCCAGCGGAAACGAAGAATTCAACTTCTTGCACTCTCCAGCAGCAATCCTAGATTTATTTTCCCCAGCTAGAGAATGTCATAAAAACATTACATATCCATACATCATGACATATACATACGCACCATACAACACAATCTCATTTATTTTGAGAACATTATTGCTTGATACATGTCATGCATTACATACGACTAACCTTTACCTTTCAGGAAAGATACAGTCAAATTCTCACCAAGTTCAAGCTACGAAGCCCGGATCCGACCAGATAGTACCTTGATCTCTACAGCATATTGTGAAGCCCAGATTCGACCGGATAGCAGTATCAAACACCGCGAAGCCTGGATTCGACCAGATAGTGGTTTATCTTTAAGCTATAAAGCCCGGAGAACGACCGGATAATAGTTTAATCCCCGACAAGCCGTGAAGCCCAGATTACGATCGGATAGCAGCTCAGCCATATACTGTGAAGCCTGGATTACGACCAGATAGCAGTGCAAGGTACCATGAAACCTGGATTACGACCAGATATTGGTATGTCATAAACATAAGCCGTGAAGCCCGGATTACAACCGGATAACAGCTCAGCAAGTTATTGTGAAGCCTGGATTATGACCAGATAGCAATACAAGTTTCTGTGAAGCCTGGATTACGACCAGATAGAAGCCAAAGACACCGCAAAGCCTGGATTACGACCAGATAGTGGTATATCTTTAACACAAGTTATGAATCCCGGATTACGACCGGATAGTATCTTGATTTTCTCCGGACACCATGAAGCATGGATTCGACCAGATAGTGGTATGAGACATCGTGAAGCCTGGATTACGACCAGATAACGATAAAAGACATTGTGAAGCCTGGAATACGACCAGATAACAGTGAGGGACACTATGAATCTTGGATTACGACCAAATAGCAGTTTACTTGGACACTTACTAAGAAGCCCGGAGTCGGCCGAATATTAGTGTGCCCTAAATTCAAGTTGAAGCCCGGATGCGACCGGATAACAACTCATCTCCTTCTAAAGCCTGGATTACGACCAGATAAGAATCGAGAAATTGCGAAGCTCGAATTACGATCGGATAGCAAGTTTAATCTCATCTCCCTAGTAAGTCACTGTAAAGCCTGGAGCACGACCAGATAGCAGTCGATCTTATCACTATGAAGCCTGGATCACAACCAGATAGTAGTTTCTTTTTTTTTCACCTCTTCGACCAAGAGACGATTTCCTAGTAAAATAATGGACGACCGAAGCTCCTAAAATTCTACTTCTCTCAAGACAGAGATCAGCATTCCCCAGCGGAATATTTCTCAACAACGGGTATACAAGCTCTCGCTAAGGAATATCTTATGCGATCGACACTCCTTCAGATGGCATCTTTAAGCCCATTCCCCGTCAGCAATTTCCAAATGGCATCTGTAAGCCCATTCCCGACATCACAAGACAAGTACCACATCATGTGAGTGCAAATTTCTGGGCACTCTAGTGTTCAATCATCTTCCACCTTCGGATCACGAAAGGCACGCAAGCCAATCTACATCCTCAGGTTTAAGAAGATTGAACAGAGGAAGTTGTTGTACCCAAAAAATTTCCCTCCCATATTTCTCAAAACATTTCAAGAAAGATCCTCAAGTTGCTCAAGGAAGTCCAAGGGTTGACCAGACAAGCTCTCTCCTAAGGCAGTTTACCTCAAATTAGGGTTTCACATTGCATCAAGATACTTGAGTCCAAGGGATCCCAAATTCTCACCAATGTCCTAATATGTTCTCAAGATCATCCATGCCAAGTTTCAAGCCCTACAAGGAAAGTTTGCTCAGTCAATTGCTCAAAGGCCTGAAAATCGACTGTGATAGGGCAAAAGTCAACTGTGGCCTACAAACAGTCAAACTTCAAGATTGATGGTTAACATCCTCATTTTTAAGTATATTTAATCATTTGATCAAGGTTTGATCATGATTCATCAAGGATTGCTCATAATTCATCAAGAACCAAAAGTTGTTGAATTAGGGTTTTGTAGGAAAAGTCAACTCAACTTTGACCAAGCATAACTTTCTCATACTTTATGAGAAATGACCCATCCAAAGCTCATTTTTAAGAGTATGACATTCTCTACAATCCATCTTCAGCACCCAAGTTCAAAATATGCACTCACAAGAAGTTATGAATTTGGACATTATAGGTCATTTTGAAAAGTCAACAAAAACACCTTTTTTGTCAAAGCTTCATACATGAGCATGGAATATCATATTGAGATGAGACTAAAATGGTTTCTTAGAGTTCATCTCAAGATTTCTAAAAAGTTCAAGAACACCTTCAAAGAGTCAAAATTGAGGAAGTTATGCATTGGTGAAGTTGACCTTTTTTGCAAAATTGCCAAAAGTCAACTATGCCTAAAATTGCAAATTTTGCTTAATGGGCCCAATATTTTGCACTTGTTTTGAGTTGGCAAGATGGCCCACGAGCCCTATCCTTTGCCACTTGTCATTATCTTGTTTTTTTTAATTATTTTGATTTTTATTTGAATTAAATCAATTTAAATCAAAACAAATCATAGAAAATCCAAAATATTGAAATCTCAAGATTTGGTACATGTTTCAGGTCTTAATATCCAACTAGCATGAGATTGAATTCGTGTAAAGGCTTGGGGTTCACAAAAAGATTGAGTTTGCTCTATTTTTAGCAAGATTTTCAAGTGTATCAAATCAAAATCAAAATCATTGATGGAGGAAGATTGTGATCATATTGGCAACCCTAATTCATTCCTCAGTACATAAGGATCATTGGCAGACCTAAAGCAAGTCTAGAAAGAGGCGCAGCAACAAGAACCAAACTTGAAAAAATCACAACAAAGTGCAGACACGAATTCATAGTTACAGGCAACTACAAGACTCTTTGATCATCCTAATCACTCCCTGGGAGTGTAAGCAAGCGAAACCAATCAAAAACAAGGAGTTTCCATTACCAAATACCACTGTAAGTCATCCGCGACATTGATGTATTTTTGAAATCGAATTGTATCATTTGGTCACTTATAGCACAAAATAGTTATAGATTCTTACTCCTTGAAGCATTTGCAAGCTTTCTGTAATATTTGATTGCATTTTCATGGCTTGTATTGGAGTTTGCCATTATTAGGGTTTCTTGCTTCGATTTAGGATCTTCGTGAATAGGTAAAATTGGGCCATGAAAGGGCCACCATTGTATTCACCGGGTCCAGACGAAGCTATCCATGGCTTTAGTTTTTATTTATCATGCGTGTGTTTGATTTTGAGGATGTGCAGATTTGTAGTGACGAACAAACGTCTGTAGGTAAAAGTTTAGGACTTTTACCAACGGAGAAAGGAAGAAGATGACTAGCTGGCACCCTCCTGTTGGTCCATTCAAACTTCTGGCGCGCATTTTTATTATTCTCCACTAACTCTTTTCTTTGTTTATTATCACTATTGTTTATTTTATGTACAAACTGAACATGCAGCGTCGTTCGCATTGGTGCATGTGGGAAGTGCCTTGGGGCCTGGGTTCGAATCCCAGGTCCCCCTTTATTTCATATAATTTGTTTTTTCATGATCCAGCGCACACCAAAGACCAAGGTCTACCATGGGACCTCCTCATCCAATCTGCCAAGTGGCCAGATGGCCAGATCCAAGGGCCATCAATGAAGGAGCACCAAAGGCATGGTCAAAGCAAATGCATGGGATCTCAGAAGGTCAACATGGACCTTTGGTCTTGGGCTAGGTGTTGTACCCCAAAATTTGCCCTCTCTTTCTTCAGGAAATCATCCTGGATTCTCAGAGTCTCTCTGAAACAAATCCAAGTTCTGAATTATCATTTCTTCCCAAGCAAACCATTTACAAGAGCAAAATGATCACACAAACTCTAAAGGTGACACTTTTATCTTGAAAAAAATTAAATTCTAAACATTTGGAATTTTTCCCTAAAAATGGGTGTTTAAGAAGAAGATAGCTCTTAAGAACTTATGGACCAAACTCCAGAAAGAAACGGTCAGAAGTTACAAGCTTGGCTCAACGGTCAGAAGTTGCAAGCTTGGCTCAACGCAAGCAGAAGTTGGCTCTTCAGCAGCTACGTCAACTCAGTCAGAAGTTGCAAACGTGGTACAACACGTAAGCCTTAAGCAGAACATGACTCTTTCAGCAGTTACGCAAGTTCAGCCAGAGTTTGCAAAAGGAAGCAAGGAAGTCTGAAGGCTCCTTTAGAATAGGCTGAAATCAGAAGATGAAAGGGTCAGAAGAGTGGGTGTTACACTGATACAGAATCTCTAAGTCCAGGATTTCCAGAAGCAAATCCAAGGAATGTGTCAGGAAGTCAGGAGAATCTCCAGAATTTGCTAAGACAACAAGAGGCCAAGACCAGAGCATGGTTTACGTTGTTTTTGGTAAAACAGAACTGTTGGTTCAAGTTTTTCTCCTATTACCATAATGTTGGTGTTGATAAGTCTCATCGCCATTTAATGCTCATTAATGCTCCCAACCACTCCTGAATATTCATCCAAGGGATCTCTTCACGTGTGGCTTGGTAAACGCCTTTATGCATGTTTAGGCATGGGTCTACGCGCCACCGTCCACCTAAGAGGTCACTTCTCCCCAATCCATGCCTGCTGTTCCAGCCTAGGCTGAAAGGCTATCTGTTATCACAACTTCCCAGGAACTTCTTTCAAAGAACAATTCAACCTCTGTTGGCGCCTTTAATGTTCAAGAAGCCACAAGAGTTTTGCCTATAAATAGAGAACCATTGTCCACTGAAAAAGGGGCGTCCAAAAAACCAGAAAAAAATTGCTAAGAGAGAAACAGAAATCTTTAGCAAGAAAGTGTTGTGAAACTCTGCCAAAATCTCTAGTGTTTCATAACTTTGAACTCCTTACCTTCAAACTTCATCAATACCCAGTTTTCTTTGTGACTAAAAGAACACCCTTTCAGCCTCTGACCATACATACACATACCCCTTCATCTACCCTTTTCAAAAAAGAACCTGTCCAGAACACCATCAGAGCTAAAAGCTAGCTCTCATTCACAACCATTTCCAACAGCCAGGTAAGCACCTGCTGACCTTCATCACGCTGCTAAGCATCATCAGCTTTGCATGCTCAAATAAGAATAATGTAAACTCCATGTTGCTGTTGTTTGTTGTTCTGAGGATTTTCATACCTCAGAACATTTAGATAGGAAGTGAATCAGCATAGAACCTGCCTGTGACCTTGTTGGTTCTGTCCTCTGAAACACTTTGACATTTGCTGAAGCTGTTCCAAACATGTTTTTTGTTTTATGGAAAAATAACAAAATTGCAGATGTTCTGATTAGCACAGGGAGAAGCCAAATGCTGACTTTGACGTTAGCACATCTGAAGCCTGTTTTGCTGACAATAATATCAAAACTTCTGAGAATTATTGTATTTCCAGCAGGATCAGAACTTCTGATATCCCCACTAACAAACTTTTTCCTTGCAGCGCATGGGGGTCAGAACTTCTGATATTCCCACTAACAGGTTTCTGTTTTGCAGGTGCCAGAGTCAGAAGTTCTGATTCACACAGTTTAACCAAAAGGTTGATAATCTGGCAGTAGGCCTGAGTCAGAACTTCTGATGGCCTCTCAGCAGCGCGCTGGCTCCCTCTCTCTTTCTCTCTATCTTGTTTTTGTTATTTTCTTTTCTTGTCTATTTTTCTCGTTGAACCACCCCATGTACAAATGTGTAACCCCACCCCTTAATTGCTGTAATAGCGTAGGATTTTATATTCCTGCTTTTTATTGCTTTTAAATATAAATGCTAGTAATTAGGATGTGTATGGCAAGATAAAAATCAATGAAATAGAAAATCCTAATTCAAAGATAAACTCTTGTATGCAATAAAACACACTTGCACACAAACACCCCTAGGGTTACATCCACTTGTTGCCTTCAAAAATGGGCCATGTTATGCATGCAAAGTATCTTGGTAAAACAAACAAAATCAAAAGATCATAGTCCCTCGATGACGCTATCCAAAGTTGCCTTACAAAAATGATCTTAGTCCCTCAAAAAATGCTAAGATACTTTGCGAAATTGCTATCATGGTCTATACGATGACCCGCGCCCGTCCCGTTTACATCCTAACACAAGGTTGTTCACCAAATACAATGGTGAAACAACACTGTTAAAAAGGTTAAAACATAGAAAAGATCTTTGAGTAAACTTAGGAGTAGACAACTCTTAGTTACTTGATCAAGCTTGCAAAAACACACTTGCCTACTTTCAAAATACACTCCACAACACAACTTTCAAAACAACTTTCAAAACCTTGAAACATATTTTCAAAAAGACAAACACCTTTTGTAAAACATTCGAGTAAAGAATTGTTACAAGGGTTGCCTAGACAAAGGCATCTTTTTTAAAAACATTTTCAAAAACCACGCACACAAAGCACCATTTCAAACAATTAAAAATGCAAGGCAAGTGATCTAAGCAAGTAACTAAGAACCCATGGATAACCATGGATAGAAAGGGTGCTAATACCTTCCCTTTCTATAATCTACTCCCCGAACCCACGAAACATCTCAAAGGTTTTTCCTGTGCTTTTTAACCTTTCCTTTAGGATAAAATAAAAATTCGGTGGCGACTCTTGCTAAACCGAAACATTTGCGAAAACAAACGCCAAACCCAAGTCAGTTCTCCCACCGTATCACAGAACTGGCGACTCTGTTGGGGAAACTGAAAAGTGGAGTAACCTTAGGGCTTAGATCACCCTTTTGCATGACTAATTGTTTGCTTTGATTGCTTTACATTTTTTTTCTCTTGTTTGGGCTTGAAATCCTAACCCGGATTTGGGAAACATTTCATAGATAGCAATACATTGTGGAAACTGTGCGGGGTATACCGACACGGTTGAAGCAATAACTATATTAGTGCGACATATTTGTGAGTACCGGTAACCCTTGAGTTCAATCAAGGAGAGTACGGGGCCGCTGAGTGATGTCACTAAGCACTAATGACCTAGAACCTTACTTGACCATCTTGGCCTTTTATTAGGGGTAGTGAGATGACCGGCTTTGGTGCAGTCCGAAGTTGGTAGATACTCGATACTACACTCATTAAGGGTTGTTTTCTTGGAATATTTTGGTCGCTAGTTAAGTGGCTAAACCAAAACAATGAACATGGAAAACAATCCAATGATATTGAGCTCCTTAGAACCCGGTTACTATTTATAGGACAGGTTTTTAAGCCAACTACACTCAAGAGGGTACTTACCTATGAAACCCATGCAAGCCTGAAACTAGGGTTTTGTGTGACTTGCTTGTACATATGTTTGTGCATACATCATGAACATCATATGCATCCACTAACCATTTCAAGGGTTTAGATCTTCATCTTTGTTCTTATTTTGTAGGTCATGGAAATTCTTCGCAGGAAAACTATCCAAGTCAACCTTATGAGAATCCCTCCTCAACTCAAGGAGCTCACATCCAGAATTCCAGAAAGCTCTCTCTTCAGTGAAAGACATGGTAGACTGCTCAGCTTAGTCAACACCAACATTGAAGAGGACATGGTGAAAGTATTGTTCCAGTTCTTTGACCCCCTTCACCACTGTTTCACATTCCCCGACTATCAATTGGTGCCCACCTTAGAGGAATTTTCTCAACTCCTGAGAGTTCCTATTCTTAATCAACTACCCTACAACGGTACGGAAAAAGAACCAAAACCTGAAGATGTTGCTCAAGCACTACACTTGCAACCATCTGACATCAAGGGGCATTGGGAGACTAGAAGTGGTGTCAAGGGCTTCTTGGCAAAATTCTTGTTTGAGAAGGCACAAGAGTGTTGGAATTCTTTGGATCTACAAGCCTTTGAAGAAATTGTGGCGCTCCTCATTTATGGGTTGGTCTTGTTCCCAAACCCTGACCAACTTATAGATGTCAATGCTGTCAAGATTTTCCTATCCAGGAATCCCATACCTACATTGCTTGGGGACATCCTCCACTCATTTTACACACGAACAATGAGGAAGAGAGGTGTTCTCGTGTGCTGTACTCCTCTTCTTGCAAAGTGGTTTATTTCGCACCTTCCACAATCTGTTTTGAAGAATGACCAAGGCTTAAGGTGGTCACAACGGTTGATGACCCTCGCACACTCTGATGTACATTGGTGTTCTCGGTCCAGAGAAAATGTCATCATCGTCAATCATTGTGGAGAGTTTCCTAATGTTCCATTACTCGGCATTAGAGGAGGCATTACCTACAACCCTTGCCTAGCTTTGAGACAATTTGGATATGCACTGAGGGATGGCCCTCATGACATGCTAATTCCTGACCTAGTTTTTGACTTCGACAACGATGCGCAAGGACTTCGCCAAAGATTCATTAGAGCTTGGAGGATGCCTAACAAGGTAGACAGCAAGACACTGGGGCACAAGAACTCCATCCCTCTTGAGCCTTATCTCAAGTGGGTACGAACCCGAGCCCAGAGTCTTATGATGCCTTACCCTCACATTCTCCCTTTGATTAAAGAGCCTGTTAAGGAAGGAGAGGTTCCCTACACCATCCTATATCCTGACATGCCAACATCATGGGAGGAGATGCAGAAGAGTTGGATCCAACTCAAGGAAGAGCGGAATACTTTTGAAGCCAGCTTCTACGCCAGTGAGAAGAAGGTTTTAGAGCTTACCCGCCCGCCGACTTCACGAGGAGGAGACCCTCAACACTTACATCGCACCAAAGAGGATGCGCAACGTCTTTTTACCTTAAGAAGTTGTTGTAATATTTAGCCCATGGGGCATTTATGTACTGACAAAATTTCTTCTTATTAATATGACGTGTGTTCTTTTTGTTTGCAACAATTTTGAATTTCTAAATCCTTGAATGCATTGCATGAATAAACATATCATTCATCATGTGCATCAACAGGTCTTCACACCAGGTTTCCTTATCTCTCTGTCGTTTATTTCAGTAAGATGGATCTCGAACAGACGGTCAAAGATCTGCAGGCACAAAACTCGCAGTTTCAACAACTCCTAATGACCTTGGCAAAGGGTCAGGAGGATCTAAAAGCACTGTTGGGGAACAAAGAGCAAGAAAAGGGAAAAAAGAAGAAGAAGAGAGTTGGGGTAGCTACACTGGGGAGAAGGTTTGAGAATGAAGCTAGAAGAGTTCTTGAATTTCCTTCCGCATCTGAGGAGGAAACCAGTAAAGGAAAAGGAGCTGCACTACCTTCTGAGTTTGAAGCTGAAGAGGAAAAGGTTGAGGAAGATGAAGACTACTCAGAGCAGCAATACCCGCCAGCAGACGACAGATACAAAAACCTGGAGGATAGACTGGCAGCTATGGAGCTGCAAAGGGTTCCTGGATTAGATTTTAAAGAATTGGGATTGATCGCTGGGATTGTGATCCCTCCAAAGTTTAAGGTGCCAATTTTTGCAAGATATGACGGGCTGTCTTGCCCGAAGATGCACTTAAGGTCGTATGTCAGAAGAATTCAACCCCATACATCCGACAGAAATCTTTGGGTACATTTCTTTCAGGATAGCCTGTCTGGTACACAGCTAGATTGGTTTTACCAGCTTGAGAGGTCAGAAGTGCATAACTGGGAAGACTTGGCAGCTGCCTTTTATCGCCAATATCAATATAATGCTAACTTAGCGCCAACCTGTACTCAGCTCCAGAGTATGGGAATGGCCTCAAATGAGGGATTCAAAGAATACGCCCAGAAGTGGCGCGACTTGGCCGGAAGAGTGCAGCCACCTCTTTCTGATAGAGAACTAGTTGATATGTTCTTGGGGACTTTATCTGGCCCGTTCTTCAACCATCTGATTGGGAGCTCTTCCGCGGGGTTTACTGAATTGATTCTGACTGGTGAACGGGTGGAAGCTGGTATTAAGAATGGAAAGATTCAAAGGGATGCCTCTGCCTCTACAACTGCTAAGAAGTCATTTTCGGCCAAGAAGGAAGCAGCCGTTATATACTCTCAGAAAAGATCGGGAAGAACTGAACGCCGGTCGACCGTGGGGGTCGTGATGATCCAAAATCCATCAAATGATCAGCCTCGTTATAATCAGTCCAGACCTAACCAGCAACGGGTGGAACAGCCACAACGGGAGTTCACCCGCATCAACATGACGCCGGCACAAGTTCTTCCCCTTTGTTGAAGTTGAATCTCACCACTATCAAAGAGGCACCAAAAAATGTGAACACATCTTCCCCGCATTATCATCCCAATGCTAAATGTGCCTATCATTCTGACAGTGTGGGGCATGACACCAACGATTGTTGGGCGCTTAAGCATAAAATTCAAGACTTGATAGATGCAAAAGAGGTTGAGTTCGATGCTCCAGAAAAACCAAACGTAATGTCCGCTCCAATGCCGAAGCATGGTCGCAATATTCATGCTATTGAAGAAGATTTGTATGTTTCTGCTGTTGATGACCTGGTGACTCCACTGTTGACAATCAAGTTGAATCTGTTGAAGGCTAGGATTTTCCCGGGATGTAAAGAAGATTGCTACTGTTGCTCCTCTCTACCAATCGACTGTCCATTGCTGAAGATAGGCATCCAAGGTCTAATGGACAGTCAACAAATTCTTTTCGAAAAGATTCCTGCTATTCCAACCCCTATCGAAGATGTTTCAATAATCACCATTTCCACCAATCTTCCCAAGGCCGTCAAAAAGCCTGTTAAGATTACATCCTCTACAAAGATTGTTCCCTTGAAAATAACCATGCCAGGGCCTGTCCCCTACATTTCTGATAAATCAATACCATGGAATTATGGTGGAGAAATCTACTACCATGGTGTTAAACAAGTTGAGATAACTGAAGAAAGCTCTGACGAAGAAGATGCCGACATTGGAAACATTGCCGGTACAAGCAAGATCACCCGAAGTGGGAGAATATTTTCTCCAGAGATTGCCCCTCCGAAGGCAGTCTTTGGACCCTCAGCTACTGCCAAAGTTACTCCTGTGCCAATAAAACTTTCTGCGGGAATTCCGTTGATTGAAGAAGCTATTACTCCTATGGTTGTCCCTTCTACTTCTGCTGATAAGGGGAAAGGGATCCAAGATGAGCTCGTCAGAACGAGGGCTCAGCCATTGGTCATCCCCGAAACCTCTAAGAAAGAAATGGAGGAGATTCTGAAAATAATTAGGAAGAGTGATTATGATGTGGTAGAGCAACTGGGGCAAACCCCCTCGAAGATCTCCATGTTAGCATTGCTGATTTGTTCTGAGGCTCATGCCAAAGCATTGATAAGGTTTCTGAAGACAGCCCATTTTCCCCAAGAAACCTCAGCCGATCAATTCCAAGATTGTGTAGCCAGCCTTACCGCAGACAACGGCCTGGGTTTCTCTGATGCTGACCTGACTCCAAAAGGAAGAAAGCACAATGACGCATTACATGTGTCGGTTGAATGCCGAGGAACTACTCTGGCCCATGTTTTGGTCGACACTGGCTCTTCTCTGAACGTGCTGCCTAAGAAAGCTCTGGATCGATTAGATTATGAAGGCTTGAAGCTGAAACCAAGTAATATAATTGTCATAGCCTTTGACGGGTCTAAAAGAATGGTACATGGGGAGGTCGACATTCCCATCAAGGTGGGCACTGAAGTATTCCACTCAACTTTCTATGTGATGGACATCCGTCCGTCATACTCTTGCTTGCTAGGGAGACCATGGATACATAATGCTGGGGCAGTCACTTCCTCCCTACATCAGATGCTGAAATACCCTGTCAAAGGAAAGATTATAACTGTACACGGTGAAGAGGAATATATGATCAGTCACCTGAACTCCTTTCAGTATGTGGAAGTGGAGGGCGAATTCATTGAGACACCGTTCCAACACTTCGAGGAAATTGCTTCCGAGGTTGCTGTAGTAAAGGCAGTAGCTGAAGAGCCCAAGCAGGTGGCCAGGATGGCATCTCTGAAAGACGCAAAGGCTGCAATGAAGGAGGGAAAGAGCTCAACATGGGGTCAATTGACTGACTTTCCTCACAAAACAGACAAGTTTGGATTAGGATTTACCGCTGCGGGGCAAAAAGCTATGCGCCGCTCAAAAATTGAAAAGACACCCATCAAGATTTCTCCTCATGGAGTCAACGCCTTGGAAGACGAAGACGAAGAGGCCAGTATTGAAGACTGGATCTTCCCAACCATCGAAGGGGGACTACACAACTGGGAGGCGAAAGACTTCGTCCCCATTACTTTCATTAATCAGTAACTTATCTTTCGAACATTTCCTGTTGGTTTGTAATAATTACTTTTAAATAATCTGCACACTATTTTTTTACCTCATGCCTTGCCCGGGGCATGTAGGTCCATTTGTAAGGGTTTTGATTCTCTTCATATTCATATGCCATGTTTAATGATTCATTGGACGTTTTTCATTGATAAACTGCTGTGTTCATTTTCTTTCCTTTTGCATTTTGTTTGTTTAAGGATGGCTATCCCTTACACACACCCACACTCACAAATGCAGGTACCCATCCACTCCGGATTCTATGGGTGACTATTTTGCTATGTCCTTCGATAACTCTGAAGATTTGGTCAATCAGGCTGAGTATGAAGATGACGAAGATTGTGAAGTACCAGGGGAGCTAGCCAGACTTCTACAGCAAGAAGAAAGGGCCATCTTGCCTCATGAAGAGTTATTGGAAACTATCAACTTGGGAACAGAGGAAGACCGGAAGGAAGTGCAAGTGGGTGCCAACCTGGAACCAAGTGTCAAGGAGCGTTTGGTACAGCTGTTAAATGAATACGTTGAAATCTTTGCCTGGTCTTATGAAGACATGCCGGGTTTAGACACAGATATCGTGGTTCACCGTCTCCCTACAAGAGAGGATTGCCCACCGGTCAAGCAAAAAGTCCGCCGAATGAGGCCCGACATGTCAGAGAAGATTAAAGCAGAAGTAATGAAGCAATTCAATGCTGGCTTTCTGACTGTTACATCCTATCCGCAATGGGTTGCTAACATTGTGCCAGTACCTAAAAAAGACGGCAAGGTCAGAATGTGTGTGGACTACCGGGATTTGAATAGGGCCAACCCTAAGGATGATTTTCCGCTACCGCACATCGACATTTTGATTGACAACACAGCTCAGCACAAAGTGTTTTCCTTCATGGATGGATTCTCGGGCTATAACCAGATCAAAATGGCCCCCGAGGACATGGAGAAAACAACTTTTGTTACACAATGGGGTACCTTCTGCTACAAGGTGATGCCGTTCGGACTGAAGAACGCAGGGGCAACTTATCAACGTGCCATGGTAGCTTTGTTTCATGATATGATACATCATGAGATTGAAGTTTACGTAGACGATATGATAACTCGATCACAAACAGAGGAGGAACACCTTGAACATCTGCAAAAGTTGTTTGTCAGGTTGAAAGAGTACAAACTCAGGCTAAATCCAAGTAAGTGTACTTTTGGAGTTAGGTCTGGTAAACTTCTAGGATTTATTGTCAGCAATAAGGGCATTGAGGTCGATCCAGCAAAAGTGAAAGCAATACAAGAAATGCCTACTCCCCGCACTGAAAAGGAGGTTAGAGGGTTCTTGGGGCGCTTGAACTATATTGCCAGATTCATCTCTCATCTGACGTCTACCTGTGAGCCAATCTTCAAACTATTGAAGAAAGATCAAGTAGTTGAATGGAACGACGATTGCCAAGCTGCTTTTGATAAGATCAAGGAGTATTTGCTAGAACCTCCTATTCTGATGCCACCCGTCGAAGGAAGATCGTTGATCATGTATCTGACCGTCTTGGATAACTCAATGGGGTGTGTTTTGGGCCAGCATGACGAGTCTGGTCGAAAAGAGCATGCTATTTATTACCTTAGCAAAAATTTTACCGACTGTGAGACTCGCTACTCACTGCTCGAGAAAACTTGTTGCGCTTTGGTATGGGCTGCTCGCTGACTAAGGCAGTATATGCTGACTCATACCACCTTGTTGATTTCCAAAATGGATCCTATCAAGTATATCTTCGAGAAGCCTGATTTATCAGGGAGAATAGCTAGATGGCAAATGATCCTAACTGAGTATGATATCCAGTATACTACCCAAAAAGCTATAAAAGGGAGTGTACTAGCTGATCATCTAGCTCATCAAGCTATCGAAGATTATCAACCCATGAGATTTGACTTCCCAGACGAGGACATCATGAATTTGGACAACATTGAAGGTAACGGACTGTATGACGGATCTGAAAATGGATCCCGATGGACCCTGTACTTTGATGGTGCTTCAAATGCACTTGGAAACGGTATCGGTGCGGTACTCATTTCCCTGGAAGGTTGTCACACACCTTTCACGGCCCGACTTTACTTCAGTTGTACCAACAACATGGCTGAATATGAAGCTTGCATTTTTGGTCTCAAGGCTGCCATAGACTTGGGGATCAAATCTTTGATCGTATTCGGGGACTCGGCTTTGGTAATCAGTCAAATCAAAGGAGAGTGGGATACCAAACATCCTAATCTTATCCCATACAAAGAACATGTCCTGACATTGTTGCCTCATTTCGAGCAAATCACCTTCGAGCATTTCCCGCGAGAAGAGAATCAGCTAGCAGATGCTCTGGCAACGATGTCTTCCATGTTTAAACTCAACTGGGATAACGAGGCTCCACAAATCACCATCGAGCTAATGGATGAACCCGCGCATTGTCATGAGATTAATACCGAAGAAGTAGTGGAACAACCTTGGTTTCACAAAATCAAAAGGTATCTCCAGACTAGAGAATATCCCGAAGGAGCTTCCGTAAATGACAAGAAATTCCTAAGGAAATTTGCTGCCAAGTTCTTCCTGAGCAACGGCATCCTCTATAAACGCAGCCATGATTGTGTTTTACTCCGATGTGTAGACAAAGCTGAAGCAGAGCTAATCATGACCGAGATACACAGCGGTACATTTGGCACCCACTTGAGCGGACATACAATGGCTAAGAAGATTCTAAGGGCAGGCTATTACTGGTCGACCATGGAAGCTGATTGCTATCAATATTCCCATACTTTCCACAAATGTCAGGTCTACGCTGACAAGATTCATATTCCTCCTGTTCCTCTCAACGTTCTAACAGCTCCTTGGCCATTCGCAATGTGGGGCATTGACATGATTGGAGAGATCAAGCCCACAGCGTCCAATGGACATCGCTTCATCCTGGTCGCCATCGACTATTTTACCAAATGGGTCGAAGCAGCTTCCTTCGCCTCTGTTACAAAAAATGTGGTTGCCCGCTTCATCAAGCAGAACCTCATATGCCGGTATGGTGTCCCTGACAGGATCATTACAGACAACGGTACAAACCTGAATAATACTATGATCACCGCTCTATGAGAACAGTTCAAGATTTATCATCACAATTCATCTCCCTATCGGCCGAAGATGAACGGTGTTGTTGAAGCTGCGAACAAAAACATTAAGAAGATCATTCAGAAAATGATAGTCACTTACAAGGACTGGCATGAGATGTTACCGTTCACTCTGCATGGATACTGTACCACGGCACGAACTTCAACCGGGGCAACCCCATTTTCTTTAGCATATGGCATGGAAGTTGTCCTACCCATGGAGGTTCAGATTCCTTCTTTAAGGATTATGAAGGACTCTGGTTTGAGTGAAGACGATTGGATTCAGACCCGACTTGATCAACTCCATTTGATCGACGAGAAGTGACTCACTGCTATTTTCCATGGTCAGACGTATCAAAAACGGATGATCAAGGCCTTCAACAAGAAAGTCAGACGTCAAGTATATCAAGTCGGAGATCTCGTAGTCAAGCGGATTATCTTGCCGCAAAGTGATCCCAGGGGCAAATGGACTCCTACTTATGAAGGACCATTTGTAATCAAGAGCATATTTTCTGGTGGTGCAATGATTCTGACCACCATGGACAGCAACGATTTGCCGCACCCTGCGAACGCAGACATAGTCAAAAGATACCACACATAAAATAACCCGACAAGTCGAAAACCCGAAAGGGCGGATTGGGCAAAAATGGGCATCCCGGTGAACCAAAAACCCGAAAGGGTGGTTCAGGCAAAAATTAGGGGTAAAACAAAAAATCTGTACACCCGGCAAGTCGAAAACCCGAAAGGGCGGCTTGGGCAAAAAGGGGTTTCCCGGTGGATTGAAAACCCGAAAGGGCGATCCAGGCAAAAGTTAGGGAATTAAAGCGTATGACTATGTCTCGTCGGATCACTTTAAAGAACAATCTCTTCATCAACAAACTCCAAGCTTCTGATCAATCCAATCGTCGGCAGACGAAGCATTGAATGGACAAGATATTCAGAGTTGTGAAGGCCATAACAGAATGGGATCCCATAGAATTGTTGCACATAGCCATCTTTCTGTTGTATAAAATTTTCAATTCTTTACGACAGCATCCTCTTACTAGGGTGTCTGTCTCCTTTAAACAAAGATACTCATAAAAAGTTAATACAAATACTTTTCCAAATACAGAAATTTGCTTTGTCTTCCTTTTTCTCTTTTGCACTTATGTTTTATTTGAGAAACGTCCAATGTTTTATTAAATAAGCATATGCATTTGAACATAGTCATTTTTCTTACAAACCAAGAAGAGATGATTGCAGATAGTTTAAGGGTACAGATAGATATCTCGATACCCTTTCAGAAGAAATTCCCCGCAGATTTAAACTCCAAGTTCCTCGGCAAGGTCAAAATCCAGAACTTAATTCCCCAAACGGAGTTAAACTTCAGGATCCTCAGCAGAAGAAGCTTTCTCAAAACTGATTTCCCCAGCCAAAGAGCCTTCCGGAACTCAACTCCCCTCGGAGTTTCAGTATCCCCAGTGGAGCCTCAAAAAAAAATCTGAAAATCTAATCCCTAGCAGAGCTAAAAAAAATTTCCAACCATCAATCCCCAGCGGAACCAAACTAATGAACCTTCCCCCCACAGAGACACTTCCCACTAGACCGAGGATTCTCAGTCTTACTTCTCCAGCATAAGTCTATCAAGTTATAAACTCCCCAGTAGAGATCATCAGAAATTCTCATCACCAAGGAGTTTCAATCCCCAGCAGTGGTCCTAAGATCCCTCAACAGTTGAAGATTTGGCATTCCCCAAGTAGAATGAAGACTCTCATTTTCAGTTCCTCACATGATATTCAGATATTCCCCAGTGAAGATCTCCTCAGGACAGGAATCCCCAGTAGGTTGGTATACAACCCAAACTCCTGATTCTCCAGCAGTAGTCAACAGGGATGTCTCATCCTCAGCAATCACAAATTCTTGCACTCCCCTGCAGCAGTCAAGGAATTACTTTCCCCGACAGCAGTCAAAATTCTTTTATCTCCAGCCATCCAGGATTCATCTATCCTCAGCAAGACAGCTCATCAGCTTACATGCGCATTCATCACATTCATATCATAAACCTTGATATAACATATACATTGCATCATACATTTCATAATTTTGTGTTTAGCTAACATTTTGTCCCTTTCAGGATAAGAATAAAGGCTATCATTAACAGATATTCAGATGCAGTCTTACACGGACTCGTCATCAGGAAACCATACACCGGTTCCTTTTCAACTTCAAGACTTCTGAAAACAGTTCACGGGTTCTCCAGTAACGGATGTTAACCTATCGCTTGTTCAGATTCTTCAGCTTCTGAAAACAGTTTACGGATTATCCAGTAATGGATGTTAATCTATCGCTTGTTCAGACTCAACTTTTGAAAACAGTTTATGGACGCTTCCCAACAACGGATGCTGCTCTATTGCTTATTCAACTTCAAGACTTTTGAAAACAGTTTACAGATTCTCCAGTAACGGATGTTAATCTATCGCTTGTTCAGACTCAACTTTTGAAAACAGTTTACGGACGCTTCCCAACAACGGATACTGCTCTATTGCTTATTCAACTTCAAGACTTCTGAAAACAGTTCACGGGTTCTCCAGTAATGGATGTTAACCTATCGCTTGTTCAGATTCTTCAGCTTCTGAAATCAGTTTACGGATTCTCCAGTAACGGATGTTAATCTATCGCTTGTTCAGACTCAACTTTTGAAAACAGTTTACGGACGCTTCTCAACAACGGATGCTGCTCTATTGCTTATTCAACTTCAAGACTTCTGAAAACAGTTCACGAGTTCTCCAGTAACGGATGTTAACCTATCGCTTGTTCAGATTCTTCAGCTTCTGAAAACAGTTTACGGATTCTCCAGTAACGGATGTTAATCTATCGCTTGTTCAGACTCAACTTTTGAAAACAGTTTACGGACGCTTCCCAACAACGGATGCTGCTCTATTGCTTATTCAACTTCCAGACTTCTGAAAACAGTTCACGGGTTCTCCAGTAACGGATGTTAACCTATCGCTTGTTCAGATTCTTCTTAACTTTTGAAAACAGTTTATGGACGCTTCCCAACAACGGATGCTGCTCTATTGCTTATTCAACTTCCAGACTTCTGAAAACAGTTCACGGGTTCTCCAGTAACGGATGTTAACCTATCGCTTGTTCAGATTCTTCTCAACTTTTGAAAATAGTTTACGGACGCTTCCCAACAACGGATGCTGCTCTATTGCTTATTCAACTTCAAGACTTCTGAAAACAGTTCGCGGGTTCTCCAGTAACGGATGTTAACCTATCGCTTGTTCAGATTCTTCTCAACTTTTGAAAACAGTTTACGGACGCTTCCCAACAACGGATGCTGCTCTATTGCTTATTCAACTTCCAGACTTCTGAAAACAGTTCACGGGTTCTCCAGTAACGGATGTTAACCTATCGCTTGTTCAGATTCTTCTCAACTTTCTGAAAACAGTTTACGGATGCTTCCAGAAACGGATGTCAATCTATTGCTTATTCAGACCCCCAGTTCAGAGGTGTTCCAAAACAGGGATACCTTTCTGATGCTCACTCACTCATCAACGACCTACAGTTCAACAAACATTCCAGATGGCATCTTTAAGCCCATCCCCGATAATATTTTTTCACCTTTCCAGATGGCATCTTTAAGCCCATCCCCGATAAGATTATGTCACCTCTCCAGATGGCATCTTTAAGCCCATCCCCAAATGGCATCTTTAAGCCCATTCCCGCATCCACGTCTTGACGAGTGCAAATTTAAGGGCACTCTAGTGTCCAATCTCCTTTTACCTACGAGCCACGAAAGGCAAATCTGCCAATCTGACTCTTCAGGTTCAAGCAGATTGAACAGGGGCAGCTGTTGTACCCCAAAATTTGCCCTCTCTTTCTTCAGGAAATCATCCTGGATTCTCAGAGTCTCTCTGAAATAAATCCAAGTTCTGAATTATCATTTCTTCCCAAGCAAACCATTTGCAAGAGCAAAATGATCACACAAACTCTAAAGGCAACGCTTTTATCTTGAAAAAAATTAAATTCTAAACATTTGGAATTTTCCCCTAAAAATGGGTGTTTAAGAAGAAGATAGCGCTTCAGAACTTCTGGACCAAACTCTAGAAAGAAACGGTCAGAAGTTACAAGCTTGGCTCAACGGTCATAAGTTGCAAGCTTGGCTCAACGCAAGCAGAAGTTGGCTCTTCAGCAGCTACATCAACTCAGTCAAAAGTTGCAAACGTGGTACAACACGTAAGCCTTAAGCAGAACATGACTCTTTCAGCAGTTACGCAAGTTCAGCCAGAGTTTGCAAAAGGAAGCAAGGAAGTCTGAAGGCTCCTTCAGAACAGGCTGAAATCAGAAGATGAAAGGGTCAGAAGAGTGGGTGTTACACTGATACAGAATCTCTAAGTCCAGGATTTCCAGAAGCAAATCCAAGGAATGTGTCAGGAAGTCAGGAGAATCTCCAGAATTTGCTAAGACAACAAGAGGCCAAGACCAGAGCATGGTTTACGTTGTTTTTGGTAAAACAGAACTGTTGGTTCAAGTTTTTCTCCTATTACCAGAATGTTGGTGTTGATAAGTCTCATCACCATTTAATGCTCATTAATGCTCCCAACCACTCCTGAATATTCATCCAAGGGATCTCTTCACGTGTGGCTTGGTAAACGCCTTTATGCAGGTTTAGGCATGGGTCTACGCGCCACCGTCCACCTAAGAGGTCACTTCTCCCCAATCCATGCCTGCTGTTCCAGCCTAGGCTGAAAGGCTATCTGTTATCACAACTTCCCAGGAACTTCTTTCAAAGAACAATTCAACCTCTGTTGGCGCCTTTAATGTTCAAGAAGCCACAAGAGTTTTGCCTATAAATAGAGAACCATTGTCCACTGAAAAAGGGGCGTCCAAAAAACCAGAAAAAAATTGCTAAGAGAGAAACAGAAATCTTTAGCAAGAAAGTGCTGTGAAACTCTGCCAAAATCTCCAGTGTTTCATAAATTTGAACTCCTTACCTTCAAACTTCATCAATACCCAGTTTTCTTTGTGACTAAAAGAATACCCTTTCAGCCTCTGACCATACATACACATACCCCTTCATCTACCCTTTTCAAAAAAGAACCTGTCCAGAACACCATCAGAGCTAAAAGCTAGCTCTCATTCACAACCATTTCCAACAGCTAGGTAAGCACCTGCTGACCTTCATCACGCTGCTAAGCATCATCAGCTTTGCATGCTCAAATAAGAATAATGTAAACTCCATGTTGCTGCTGTTTGTTGTTCTGAGGATTTTCATACCTCAGAACATTTAGATAGGAAGTGAATCAGCATAGAACCTGCCTGTGACCTTGTTGGTTCTGTCCTCTGAAACACTTTGACATTTGCTGAAGCTGTTCCAAACATGTTTTCTGTTTTGTGGAAAAATAACAAAATTGCAGATGTTCTGATTAGCACAGGGAGAAGCCAAATGCTGACTTTGACGTTAGCACATATGAAGCCTGTTTTGCTGACAATAATATCAGAACTTCTGAGAATTATTGTATTTCCAGCAGGATCAGAACTTCTGATATCCCCACTAATAAACTTTTTCCTTGCAGCGCATGGGGGTCAGAACTTCTGATATTCCCACTAACAGGTTTCTGTTTTGCAGGTGCCAGAGTCAGAAGTTCTGATTCACACAGTTTAACCAAAAGGTTGATAATCTGGCAGCAGGCCTGAGTCAGAACTTCTGATGGCCTCTCAGCAGCGCGCTGGCTCCCTCTCTCTTTCTCTCTATCTTGTTTTTTTTATTTTCTTTTCTTGTCTATTTTTCTCGTTGAACCACCCCATGTACAAATGTGTAACCCCACCCCCTAATTGCTGTAATAGCGTAGGATTTTATATTCCTGCTTTTTATTGCTTTTAAATATAAATGCTAGTAATTAGGATGTGTATGGCAAGATAAAAATCAATGAAATAGAAAATCCTAATTCAAAGATAAACTCTTGTATGCAATAAAACACACTTGCACACAAACACCCCTAGGGTTACATCCACTTGTTGCCTTCAAAAATGGGCCATGTTATGCATGCAAAGTATCTTGGTAAAACAAACAAAATCAAAAGATCATAGTCCCTCGATGACGCTATCCAAAGTTGCCTTACAAAAATGATCTTAGTCCCTCAAAAAATGCTAAGATACTTTGCGAAATTGCTATCATGGTCTATACGATGACCCGCGCCCGTCCCGTTTACATCCTAACACAAGGTTGTTCACCAAATACAATGGTGAAACAACACTGTTAAAAAGGTTAAAACATAGAAAAGATCTTTGAGTAAACTTAGGAGTAGACAACTCTTAGTTACTTGATCAAGCTTGCAAAAACACACTTGCCTACTTTCAAAATACACTCCACAACACAACTTTCAAAACAACTTTCAAAACCTTGAAACATATTTTTAAAAAGACAAACACCTTTTGTAAAACATTCGAGTAAAGAATTGTTACAAGGGTTGCCTAGACAAAGGCATCTTTTTTAAAAACATTTTCAAAAACCACGCACACAAAGCACCATTTCAAACAATTGAAAATGCAAGGCAAGTGATCTAAGCAAGTAACTAAGAGCCCATGGATAACCATGGATAGAAAGGGTGCTAATACCTTCCCTTTCTATAATCTACTTCCCGAACCCACGAAACATCTCAAAGGTTTTTCCTGTGCTTTTTAACCTTTCCTTTAGGATAAAATAAAAAGTCGGTGGCGACTCTTGCTAAACCGAAACATTTTCGAAAACAAACGCCAAACCCAAGTCAGTTCTCCCACCGTATCACACTAGGAAATTGTTATTCACACCTCCAAACTGCTTTTCTCAGGCCCATGTTTCTTTCTTTTTTTTTCTTTTTATATTTTGCTTTATTTAAATTATTTATTTGTTTTACTAACAAAATTAATTTTTCTTTTATCAAAAAATCACATAAAAGTATTTTTCACCCAATTAGACTTAGGTTTATTTTTATCAATACATTAATTAACTTAGTTAGATTTTAATTTTAGGTAAACTTTAATTTATTTTTGCAAATAAATTAAAATTAATTAGAACAATTAGGGTTTTATTTCTAACTTAATTATCTTTTCTTTCTCTTAAAATAACCAAAACACAAAAATAGGCCATGTAATTATTTTCTCTAATTAACTAATTAATTGTGTATTTAATTTTAAAACCTAATTCTTTTCTTAAATAATTAAAAACAACAAAAACATTTTTTCTTTTAATTAGCTTAAAAAGGGTCAAAACCCTAATTTCTTGCCGTTATTAATTTCCTCGCGCGCTTTATTATTATTTACCATATTGATGTAATTGCCCACAAGTTGTAATAGCTTAATTAGGACTTTTTAGTTTTCATTTATTGTTTTCTTTTAAAAGGGTTTGTTTTTGGCTATGTAAATACCCGAAGCCTTGTAATAGCGTAGTTTAATTTCCGCACTTTAAATTCCGCAAAATATTTAACTGTTAGATGTATGAATAATTAGGGTTTGCATGACAAGAATGTATGATTAACTTTAAAACAGTTAGATAACCCTAAAATGTGCAAAGATAATAAACTTGAAATTGAATCACTCGCACATGCGCACTCCTAGGGTACACTCCCACTTGGTTGCCTTCGGTAAACGGTCATTAGGTATAGGATGCTTTAGTGGTCGCTCTCTTATCTAAACAAAGATCAAAGTCCCATTCAAAATGGTTGTCTCGGAAAAGTTGCCTCAGAATGGTCGCCTCGGATATTATTGCCTCGAATAATTGATCTAAAACATTAGGGTTACTACTAAGATGTCCTAACATTGCTTTAGTGACCGTACGTCCCTTTCGAATTGACCCTCAAAACTCCAACGACGGTGCTACCTACTCACTAATGGTAGGATAGCACTGTCTAAAGGAAACGAACATAGAACAATTCTCTTTTTCGAGTAGGTAGATTAGTTCTTAAGTACTTGCTCAATCCAAACAAAATTTTTCACACTTACACTCCTCTTTCAAATAAAGCTTTCAAAAAACACTTCGTAACACTCTTGAAGACAGAAGCAAGAGTTAAATTGAAGTTAAAAACTTTTCAAATCACACAAACACACAAAGAAGCAATTTTGAAAATGATGAGCAAGTACCTAAGAGCCCGTGGAAAACCACGGATAGAAAGGGTGCTAATACCTTCCCTTTCTATAATCTACCCCCCGTACTCAAAATCTCGAAAAAGGGAATTTTTCTGTGCTTTTTTCCTTTCCTGTTGGATAAAATAAAATTCGGTGGCAACTCTTGCTTACCGCGACATTTTGCAAACACAAACGCAAAATGCAAACCAACATTTTTTTAAAATAGTCTGGTTCTGGCCACCGTATCACAATACCCTTGATCAGCTTCAATATTCTTGACTATGCCATCTTCGCTCCAGATCACCAAACACTAGTGCATAGAGGATGGCACAGCCCCTACTCCGTGTTTCCATCTCTCCCTACTAAGAGGTTGTAACTCGGCTTACCTTGAATCACCATGAAAATAGTCGGCCTAGTAACTGAGCCGACACTAATGTCCACTTGGATCACACCCATGGTGTTTCTAGTTCTTCCTTCGTAGTCTGATAAGACCACGTTATAAGATCTAACATCGGTGTCATATTTACCGATTTTCTGCAATAGGTGATGTGGCTTAATGTTCACCGTAGCACCACAGTCTACCAACACCTTGTTGATAGCCACCCCTTCGCCCTTAGCCCTTATTAAAAGAGGCTTCAAATGGCTCCTTATGGCCATATCTGGTCTTTCAAAGAAAGCATCTTGGTTCTCAATGGAACCATTGTTCATGACAAAGTAACAAGTTGGCTTGTGTAAAGCCCTCTCCTCGGCATCTATGTCTGCTGAATCTTTTACTTTAGTCAAGCAATCATATTATGCTGGCAAAATTGATACTACATTGACTAAGATATTCAAACTCTCTTCAGATTTGAAATCAAAATTGTCAATGGCTTCTTCAGAACATTTGGCAGCTGGTCGATTCACGAATTATTTGATTCGTTCTTTCGCAGAGGAGTCGACTTTCACCTTATACTGCCTTTGATTGCCACCTTTGTTTGTAGCAATCTGGCCAGCAGCTGCTTGCCTCTCAGCCTACTTTCGACGCTGGAAGCGTCTCCATTGGGTTCGAGTCATGGGATTCTTCCCCATGTAGTTTTCATAAATGTGGATTTTTTTCTCTGACTTGAACTCATGTCGGTAGTCAATAGCCAACTTCCCTTTGTTTGGTGCCCTATCAATTGGTGCGCCCTTTCTCCCTTGGGGTTTAATCCAGGTACCGTTAGGAGCTTTTGCTGAGGGAATATAACTCCTAGGTTTAGCATGGGAGTTTCCCATAGCTCTTCTTGGGTCCCTTGGTGTAGGGAACCTTTGATTGTATGGCTTGCCTCTGTTCTTTTCTAACTGTAGCTTCTGGAAATTTTCAGCATCTATTTTTTCAGTCAAAGCGCCACATCTAGGACACAAGCAAGCTTGTGAACCTTTATTCTTACAGCAATAAAGGAAATCTAGCAAGTCTTCCTCAGGCCTTGGGTACACATCTGCTAGGTCGACATCAGGACTTTCTCCAGTGCCCTCTTCGACCATATTATCATCAGGGAATTCAGTAATCTCTACCATGTTGATGTCAACTGGGTCGAGAAACAAAGCTTCCTCTTTCTTAAGAGGATCAGTATCAATCTTTATCTTTCTTGCAGCAAATTTCAGCCTACCCTTTTGCAGCGACTTTTGCACGAGATCCCTGAAAAGTAACATTGAGAGGTTGTATGACCAAGATAATTATGAAATTTACAAAAACCTTTTTTCTGTCGTTGTTCTAATGGTGGTAATTTAGCACCTGGGGGTACTAAAATTTGACCATCTTTAACCAATAAGTCAAAATTTTCTTCACACTTAGTGACATCAAACGTATAAGTTTTTGCTGGAAATTTTGGATTATTTTCGACCGTATTCTTTCCTTTAGCAGGAAATAATGATTTATACTCATAGGCTGGCCCTGGCTTCATTTCAGCCAAGTCGACCTCTGCCTCTATTGGTGAGGTATAGTCGGCCTCACAAATGGGATATGTGTCATCATAATCTATGAAGGCTACTTTTTCTTTTCTAGTCTTAGCCTTAGTGTGTCTGACCTTTTCTAGTCGTAGACACTCAAGATATCAAACTCTATCAGCTAACTGTGACATGCTTTTCACGAAGGTTGGATCTATTTTCTTCCTAAGGGAATAATCTAAACCTCCAGTAGCCATTTGAAAAGCTAATGTTCTGGAACTTGAGTAAAGCAGCTTGCTTTTAATTATCTAAATCTATTTAGATAATCATCAATGGTTTCCACAAACCTTCTTTTAATGTTTGATAATTCGACCAAACTAATTTTCGAATGACCCTCATAAAACTGCTCATAAAAAAGTTTCTCCAACTTCGTCCATGAGTCAATCGAATTTGGGGGTAAAGTGGTAAACCACGTGAAAGCTGCCCTAGTAAGGGAAGAAGGAAAATTCTTTACCCTTAAGTTTTCATTATTCGACATATCCCCAGATTCAGTTAAATATCTAGCAATATGTTCCACTGTCAACTCTCCAGATTCTCCCCCAAATTTCGTATACTTAGGGATTTTCCATCCTCTAGGGTTTTCATTCTGTAAAATATATTCAGACAAAGGGGAGGAATATGTTGGCCTCTGAAGTGCGGTATTCATACCATTTCTAGCCATAATTCTTTCGACAATGGTGGTTAAATTATTTTCTATGGCTAAATCCTCTTGTCGAATTTGATCAACAATTTGATTAGCCTCTTGATGTCGATGTACTAATACCCTAGGTGGATCGACAATCAAATTCCTTGGAGGCACTAGCATTTTCCCCTGATGGACCGTTTCGTCTTATATTGCGCCTATATCTATTTGACCAGGGGCATCTAGTCGAACAGGTGGTGCCTGTCGAATAGGCACTGGAGGAGCACCTAAAAAATTACACAAACGTGTTAATTGGGCAATTACATATCGATTTGATTCAGCGGACTGCCTATTAGTCACAGCCGACTCTTGTACTATAGGATTAAATACATTACCCATCTGGTTAGTTAACATATTAACCAACTCGTGGTTTCTATCATCCATTTGTTTCCTTAATAGTGCTATTGATGTATTAGTAAGAGGTGGTACCATAGGTTGAGAAGGCGCTACCCTATTTTGGTTGCCTCTATTATTTCATCCTGGTGCACATCCTTGTAAAGGAGAGTTCAAATTTTGAACATTGTCTGACACCACTGCTGTATTCGATGTTGACTGGTATCCTGGCATCACGGAATACGATATTCCATAAGTCAGATCTACATTACCAAAATGAGGCACATTAGGTATGGTTGTCATAGTCATTACTGGTCTTGGGCTTCCTGGTGGAGCCTAATACATTTGTACAGAGACTGCAGCAGTTGACCCTACTGGAGGAAAAGGTACTACTTGAGAAACTATTGGATCAATAGTGATTAAAGTTTGTGACGGTATTTCTTCTACGTTTGGATTATCAGGAATTGACATTCTTGATATTTGCTTCCTAGATAATGGTTTATTATAATCTTTGGTTAACTTCCCATTTCTAAGTTGCATCCACTTATAAATACTTAAGACAAATTCTTAGCACTATGTCCCATAAGGTGTGCCAATTTGTTTACTGTGGAAAATGGTAAACAACCACTGGTCCTCCCAAAGTCTTAAACTGAGGGTAACTTGAGAGATCGACCAGTTGATCTCAAGACACGTGCTAAGAGCTTTACTATCACACCTATTCCATCGAAATACTAGTCAAGGGAGATGGTTTTCTTTTGACTGGGGGAACATGTGTAATGGTTTTCCACACTATGATTTGATCGACTCACTGGTGACTTGTGACCGACAGAAGACATTCATACGAAAGTGAGACTTACTAAACTAATTGACTCGTGACTCGTGACCAACAGATAGTGTTGAATTGTTTATGTGAAATAGAAGATAACGTATAGATCTTGCTCGATAGTAAACAGAAAGCAGATAAAGTACTCAAAATATATAATTGAAAGATAAAGGATTTGCATTGAAATAAAAATGGTGATTCACGTACATCAAGCACTCTTCACTCTTGATTTCCTAAAGCTCAGAATGACAGGGTTTGACAAGTGATTTGAGAGTACAAGTGAACACCCCACAAATTATACTAAATCTGCTTATTTATAGTGTTTACAATGTAACTACCTAGATAAAATCTATGGATAATATTAACATCTTGAGTTAACTGCTTTACTAGATGTTGCCACCTATTTGGTGCTCAAACACATCGTGGATTGCTGGTAACTGCTCATGATTTTGAAGTTCCACCTATTTGGCGCTTAAATACATTGCGGATTGCTGGTAACCGCCCATGATTCCTCTAAACCTCTTGAACATAAACCACTTCTGCCTTGCTTCGACACTTTCTTTCTGGCAAAGAATAACCATACTTCCTCTAAGTCCAAGAAACCTTTTTTTGTCGATTAAAACCATTTTCGACCAAATCCTTGTCTTTCACCCTTTGGTCGACTAAACCATATTTGACCTCTTGATATATGTTCTTTTATTTATTTCTAGTCGACGTAGTTCAGTTTCGAACGTTTCAGTGTGACTCATCTTAAGCATTAACTCTAACTTAATAAAACCAGCTTTTCAAACACTGGCTCCCATTTCCCTGAAAACCCTTATTTTGGAGGATGACTCTTAGCTTATGAGAATATCTTCATTTACTATACGTACTTGAATACCTTAAGATTTTCCAAGGTAACTGTTGTACCCCAAAATTTTCCCTCTCACTTATCAAATATTTTCTCACAAAGATCTCTCATGGTTCAAGACTGCACTCGGGTTGATCAACTCAAGACACCTCCTTAAGCACTGAAAACCAAAATTAGGGTTTGAGATTGCACAAGGATAATTGAACTTTCAATGCCTCATGTGACTTTCATGGATCATTATGGACCCCCAAGGTTACTCCTGTCAAGTTTCAAGCCTTGGATCACACTTTTACTCAATCAATTGAGCAGTTGACCTAAAAATCAGTTGTATTGGGGGAAAAGTCAACTATGGCCAATTTATAGTCAAACTTCATAATTTATTATCCACATTAACGTTATAAACTCATATATATCATTTTATCAAGTTTGGACCATAATTCCTCAAGAAATTTGATCAAATCATCAAAAGGGCAAAATGGTCAAAATTAGGGTTTTGACTGAGAAAGGACAATTTCTAATTTTTGACCTAGAAAATGATCAATTGGTTTGAAGCATGATCTCAAGAGTTCAATTGCATCATTTTGACCTAATGGCATGACCCAAAACATTGCTCAGGATCAATTGGATTGATAGTAAATTTTCAGTCAACTGATCAAAAGTCAATTGTACACTGAAAAGTCAAACTTTGACTTTAGGTCAAAATCCAATGTCAAAGATCAAAATTCATCAAAATATGTCAAAATATGAAACTTATTCATCAAGAAATCAAAAATTCAAGATTTCATTTTGAAAAGTCAAAGTTTTCTAACTTAGAAATTTTTCTAAGTGTTTAAAACTTCATGTTTTTTCACAACTTTGAGCAAATTTTTCACCATGATGCAAGATAATTCAAAAGAAACTTTCAACATGAAAGTTGTAGGTCTCCATTATATCTACAACATTTATTTACACAACTTCTCCTAAAAATGCTTGGATATCAAGTTATTAATTCATGAAGTCATAGTCTTGAAATTAAACACAGTGAAATTTTGCCCTAGTTTAGGCAGGATTTTGACCTAACTTCATGGCACTTTTTCATATAGTTCCAAGGGAAATTTTCAAAAGTGATTCAAATAGGTGTTGTAGATGACATTACAAGATTTCCAAAATGTCTAATAAATCCTTGAGATCATTCTTGAGCATGGAGAATCGAAGAGAGGAAGTTAGGGTTTTAAAACTTGAATTACAAGTCATTTTGTGATGAACAAAATTCAAATTTCAAACCTATGTTGCACAATATTGCTTTGCAGACCTCTAAAACTCAAGATATCTCCATAATTAGAAGATTACACTTGCTTTTGAGCCATTATCCACTTGATTCAAGCTTTATCCAAGTAAATTTTCCATTAATGGCACAAAGGCATCATCGCCATTTACATAAAGCAAGCTTTATGCAAAGTCAACTTGCATTGAGCTTTGAACTTGTTCCCTTTGCACAAGCTTCCTCTATAAAGTCAAATAAGCTTGTTTAAAGTTGGCAACCACCCTACATGTTTGTACTTGCTGCCTTGAAACCAGATTTTTCACTTTTCTTCAAAATCAAGCAATTGAGCCATAACCCTATAACTCAAAAATCTTTTGTGCAATAGCTCTCCAACATTTTCCATACATAAACACAAGTCTATTGCAACATAACACACGAATACACAAGCTCTAAAAACTTCCAAAACTCATAACTACATCACAAACCACCATTGTTGCATATTCTGACTAAGAACTTTAAACTTCTATTTCACTCGTGCGTTTCCTGACCTTTTGCTTCCAAAAGCTTCCAAACATCATACATAAGCCATCCTTATCCCTGTTACACGACTGTAACACCATCTTCATCCATTTCTAAGTTCAAAAACAGAGCATCAGAGTTAGACTTATCCAGACCATTCTAGCCACCCTCATCTCAAGCCAACCATTGCATTAGCTTCCTGAGGACTTGAGGAAGCTAGCCTAATCATCACCACTGCCTGAAACAAGCTCAAATCCATTTCACGATTTCCAGTTTTGAGGTATTTTTCTTGAACTTCTATCTTCATATTTAGGCATTGTTAGGCTTGCATTTGTGAAGATAAAATGTAGACATCATTGCCCTGAAACTATACATGTCCATAGATTTCATTTATTTTGATTGAGCTAGGATAATTTTGAGTTTGAACTTTCTGAAATATTTAGGTAAGAATTTGATACTTTTAGAAATTCTCATTCATCTTTGATTTATAGCTTATGATATTTATATGGTTGGATTCATGTGGCAAAATTGAGCAATTTCCATGTTTACATTTTTGCAAATGGTTGAGAAATGAGCAAGTTATAAATCCTTTGGTTGGAGGTTGAAGATGAAGTGTAATCAGGGCGCATTTTGTGTTATGTATTTATCCTTTCACACAAGTTAATGGGTGTATCACCACCCCAATGGTTAAAGTGCGCACTTGTCACCCTTAGGTCCTGGATTCAAGCCCCAGCGTGACCTTTTGCATTTTTTTTCACTATTTTTGAGATTTTTTTGCAACGCTTGGGCTTTTATTCCGGGCCTTCCATTTTTGCTGACTTCTAACCCTAGTTTCACTTTTGCACCTCCTGGCCCATTATTTTCTTTATTATTTCATTTTCTTTTCTTTTTATTTATTTATTATTTTCACTATTATTATTATTATTATTATTATTATGATTATTATTAATAAAAATCCAAAAATATTTTTATTTATTATTTACACTTATATATTTTATTTTTTTCTATAAAACAAAAAGATTAAAAAACATTTCTCTTAATAATTAATTTCTTTTTAATAATTAATATCTAGACATAGGTTTAATTATTTATTTTTTTAATTAAAATTAATTTAGAACTTAGGTTTACTTTAATTAATTAATTTTTATTATTCATCATTATTTAACTTAAAACCTTTTCATAAAAACCCTAAAAAACATTTTTAACTTATTTTCCCTCCTAATTAATTTAGGTTTAAATTTTGTTTATTTTACATTAATCATCTCAGTTAAATAGGATAAAACCTTTTTCATAAAAACAACAAAAAATCTTTTCTTTTTCCATTTATATTCTTGCATTTTATTTTCAATTTTGTATAATATTCAATATGATTGTAATAGATAATTAGGTTTAATTTTCACGCAATCCCCATTTGTAAATTTGTACACCCCCCCCCCTCCCATGAGTATTGTAATAGCGTAGTAATTTTAAATTCCACAATTTATCGCTTTATATAAATGCTAGTAATTAGGGTTTGTATGGAAAGATAAAATCAATAAGTAGCAAACCCTAATTCAAGACAAAAACCAAGCATGAAAATCAATGCACTTGCACACAAGCACCCCTAGGGTAAAATCCACTTGGTTGCCTTACAAAAATGACCATATTATGCATGTGAGGTATCTTAGCAAAAACAAGAAAAATATAAGATCATAGTCCCTCGATGACTCTATCAAAAGTTTCCTTTCAAAATGATTTTAGTCCCTAAAGAAAAATGCTAAGATATCTTGCAACATTGCTAATCATGGTTATACGATGACCCACGCTCGTCCCTTTTACATTCAAAGATAGGGTTACTTACCAAATCAATGGTAAGATAATAATGTCAAAGGAGAAAGGAAATGAACATGAAAGACTTTTGAGTAGGTAGAATGTTCCTAGTTACTTGCTCCATTTCAAAATAAAAACATCCTTGCTATTTCAAAAAAACAAACACCAACACTTTCAAAACATCTTCCAAAACTTGAAAACATTTTCAAAAGATCAAACACTTTGTATACATTCTTACGAACGAGAATCATTACAAAGTTTTCCTAAACAATGGCCTCTTTTCAAAAATACTTTCAAAAACCACACAAAGCATAATTTCAAACAAAAGCAAGTGATCTAGCAAGTAACTAAGAGCCCATGGAAAATCATGGATGAAAAGGGTGTTAATACCTTCCCTTTTCATAATCTACCTCCCGAACTTAAGTAATAATCTCAAAGGTATTTCCTGTGATTTTTCCCCTTTCCTTTTGGATAAAATAAAAGTCGATGGCGACTCTTGCTAACCGCAACATTTGCGATAAAACACAAAACACCCAAGTCAGTTCTCCCACCGTATCACAGAACTGGCGACTCTGCTGGGGAAAATTCTAAAAGTGGGGTTACCTTAGGGTTAGTTCACATTTACTTGCTTTCTTTGTTTGACTTGTATGCTTTACATTATGGTTCTTTGTTTGGGTTTAAATCCTCTACCCGAATTTGGGATACCTTATAGGTAAGTAGCAATACATTGTGGAAATTGTACGGGGTATACTGACACGGTCTATGCAATAGCTACGTTAGTGTGACATATTTGTGGGTATCGGTGGCCCTTGAGTAGTCAAGGAGAATACGGGGCCGCTGAGTGATGTAATGAAGCACTAATGAACTTTTAGAACCTTTACTTGACCAACTTGTCCATTAGAACGTAGTGAGATGACTGGCTTTGGTGCAGTCCGAAGTTGGTAGATACTCGATACTACACTCATTGAGGTTTGGTTTTTTGGGATATTTAGGTTTCCATTAAAGAGGCTTGCGCTGAAATAATGACCAAAGAAATAAACTGGTGATATTTAGCTCCTTAGAACCCAGTTACTATTACTAGGACAGGTTTGAGCCAACTAAACTTCAAGAGGGTACTTACCTATGAGACTCCATGCAATCCTAAACTTAAGGATTTGTTTGCTTTGTTTGTGTATATTTACTTGTACATAACATCATAAACATCATAACATCATACTCATTCACTAACCATTTCAAGGATCTTGGGATTTATCTTTGTTCTGTTTTGTAGGACATGGATTCTATTCGCAGGAAAACCATTCAAGTCAATCTTGTAAGGATTCCTCCTCAACTTATAGAGCTAGCATCAAGGATTCCTGAGAATTCTCCATTTACCAAAATACATGGTCGCCTACTAAACTTTCTCACCTCTAACACTGATGAGGACATGATGAAGGTGCTCTTTCAATTCTTTGATCCTTTACACTATTGCTTCACATTTCCTGATTATCAGCTTGTGCCAACTTTGGAAGAATTCTCCCAACTCTTGAGGATTACCATTCTCAATCAACTACCTTTCAGCGGTACGGAAAGAGATCCAAAGCCAGAAGATATTGCTCAAGCTCTGCACTTGCAACCATCTGATATCACAACTAAATTGGAAACAATGAGGGGTATCAAAGGTTTCCTAGCAAAATTCTTGTTTGAGAAAGCCCAAAACTGTTGGAACTCTTTGGATTTGCAAGCTTTTGAGGAAATTATGGCTCTCCTCATCTATGGTATGGTTTTGTTTCCAAATCCTGACCAACTCATAGATGTGAACACCGTCAAAATCTTCATGTCTCGTAACTCGGTGCCTACTTTGCTAGGGGACATCCTACATTCCTTTCACACTCGCACTATGAAGAAAAGAGGTATCCTTATGTGTTGTACTCCTCTTTTGTCAAGATGGTTTATTTCGCATCTTCTTCGATCTGTATTGAAGAATGAGCAAGGTTCAAGGTGGTCACATAGGTTGATGACGCTCAAACATTCAGACATTCATTAATGTTCCCGATCCATAGAGAATGTTACTATTGTCGATCGTTGTGGAGAATTACCTAATGTCCCTATACTTGGCATTAGGGGAGGTATCACCTACAACCCCTGTTTAGCCTTAAGACAGTTAGGTTACGCCCGAAGGGATGGCCCACATGAGATGCTCATTCAAGGTTTGGTATTTTACTATGAGAACGACGATCAAGGTCATCGCTAAAGATTTATTCGAGCTTGGAGGATGTTGAACAAGGTAGATAGCGAGACATTGGGGCATAAGAATTCCATCCCTCTTAAGCCTTACCTCAAATGGGTACGAACTTGTGCTCAAAGTCTTATGATGCCTTACCCCTCCATTCTCCCAGTAATTATAGAGCCTGTTGTGGAAGGAGATGTTCCGTACACTATCCTGCATCCTGACATGCCCACCTCTCTTAAAGACTTACAAAGGGATTGGATACAACTTAAGGGGGAGCGAGACACTTTCGAATCCGAATTCTACACCAGCGAGAAGAAGATTTTGGAACTCACTAAGCAACTTCATGAGGAGCGGAGCCTGAATGCCTACATCGCACCAAAGAGGATGCGTACAAATTTTTTATCTTAGAGTTTTTGTACTTCTTTGTAAGCCCAAAAGAGGCATGATTTACTCATGCTCTGATTTATTAGTATGACGTGTGTTCCTTTTTTGGTCTTAAGCAATTTTAAATCTCTAATTTCCTTGAAATCATTGCATACGCATTTACCATTCATTATAACATAAGCAGGTTTCTTACGACAAGTCTCCTCATCTTTCTACTGTTTATTTCAGTAATATGGATCTCAAGCATACGGTAAAAGACCTCCAAGCACAGAATGCTCAGTTTCAGCAATTGTTCCTGACTCTAGCCAAAGGACAAGAAGATCTTAAAACCTTGCTGATTGAAGAAAAGAAAAAGAAAAAGAAAGTAACCGGAGTTCTAAATATGGGAAGAAGGTTCCAAGGACAAGCAAGAATTACCCTAGACTTTGCAACATCATCTGGTGAAAAAGACAATCAAGATGGGAAAGGCAAGGAAGCAGTTGTCCAGCAAGAGTCTGAAGAGGAGGATTACTTTGAAGAGCAGTATCCCCCGGCCTACGACAAGTACAAGCATCTGGAAGAACGACTAAGCGCAATGGAAATCCAGAAAGTGCCTTGGCTAGATGTTGTACCCCAAAATTTTCCCACTCATATTATCAAGATTTTCCTCACAAGACTTCTTGGACTCGATAGGATTAGGTTTTGCTCAGCTCAAGACATCTCCTTGCACTGTTGACCAGAAATTAGGGTTTGAGTTTGCACAAGGATTTTTGGACCATCAATGCTTCATGTGACTTTCATACACCATCTTGGACCCCTAAGATTGTCCATGCCAAGTTTCAAGCCTTGAATCACATGTTTGCCCAGTCAATTGGACAGTTGACCTAAAAATCAACTGTATTGGGGAAAAAGTCAACCATGGCCAATTTACAGTCAAACTTCATAATTTTTTATCCACAATCACATTATAGGCTCCTATGCACAATTTTATCAAGTTTTGATCACAACTCCTCAAGAAATTTGATCAGATCATCAAAAGGGCAAAATGGTCAAAATTAGGGTTTTGACTGTGAAAGGGCAATTTCTGATTTTTAACCTAGCCAGTGACCAATTGGATTCAAGCATGATTTCAAGGACTCAATAGCATCATCTTGACCTAATCACATAGTTCAAAAGATCTCAAATGCATAGGATTGACAGATGAATTTTCCAGTCAATTGATCAAAAATCAACTTTACACTGAAAAGTCAAACTTTGACTTTTTGGTCAAAATCAAGTGCCAAGGGTCATAATTCATCAAGATATGTCAAAATGTGAAACTTGTTGATCAAGAAACCTAATTTTTCAAATTAGGGTTTTAATTTGAAATTTTTCATAACTTAGAATTTTTCTAAGTTATGGAAAATTTCTTATTTTTTCCCAACTTTCCACAACTTTTTCACCATGATGCAATTGGATTCAAACAAAACTTCCAACATGAAAGTTATAGTACTCCATGAAATCTAAAACTTTGATTCACAAAGTTTTCCCAAAAGATGCTTAGATCTCAAGTTATGAGTTTATGAATAAGGGTCCATAAACTTTTTAACTTAGTGAAATTTTGCCCTAGTTTAGGCAGATTTTTGACCTAACTTCATGGCAACTTTTCACCTAGTTCCAAGAGGAATCTCAAAATGAATTTCAAATATGGATTTTAGAGCATGTTACAATATTTCCAAAATGTCGAAGAACTCTCCAAGATCATTTATGGTTAGGGAGAATCGAAGAAAGGAAAATGACAATTTATCACTTTTGTTCAAGGCATTTTCACAATGTTACAAGTTGCAAATCTGTCCTAGCATGCTTGTACTTGGTATTACAGGACCTAATCCTTTATACACTCCATAATTGAATGTTAATTCAGTGGACAATGGCTTTATTTTGATCTTTGGAGCATTATATATTAAATTAATCCATTTATGGCATAAAGTTCATAATACCATTTTGATAAAGCAAGACTTTTACAATTTTGCATTTATTGAGCCATGGACCTGATATTTTGTTGCAAACAAGATCCACAGTTATCAGGCAAAGTGTACCAACTCTATGCAGTCCATAAGCTAGCAAGTACAAACTTTTGTATTGTCACTTCCAACTTTCTTCAAAAGCAGGCAAACTTGCAAAAGTCAATAGAACTTGTGTATCTGATAAAGGCAAGCCTTAGCTTCATTTCAAACAACTTCAGAACTTTGTAACAAGCCTAAGACATGAATTCATAACACCTCAAACACTCTCAAACACAAAAAACACAATTTTCTGCCCAAACAGGGCAGCCTCTGCAGAACTCAAGCCAAATCAATATTGGCTCGTGCGTTTCTTGATTCAATCCTTGAAACACCTTCCATACATCACACCTAAACTGTTCAGGCCCTTGTCTTGCAACTGTGTGCCCTGTTTCAAGCTTCACCATTTTCATTTTGAAGGTTTGCAGGTTGACTCGTGCAGCAAGATTCAAGCATCTACAAGGCAAGCTGAGCATTGGAGAAGCTTGAGAGAACTTCAAGGAAGCTCACAAGAACTTCAGGCCTCACTCAAAGTTCCCACATTTCCATATCCAAACTCAACTGAACAAGGTATTTTTCAAGTTTCTATCTCTCTATTTAGGCATCTTTAGGTCACGATTTGTGAAGCAAAAATGTAGTCCTTAACTTGCTTAAGTTGTGCATATGCATAGTTTTCATTTATATTAACTGAGTAGTGAGAATTTGGAGCTTGAAGTTCATGAAAATTTTTGGTCAGAAATTAGGGGTGATAAAATTCTCCTTGATCTTTGAGTGTTAGGTCACAAACTTTATATCACTGGAATCGTGAGATCATGAGCTACATTTTTCATGTTACAAGTTTTTGATTTTATGTAAAGAATAGCAAGATACAGGTTTGGCTCAGAAATGCGTGCAGGAAGCGGACAGAGGACAGGGACGAAGCTGTCTTGGGCTTGGGCGCGCTTGGGCTTCTGTTTTTGCTTCCTATACCCCCCAGTTTACTTTTGCACCCCCCTTATTCATATTTTGTTATTTTTCATATTTTATTTTTATTTTTATGTTTATTGACTTTATTATTATTTTCTGAACATTAAAAAATCCCAATTTTTTTTTGCATTTTTATTTTATTATTTTTATTATTTTTTTGGCATAAAATTAGTTTATTAGGTTTATAAAACTTATTTTCTTAAATAAACTTGTAAATAATAATAAAAATACTTAAACATTTTTATTTTGATTATTTCACACATTAAATATTTATTTTTCATACATATTTAATTTTTAATATTGTATATAATATTATTATTATTTTTCTTGAACAAAAATGGATAAAATGAATAATATAAAACATATCTTCTTTTAAAACAAAATTAGGGTTTCCCCTTTTAAAAATAATAATATTATTTTTTCTTATTTTTAGGAATTAGATAATGTTATTTTCTCATGCATAAAATAAATACAAAAACATTTTTGCATATTTACATTTTTATTGCATATTTAAGTATTTGTTTATTTATTTATTGTACAATAAATTCAATTGGGTTGTAATAGTAAATTAGGGTTTTATTTTGAGCAATATCCCCCATTCAAAACTTGTATCCCCCCTCCTATAATATTGTTGTAATAGTTTAGATTTACTTTATGCAATTTATCGCATTATATACATGTTTAGTAAATTAGGGTTTGTATGATAAGACAAAATCAAACAAATAGCATGACCTAAATACAAGACAAAAATGCATGAAAAATGACAACACCTTGCACACAAGCACCTCTAGGGTTTCACCCACTTGGTTGCCTTAAAACATGGCCATGGTATGCATGCTAGGTATCTTGGAAAAATCAAACAAAACAAAAGATCATAGCCTCTCGATGATGCTATCAAAAGGTTGCCTAAACAAAGATGATCTTAGTCCCTCAAACAAGCTAAGATACTTGGCACCATTGCTATCATGGTCATACGATGACCCACGCCCGTCCCGTTTAACATCCAAAGATAGGGTTGTCTACTAAAACAATAGTAGGTCAACAATGTCAAAGGAATAAAAATGTGTAGGAAAGACTTTTGAGTAGGTAGATAAGCTTCTAGTTACTTGATCATTTCAAAAACAATCCTTGCTATTTTCAAACACACACACATTTCCAAAACAATTTCCAAACAACTTTCAAACATTGAAACATTTTTCAAAAGACAAACTTCTTTGTATACATTCTTACAAACGAGAATCATTACAAAGATTGCCTAAACAAAGGCCTCTTTTCAAAATACTTTCAAAACCATACAAAGCACCATTTCAAATAATTGAAAAAGCAAAGCAAGTGATCTAAAACAAGTAACTAAGAGCCCATGAAAAACCATGGATGAAAAGGGTGCTAGCACCTTCCCTTTTCATAATCTACCCCCCGAACTCAAAAACAATCTCAAAGGTCTTTCCTGTGCTTTTTTACCTTTCCTTTTGGATAAAAGAAAAGTCGGTGGCGACTCTTGCTAACCGCAACATTTGCAAACACAAACGCAAAACCTCAAGTCAGTTCTCCCACCGCATCACAGAACCGGCGACTCTGATGGGGATTATTATAAAAGTGGGGTTACCTTAGGGTTTTAGATCACCTTTACATGCTTATCTTGTTTGACTTGTATGCTTTACACTTTGGTTCTATTGTTTGGGTTTGAATCGTCTACCCGGATTTGGGAAACATTCATAGGTAAATAGCAATACGTTGTGGAAACTATGCGGGGTATACCGACATGGTCTAAGCAATAGCTATATTAGTGCGACATATTTGTGGGTACGGGTAGCCTTTGAGTTAATCAAAGATAATACGGGGCCGTTGAGTGATGTCATGAAGCACTAATGGACTTTTAGAACCTTTACTTGACCAACTTGGCCTTTTAGGATGTAGTGAGATGACCGACTTTGGTGCAGTCCGAAGTTGGTAGATACTCGATACTACACTCATTGAGGGTTGGTTCCTTGGAATATTTCAGTCGCCAGTAAAGAGGCTGAATTGAAACAATGAACAAGGAAACAATCCAGTGATATTGAGCTCCTTAGAACCCGGTTACTATTTCTAGGACAGGTTGAGCCAACTAAACTTCAAGAGGATACTTACCTATGAAACCCCATGCAAGCCTAAACTAGGAACTTGTGTGATTTGCTTGTACATATATACTTGTGCATAACATCATTGACATCATGAAGCATCATATGCATCCACTAACCATTTCAAGGATTTGGATTTTCATCTTTGTTCCTGTTTTGTAGGTTATGGATTCACTTCGCAGGAAAATTGTCCAAGTCAACCTTGTAAGAATTCCTCCGCAACTCAGGGAGATAGCTTCAAGGATTCTTGAGAATTCTCCATTCACCGAGAGGCATGGTCGTCTTCTCAACTTAGTCACTGCCAACATTGAGGAGGATATGCTGAAAGTTCTCTTCCAGTTCTTTGACCCTTTGCATCATTGCTTTACATTTCCTGACTACCAACTTGTGCCTACTTTGGAGGAATTTTCTCAACTCTTGAGGATTCCTATTCTCAATCAACTACCCTTCAACGGTACAGAAAGAGATCCAAAGCCAGAAGAGATTTCTCAAGCCCTACACTTGCACTCATATGATGTCACAACACATTGGGAATCTAGAAGTGGTGTCAAAGGCTTCTTGTCAAAGTTTCTGTTTGAGAAGGCCCAAAGTTGTTGGAATTCTCTAGACTTGCAAGCTTTTGAGGAGATTGTAGCTCTTCTCATCTATGGGATGGTCTTGTTCCCTAACCCTGATCAACTCATAGATATGAGCGCTGTCAAAATTTTCATGACTCGCAACCCGATGCCTATATTGCTTGGGGATATCATCCACTCTTTTCACACTCGTACAATAAGGAAAAGAGGTTTTCTCATGTGTTGCACTCCTCTACTGGCAAGATGGTTTATTTCTCATCTTCCCCAATCAGTCTTGAAGAATGAGAAAGGTCTGAGGTGGTCACAACGGTTAATGACTCTTACACATTCAGACATTCATTGGTGTTATCGATCCAAAGAGAATGTTATCATCATTGACCGTTGTGGGGAATTTCCTAATGTCCCTCTACTTGGAATTAGGGGAGGCATCACCTACAACCCTTGCTTGGCTCTGAGACAGTTTGGTTATGCCCGAAGGGATGGCCCACATGACATGCTGATTCAAGGCTTGGTTTTCGACAACGACAATCAAGGACTCTGACAAAGGTTCATCCGAGCTTGGAGGATGCCCAACAAGGTGGACAGTAAGACCTTGGGACACAAGAATTCCATCCCTCTTGAGCCTTACCTCAAGTGAGTACGAACCCACGCCCAAAGTCTTATGATGCCTTACCCCTCCATTCTCCCTGTGATTATAGAGCCTGTTATGGAAGGAGAGGTTCCATACACCCTCCTACATCCTGACATGCCAATATCACTCGAAGATTTACAAAGGAGTTGGATACAGCTCAAGGGAGAGCGTGATACTTTCGAAGCCCAATTCTATGCAAGCGAGAAGAAGATTTTGGAACTCACTCGTCAACTTCATGAAGAGAAGACTCTCAACACCTACATTGCACCAAAGAGGATGCGCAACATCTTTTTACCTTAGAATTTTGTATTATTTTGCCCAAGGGGCATTGATGTACTAACAAATTCTATCTTATTAATATGACGTGTGTTTCTTCTTTTTTGTTTAAAACAAATTTGAATTTCTGAATCCTTGAATGCATTACATGAATACATATCATTCATCATATCCATAAACAGGTCTTCACACCAAGTTTCCTCATCTCTCTGCTGTTTATTTCAGCAAGATGGATATTGAACAAACGGTCAAATATTTGCAAGCTCGGAATTCACAATTTCAACAGCTACTCTTGACCTTGGCCAAGGGGCAGGAGGAGCTCAAGACTCTGCTAGAGAAAGAGAAAGAGAAAAAGAAGAAGAAGTGAGCCGGTGTGGTTATCATGGGCAAAAGGTTTGAAGGACAAGCCAGACGGACTTTGGAATTCCCCTCAACATCTGATGAAGGGGTAAGAAAGGAAAAAGAAACTGCAGTACCATCTGATTCTGAGGAGGAAGAAGAAGAAGAAGAAGATGAGGACTATTCTGAACAGCAATACCCTCCGGCCGATGAGAAATACAAGAACTTGGAAGAACGTCTAGCTGCTATGGAAGTGCAAAGAGTACCGGGGCTGGATTTTGAGGAGTTATGGTTGGTTTCTGGAATTGTAATCCCTCCTAAATTTAAAGTGCCACTGTTTGCTAAGTACGATGCGGTGTCTTGCCCAAAGATGCACCTACGATCTTATGTCATGAAAATTCATCCACATTCTTCTGACAAAGACCTGTGGGTCCACTTTTTCTAGGATAGTTTGTCGGGGACGCAGCTGGATTGGTTCTGCCAGTTGGAGAGGTCTGACGGGCATAATTGGGAAGATTTGGCAGCCGCATTCTATAAACAGTATCAGTATAACTCCGACTTGGCACCAACCCGTACTCAGCTACAGAGTATGGTTGTGGCTACCAATGAGGGCTTCAAATACTACGCCCTAAAGTGGAGGGACTTAGCCGGAAGGGTGCAACCACCATTATCTGAAAGAGAGCTAGTTGATATGTTCTTGGGGACTCTATCAGGTCCTTTCTTTAATCACCTGATAGGGAGCTCTTCTGCAGGGTTTACTGAGTTGATTCTAAGTGGAGAAAGGGTGGAAGCCGGTATTAGAAGCGGGAAAATTCAGAAAGATGCATCTGCCTCAACTGCTGCAAAAAAGCCCTTCACGGGAAAGAAATAAGTGTTTGTTGTCTATGCCCAAAGGAATCAGGGAAGAACCGAACGATGACCAACAGTGGGGTCCGTTATGATTCAAAAGTTTGCGTCAGACCAACCAAGAAACAATCAGCCGAGAAATGATCAGGCGAGGAATAACCAGCAAAGGGTGGAAAGGCCTGTAAGGCAATTCACCAAGATAAACATGACTCATGCTCAAGTCTTACCACATCTATTGAAGTTGAACCTGGCCATGCTAAAGGAGGCCCCTAAAAATCCTAATACTTCATCTCCACACTACCATCCCAACGCCAGATGCGCGTATCATTCAGAAAGTCTAGGGCACGACACCAAAAACTGTTAGGCCCTGAAGAATAAGATTCAAGATCTAATTGACGCCAAGGAAGTTAAATTTGAAGCTCCTGAAAAGCCGAATGTTATCTCCGCTCCAATGCCAAGGAATGATGTCAGTGCACTAGAGGACAGTGAAGAAGAGGGCAGCTTAGAAGACTGGATTTTTCCTACTGTTGGCGAAGGACTGTGCAACTGGGAAGCAAAAGACTTTGTTCCGATTACTTTCATACCGCAGTAATTTATCTTTTCCATTTATGTTGGATCTATAATAATTCACAAAACAATTTGTACTTTTTCAACCTTGTGTCTTACCCGAGGCACATAGGTCCATTTGTAGGGGTTCTTATTTCATTTCATATGTCATTTTAATGAATCATGGACGCTTTTCATATTTAAACACTTTTTGCTCATTGTCTTTCTTTTACATTTTGTTGTTTTAAGATGGTTATCCCTTACACACACACACTCACAAATGCAGGTACCCTTCCATTCTGGAACCCATGGGTAACGATACTGCTATAGCCTTCAGTGACTCTGAAGATCTTATCAACCAAGCCAAATACGAAGGTGAGGAAGATTGTGAGGTGCCAGGGGAATTGGCCATATTACTACAGCAAGAGGAAAGAGCAATTCAGCCTCATGAAGAACAGTTGGATACAATCAACTTGGGTACTGAGGATGGTAAAAAGGAAATCAAAGTAGGTTCCAATCTAGAGCCGAGTGTCAAGGAGCGCCTAATTCAGCTATTACATGATTATGTTGAAATCTTTGCTTGGTCATATGAAGACATGTCGGGACTCGATACAGACATTGTGGTACACCGTCTCCCCACAAGAGAAGATTGTCCACCGGTCAAACAAAAGGTCCGCCGCATGAGACCTGACATGTCAGAGAAGATCAAAGCAGAAGTTATGAAGCAGTTCAATGCTGGATTTCTGGCTGTTACTTCTTATCCACAATGGGTTGCTAACATTGTGCCAGTGCCTAAGAAGGACGGTAAAGTCAGAATGTGCATGGATTATAGAGACTTAAACAAGGCCAAACCTAAAGATGATTTTCCACTTCCGCACATCGACATCCTGGTTGACAACACAGCTCAGCATAAAGTATTTTCTTTCATGGATGGATTCTCAGGCTATAACCAGATCAAAATGGCACCTGAGGACATGGAGAAAACTACTTTTGTCATACAGTGGGGTATGTTCTGCTACAAAGTGATGCCACTCAGACTGAAGAACACCGGGGAAACCTATCAACGCGCCATGGTAGCTTTGTTTCATGATATGATACATCATGAGATAGAGGTCTATGTAGATGACATGATAGCCCGATCACAAACTGAAGAAGAACACCTTGATCACTTGCAAAAGATGTTTGTCAGGTTGAAGGAGTACAAGCTCAGACTGAATCCAAACAAGTGTACATTTGGAGTTCGATCTGGTAAACTCTTGGGTTTCATTGTCAGCAACAAAGGCATCGAGGTTGATCCTGCCAAAGTCAAAGCTATACAAGAAATGCCTGCTCCTCGCACTGGGAAAGAGGTCAGAGGTTTCTTGGGACGCCTAAACTACATTGCAAGGTTCATTTCTCATCTAACATCTACCTGTGAACCAATCTTCAAGTTGTTGAAGAAAGATTAGGTAGTTAAATGGAATGATGACTGTCAAATTGCTTTCGATAAAATCAAGGAGTATTTGCTAGAACCTCTTATCTTGATGCCACCCGTCGAAGGAAGACCGCTAATCATGTATCTGACCGTCCTAGAGAATTCAATGGGGTGCGTACTGGGCCAACATAACGAGTCTGGCCGAAAAGAGCATGCCATTTTTTACTTTAGCAAAAAGTTTACCGATTGTGAGACCCGATACTCACTGCTCGAGAAAACTTGCTGCACTTTGGTATGGGCTGCTCGCCGGCTAAGGCAGTATATGTTGACTCATACCACTTTGCTGATATCTAAGATGGATCTGATCAAGTACATATTTGAGAAGCCTGCCCTATCTGGAAGAATAGCTAGATGGAAGATGATCCTAACGGAATACGATATACAGTACACGACCCAAAAAGCTATAAAGGGGAGTGTGCTAGCTGACCATCTAGCTCATCAAGCTGTCGAAGATTACCAATCCATGAGGTTCGACTTCCCTGACGAAGACATCATGACATTGGACAACATTGAAGAGAACAGACTATATGACGGACCTGAACAAGGATCCCGATGGACCCTGTACTTTGATGGGGCTTCCAATGCACTTGGCAACGGTATCGGCGCGGTACTCATCTCCCCAGAAGGTTGCCATACACCTTTCACAGCCAGGCTTTGCTTCAACTGTACGAACAACATGGCAGAATATGAAGCCTACATATTTGGAATCAAGGCTGCCATAGACTTGGGAATTAAATCCTTAGATGTGTTTGGGAACTCAGCTTTAGTCATCAGTCAGATCAAAGGAGAGTGGGATACTAAGCATCAAACCTCATCCCTTACAAAGAACATGTCTTGACATTGTTACCACATTTCGAGCAGATTACCTTCGAGCATTTCCCGTGAGAAGAGAATCAGCTAGTGGATGCTCTAGCTACAATGTCATCCATGTTTAAACTTAACTGGGATAATGAGGCTCCCCAAATCACCATTGAATGGATGGATGAACCCGCACATTGTCACGAGATTAATACCGAATAAGTAGTGGACCAGCCATGGTTTCATGAAGTCAAAAGGTATATCGAGGCTCAGGAATACCCCAAAGGAGCTTCAGTCAATGACAAAAAGTTCTTAAGGGGATTCTCAGCTAAGTTCTTCTTGAGTAATGGCGTCCTATACAAGCGCAATCATGATTCTATTATGCTCTGTTGTATGGACAAAGCTGAAGCTGAAAAGATCATGGCTGAAATGCATGAAGGTACCTTCGGCACTCACTCTAGCAGGTATACGATGGCTAAGAAGATCCTAAGGGCAGGCTATTACTGGTCTACCATGGAAGCTGACTGCTATCAACACTCCCGCACTTGTCACAAATGTCAAATCTATGCAGACAAGGTGCACGTGCCTCTTGTTCCCCTAAATGTCTTAACAACTCCTTGGTCGTTCGCTATGTGGGGAATCGACATGATTGGAGAGATCAAGCCTACAGCATCCAATGGACACCGTTTCATTCTGGTAGCCATTAATTATTTCACCAAGTGGGTCGAAGCAGCTTCTTTCGCATCCGTTATTAAGAATGTTGTTGCCCGCTTCATCAAGCAGAACCTTATTTGCCAGTACGGTATCCTTGAAAGGATTATCACTGATAACGGTACAAACCTTAACAATAATATGATCACCGCTTTGTGCGAGCAGTTCAAGATTCAACATCACAATTCATCTCCCTATCAGCCGAAGATGAACGGTGTTGTCGAAGCTGCGAACAAAAATATCAAGAAGATCATACAAAAGATGACAGTCACCTACAAGGACTGGCACGAGATGCTACCGTTTGCTCTCCACGGGTACCGTACCACGGCACGCACATCAACTGGGGCAACACCTTATTCTTTGGTATATGGCATGGAGGTTGTTTTACTTGTCGAGGTTCAGATTCCCTCCTTGAGAATCATGAAGGATGCTGGTTTGAGTGAAGACGATTGGATTCAGACTCGACTTGATCAGTTGAACTTAATGGACGAGAAGAGACTTACTGCTGTTTGCCATGGTTAGACGTATCAAAAACGGATGATCAAGGCTTTCAACAAGAAAGTCAGATGCCAGACATATCAAGTCGGGGATCTGCTAATCAAGCGCATCATCTTGTCGCAAAGTGATCCCAGGGGCAAATGGACTCCTACCTACGAAGGACCATTTGCGATCAAAAACATCTTTTCTAGTGGGGCAATGATCTTAACCACCATGGACGGTGACGACTTGCCGCACCCTGCGAACACAGACATAGTCAAAAGATACTACGCATAAGAGACCCGCTAGGTTGACACACCTAGGCAAAAAAGGGCATCCCGGTGAATCGAAAACCCGAAAGGGCGGTTCAGGCAAAAATTAGGGATAAATAAATAAAAATCTGTACACCCGGCAAGTTAAAAACCCGAAAGGGCGACTTGGGCAAAAAAGGGTTTCCCGGTGGACTGAAAACCCGAAAGGGAAGTCTAGGCAAAAGTTAGGGAATTAAAGCGTATGACTATGTCTCGTCGGATCACTTTAAGGACAATCTCTTCACTGACAAACTCTGAGCTTCTGATCAATCCAATCATCTGCGGACGAAGCAACAGATGGACCAGATATTCGGAGATATGAAGGCTATAGCGGAATGGGAACCCCATGGGATTTTTACACACATAACTATCTTTCTTTGTATAAAATTTTCTTACTTTTATAACACCATCCTCTTACTAGGATGTCTGTCTCCTTTGTATAAAACACTTATTCAAAGTAAATACAAAGATGTCTCTTTCAAAGTACAGAAAACTATTTGTCTTTTTCTTTTACACTTGTGTTTTTATTTACAAAAATGTCCAATGATTCATTGATGAACATATGCATTTGAACATAATTACTGTTTACAAATAAACATGATGGAAAAGAACAATTATTGATAGACTGAAAGGACAGGAAAACGTCTTTAGGCTATTCCAGGAGTAATCCCTACAGTACATCATCTAGGTCCCCAACGGAGCTAAAACCTTGAAATACATATCCCCAGCGGAGCTAAATTTCGAACCTTTAATCCTCATCAGAGTTAAAACTTCAAACTCCCAATCCCCAGAGGAGTAAAAACTTTGAGTTACAGATCCCCAGCGGAGCTGAAACTTTCTTCCCCAGTCGAGTCAAAACTTCAAACTATTTATCCCCAACGGAAACCTTTCAGTTAATCCAACTTCCCCAGCAAGTTATCTTGAAGCCCGGAAATCAACCAGATAACAGTTAACTTTTGTCTCTCCCCAACCTAGGATAACTCCCCAGTAGAGTGGCAGACGACCAAAACTCCTGAACCTACTCCCAGCAGTAAACTCTTCCCCACAAAGTCTTCATTACTCCCCAGCATGAAATCGCCAAAGTTTTCATGGCTCCCCAACAGAATGAAGATTCTCATTTTCCCCAGTGAAGTCACCAAAATTTTCATTGCCCCTCAACAGAATGAAGATTATCATCCTTAATTCCCCGCAGAAGTCATCATGGTTTCCCCTATTCCCCAGAAGAATAAGGATTCCCAATGAGTAACCCCCAGTAGAAGTCATCAAAGTTCTTTGGATTCTCCAAGCAGATTTCTCCGGCAGTTTGGCATTACTCTCATAACAGATTTTTTGTCAATACTCCAACTTCAAGACATGAAGGATCCTCACATCCTCACAGAAGTTATTAAAGATTTTTTATCTCCAACAGTCGCCCATGATTTCTTACTCTCAGCAGTCAAGGATTTATTTTCCCCGGCAGCAGTCAAGGATTTCATTATCCCCAGCCGTCAAAGATTTATTTTCCTCCGCAATATAGCAAATCAGCTTACATGCGCATACATTACATCCATATATCATAAACATTGACAAAGCACATTTATTGCATCATACATTTCATGCAACATAACTTTGTGTTTCAGCTAACATTTTACCCTTTTTCAGGATAAGATTAACAAGCTACCATTAACAGTATACAATCATGATACAATATAGATACACTCCAGACACGGAAGTCATTTTGTTGCTCATTCAGATTCAGATTTCAGATTCAAGTTCAGATACACTCCAGACGCGGATGCCATCCTGATACTTATTCAGATTTCAACTATCAGATATAGATTAGATACGCTCCAGACACGGAAGCCATTCTATTTCTCATTCAGATTCAACTATCAATTTCAAGTTCAGATACACTCCAGACACGGAAGTCATTCTGCTACTCATTCAGATCTCAAACTTCAGATACAGTCCAGATACGCTCCAGACACGGTTGCCATTATGTCACCTATCCTGATTTTCCCAAACTCAGAGACGCTCCAGACATGGATGATATTCTATTGCTTATTCAAATACAAAGTTCAGATATGGCTTGTATACGCCCCAGATACGGATGCTATTCCTTTGCTCATTCAGATCCAGTCCCCAAATACAGTACAGATACGTTCCAGACACGGATACCATTATGATACTTATTCTCCTGATTTACAATATACAATTCAGCAAACATTCTTGGATGACATCTTTAAGCCCATCTCCAACAAGATTTTATCACATCTCCAAATGGCATCTTTAAGACCATTTCCTCAACTACACTTTGACGAGTGCAAATTTACGGGCACTCTAGTGTCCAATCATCTTCTACCTTCGAGTCACGAACAGCAAACTCGTCAATCTAACTCTTCAGGTTCAAGAAGATTGAACTGGGGCAGCTGTTGTACCCAAAAATTTTCCCTCTCATATTATCAAGATTTTCCTCACAAGACTTCTTGGACTCCAGACAGGATTAGGTTTTTCTCAGCTCAAGACATCTCCTTGCACTGTTGACCAAAAATTAGGGTTTGAGTTTGCACAAGGATTTTTGGACCATCAATGCTTCATGTGACTTTCATACACCATCTTGGACCCCTAAGATTTCCCATACCAAGTTTCAAGCCTTGAATCACATGTTTTCCCAATCAATTGGACAGTTGACCTAAAAATCAATTGTATTGGGGAAAAAGTCAACCATGGCCAATTTCCAGTCAAACTTCATAATTTTTGATCCACAGTCACATTATAGGATCCTATGCACCATTTTATCAAGTTTGGATCACAACTCCTCAAGAAATTTGATCAGATCATCAAAAGGGCAAAATGGTCAAAATTAGGGTTTTGACTGTGAAAGGGCAATTTATGATTTTTAACCTAACCAGTGACCAATTGGGTTCAAGCATGATTTCAAGGACTCAATAGCATCATCTTGACCTAATCACATAGTTCAAAAGATCTCAAATGCATAGGACTGACAGATGAATTTTCCAGTCAACTAATCAAAAATCAATTATACACTGAAAAGTCAAACATTGACTTTTTGGTCAAAATCAAGTGCCAAGGGTCATAAGTCATCAAGATATGTCAAAATATGAAACGTGTTGATCAAGAAACCTAATTTTGCAAATTAGGGTTTTAATTTGAAATTTTTCATAACTTAGAATTTTTCTAAGTTATGGAAAATTTCTTATTTTTTCCCAACTTTCCACAACTTTTTCACCATGATATAATTGGATTCAAACAAAACTTCCAACATGAAAGTTGTAGTCCTCCATGAAATATACAACTTTTATTCACAAAGTTTTCCCAAAAATTCTTAGATCTCAAGTTATAATTTTGTGAATAAGGGTCCATAAACTTTTTAACTTAGTGAAATTTTGCCCTAGTTTAGGCAGATTTTTTACATAACTTCATGGCAACTTTTCACCTAGTTACAAGAGGAATGTCAAAATTCATTTCAAATTTGGATTGTAGAGCATGTTACAAGCTTTCCAAAATGTCCAATAACTCTCCAAGACCATTTATGGTTAGGGAGAATCGAAGAAAGGAAAATGGCAATTTATCACTTTTGTTCAAGGCATTTTCACAATGTTACAAGTTGCAAGTTTGTCCTAGCATGCTTGTACTTGGTATTACAGGTCCTAATCCATTCTACACTCTATAATTGAATGCTAATTCAGTGGAAAATGGCTTTATTTTGATCTTTGGAGCATTGTACATTGAATTAATCCATTTATGGCATAAAGTTCATAATACCATTTTGATAAAGCAAGACTTTTACAACTTTGCATTTCTTGAGCCATGGACCTGATCTTTTGTTGCAAACAAGATCCACAGTTATCAGGAAAAGTGTACCAACTCTATGCAGTCCATAAGCTAGCAAGTACAAGCTTTTGTATTGTCACTTCCAACTTTCTTCAAAAGCAAGCAAACTTGCAAAAGCTAATAGAACTTGTGTATATGATAAAGGCAAGCCTTAGCTTCATTTCAAACAACTTCAGAACTTTGTAACAAGCCTAAGACACGAATTCATAACACCTCAAACACTCTCAAACACAAAAAACACCATTTTCTGCCCAAACAGGGCAGCCTCTGCAAAACTCAAGCCAAATCAATATTGGCTCGTGCGTTTCTTGATTCAACCCTTGAAACACCTTCCATACATCACACCTAAACTGTCCAGGCCCTTGTCTTTCAACTGTGTGCCTTGTTTCAAGCTTCACCATTTTCATTTTGAAGGTTTGTAGGTTGACTCGTGCAGCAAGATTCAAGCATCTACAAGGCAAGTTGAGCATTGGAGAAGCTTGAGAGAACTTCAAGGAAGCTCACAAGAACTTCAGGCCTCACTCAAAGTTCCCACATTGTCATATCCAAACTCAACTGAACAAGGTATTTTTCAAGTTTCTATCTCTCTATTTAGGCATCTTTAGGTCACGATTTGTGAAGCAAAAATGTAGTCCTTAACTTTCTTAAGCTGTACATATGCATAGTTTTCATTTATATTAACTGAGTAGTGAGAATTTGAAGCTTGAAGTTCATGAAAATTTTAGGTCAGAAATTAGGGGTGATAAAATTCTCCTTGATCTTTGAGTGTTAGGTCACAAACTTTATATCACTGGAATCGTGAGATCATGAGCTACATTTTTCATGTTACAAGTTTTTGATTTTATGCAAAGAATAGCAAAATATAGGTTTGGCTCAGAAACGCGCGCAGGAAGTGGACAGAGGACAGGGACGAAGTTGTCTTGGGCCTGGGTGCGCTTGGGCTTCTGTTTTTGCTTCCTATACCCCCAAGTTTACTTTTGCACCCCCCTGATTCATATTTTGTTATTTTTCATATTTTCTTTTTATTTTTATGTTTATTGACTTTATTATTTTTTTCTGAACATTAAAAAATCCCAAAAATATTTTCTTTTTTTTTTGCATTTTTATTTTATTATTTTTATTATTTTTTTGGCATAAAATTAGTTTATTAGGTTTATAAAACTTATTTTCTTAAATAAACTTGTAAATAATAATAAAAATACTTAAACATTTTTATTTTGATTATTTCACACAATATATATTTATTTTTCATACATATTTAATTTTTAATATTGTATATAATATATTTTTTTCTTGAACAAAAATGGATAAAATGAATAATATAAAACATATCTTCTTTTAAAACAAAATTAGGGTTTCCCTTTTTAAAAATAATAATATTATTTTTTCTTATTTTTAGGAATTAGATAATGTTATTTTCTCATGCATAAATTAAATACAAAAATATTTTTGCATATTTACATTTTTATTGCATATTTAAGTATTTGTTTATTTATTTATTGTACAATAAATTCAATTGGGTTGTAATAGTAAATTAGGGTTTTATTTTGAGCAATATCCCCCATTCAAAACTTGTATCCCCCCTCCCATAATATTGTTGTAATAGTTTAGATTTACTTTACGCAATTTATCGCATTATATACATGTTTAGTAAATTAGGGTTTGTATGATAAGACAAAATCAAACAAATAGCATGACCTAAATACAAGACAAAAATGCATGAAAAATGACAACACCTTGCACACAAGCACCTCTAGGGTTTCACCCACTTGGTTGCCTTAAAACATGGCCATGGTATGCATGCTAGGTATCTTGGCAAAATCAAACAAAACAAAAGAACATAGTCCCTCGATGACGCTATCAAAAGGTTACCTAAACAAAGATGATCTTAGTCCATCAAACAAGCTAAGATACTTGGCACCATTGCTATCATGGTCATAAGATGACCCACACCCGTCCCGTTTAACATCCAAAGATATGGTTGTCTACTAAAACAATAGTAGGTCAACAATGTCAAAGGAATAAAAATGTGTAGGAAAGACTTTTGAGTAGGTAGATAAGCTTCTAGTTACTTGATCATTTCAAAAACAATCCTTGCTATTTTCAAACACACACACATTTCCAAGACAATTTCCAAACAACTTTCAAACATTGAAACATTTTTCAAAAGACAGACATCTTTGTATACATTCTCACAAACGAGAATCATTACAAAGATTGCCTAAACAAAGGCCTCTTTTCAAAATACTTTCAAAACCACACAAAGCACCATTTCAAACAATTGAAAAAGCAAAGCAAGTGATCTAAAACAAGTAACTAAGAGCCCATGGAAAACCATGGATGAAAAGGGTGCTAGCACCTTCCCTTTTCCTAATCTACCCCCCGAACTCAAAAACAATATCAAAGGTCTTTCCTGTGCTTTTTTACCTTTCATTTTGGATAAAAGAAAAGTCGGTGGCGACTCTTACTAACCGCAACATTTGCAAACACAAATGCAAAACCTCAAGTCAGTTCTCCCACTGCATCACACTAGACTTTGAGGAGCTAGGTCTGGTGTTTGGGATTATCATTCCACCAAAATTCAAGGCACCAATATTTGATAAATACGACGGAGTTTCATGCCCCAAAATGCACCTCTGATCCTATGTGAGGAAGATACAGCCTCACACTGCAGACAGCGATTTATGGGTCCACTTTTTCCAAGACAGTCTATCCGGAACTCAACTTGATTGGTTCTATCAACTAGAAAGGGCCAACATCCACAATTGGGAAGACCTTGCCGCTGCTTTCTATAAACAATATCAGTACAACACAGACCTTGCTCCTACCCGTACTCAACTCCAGAGTATGACTATGGTTTCAAATGAAGGTTTCAAAGACTACGCTCAGAAATGGAGGGACTTGGCAGGAAGAGTCCAGCCTCCCCTTTCTGAAAGAGAACTAGTAGACATGTTTCTGGGTACCTTGTTCGGTCCTTTCTTTAATCATTTAATTGGAAGCTCCTCAGCAGGCTTCACTGAACTAATCTTGACTGGAGAAAGAGTAGAAGCTGGGATTAAGAGTGAGAAGATCCAGAAAGACGTATCCTCCACCGCTGTAAGAAAACCATTTATAGGGAAGAAAGAAGTTGGTGTTGTGTATCCTCAAAGGAATCAAGAAAGAACTGAACGTCGTCCAATGGTAGGGGCATTCATGATCCCTAAGCCTGCACCTACTCAACAAAGGTACGATCAGCCTAGAATAGAAATACTAGTAAGACAATTTACTCTGATTAATATGACACTATCTCAAGTACTTCCACATTTATTGAGATCCAATCTGGTAACTTTGAAAGAAGCTCCAGAGAATCTTAACACAAGCTCTCTTCACTACCATCCTAATGCTCGTTGTGCTTACCATTCAGAAAGCCCCGACCATGATACCAACAACTGTTGGGCTTTGAAAAACAAGGTGCAAGACCTTCTTGAAGCAACGGAAATTGAGTTTGATGCTCCTGAAATCCCGAATGTTATCACAGCTTCTATGCCCAAGCATGGCCGCGGTGTTAACGATGTTGAAGATGATATGTTTATTTCTACTATTGATGAACTTGTTACTCCTCTCCTAACCGTCAAGAAGAACCTATTGAAGGTCGGTTTATTTCTAGGTTGTGATAAAGGCTGCCACTTCTTTTTATCCCGACCAACTAGTTTTCATTTATTGAAAGCAGGTATTCAACGCCTAATGGATGACAAATAGATTTTGTTTGAAAAGACTCTTGTTCCAAGCGTTTCTTACAAAGATGTTTCAATAGTAATCATTTCCGCCAATCCTTCCAGGGTCTCCACCAAAATACCCGTTAGGATTACATCAGTTCCTAAAGTAGCTCCACTGATAATTACCATGCCAGGTCCGATCCCGTACTCATCAGACAAAACCATCCCATGGAACTATGGGGGCGAAGTCTACTATCACGGTGTCAAACAAGATTGGCTGGATGATGAAAACTCAATTCTTGAGAAGGCTGACCCCGACATCAGTAATATTGCGGGAACCGGCAAGATAATCTGAAGTGGAAGAGTATTCTCCCCAGAGATTTCCCCTCCAAAGACTGTTACCGACCCTGTGATCATCCTTGTTCCTATTCCTACTAACACTACTACTACTACAATCCCTTTGGTTACCCCTGTTGACACTACTACTACTACAATTCCTATAGTTACACCTACTGACACTCCTACCGTCGAGTCAACCGAGACTCAGGGAAAACGCATTCTGGTTGAGCCTGTCCGGATGAAGGCACAAACAGTATCTATCCCTGAGGCCTCTAAAAAGGAGATGGAAGAAATTTTGAAGATTATAAAGAGAAGCGACTACAACGTAGTCGAACAGCTAGGGCCGACTCTGTCAAAGATTTCCATGCTGGCTTTATTGTTGTGTTCCGAGGCTCATGCAAAGGCCCTGGTGAAATTCCTTAAAACTGCTCATGTACCACAAGAAACCTCTGTTGATCAATTCCAAGATTGTGTGTCCAGCTTGACCGCGGATAATGGTTTAGGCTTTTCTGATGCAGACTTGACACCTAGAGGGAAGAAGCACAACGAGGCATTGCATGTCTCTGTTGAATGCAGGGGCACAACCTTGGCCCATGTCTTGGTGGATACCGGTTCGTCTTTGAATGTGCTGCCTAAGAAGGCTCTTGATAGACTCGACTGTGAAGGTTTGACCTTAAAACCCAGCAATATAGTGGTAAGGGCCTTCGACGGTTCAAAGAGAATGGTGCATGGGGAGGTGGACATCCCCATAAAAGTTGGAACCCAAACCTTTGATTCAACTTTTTACGTGATGGACATTCGTCCTTCCTACTCCTGCTTATTGGGCCGACCATGGCTTCACAATGCTGGTGTTGTCACCTCTACATTACATCAAATGCTGAAATACCCAACCAAGGGTAAGATCATTATTGTCCATGGAGAAGAGGAATATATGGTATGTCATTTAAACTCCTTCAGATACGTGGAATTGGATGGTGAATTTTCATTGAAACTCTGTTTCAGCATTTCGAGGAAGTCCCACCAACCGTGGCAGTAACCAAAGTTGTTTCCCAAATCCCAAAGATTACAAGACCTCCGCTAAAGATGTCTTCTCTGAAAGATACTAAGGCAGTGATAGAAGAAGGTGGATGCACTATTTGGGGACAACTCCCAGATATCCCATACATGTCTGACAAATTTGGTTTGGGTTTCACTTTAGGAGCCCAGAAAGTTGTACGCCGTGCTCGTGTCGGGGGACCACCCTTGAAGATTAGCGACCATAGAGTTAACATAGTGGAGGATGATGAGGACAGATACGACCTGGAGGAATGGATTTTCCCAACTGTCAATGGAGGACTCAGCAACTGGGAAGCTAAATATTTTGTACTAATTACTTTCATCCAACAGTAATTGTCTTTTAATTTTGTCGGATCTGTAATAATTAAACAATTCAGACTTTTAAAGCCTTGTGTCTTACCCGAGGCACAACGGTCCATTTTTAAGGGTTGTTATCTCATTTTCATATGTCATCAATGAATCATGGACGTTTTTGCATACAAACTTTGTGTTCTTTGTCTTTTTTTTTTTACATTTTTCTTTCAAAGATAGCTATACTCTTACACACACTCACATTCAAAATGCAGATCTACATCCATTCGGGATCCCATGGGTAACAATTCTGCTATGGCCTTTTGTGACTCTGAAAATATAATCTACCAAGGCAAAGACGAAGGTGAGGAAGATTGTGAAGTGTCAGGGGAACTAGAAAGGTTACTACAACAAGAAGAGAGGACCATTCAGCCCCACGAAGAACCAGTGGACACAGTTAACCTAGGTACCGAAGAGGACAAGAAAGAAGTCAAGGTGGGTACCAATCTGGAACCTAGTGTCAAGAAACGTCTGATTCAGTTGGTACATGATTATGTTGAGGTCTTTTCCTGGTCATATGAAGACATGCCAGGACTTGATGCAGATATCGTGGTACATCGTCTACCAACAAAAGAAGACTGGCCTCCAGTATAACAAAAGTTCTGTCGCATGTGACCAGACATGTCAGAAAAGATCAAAGCGGAAGTCATGAAACAATTCAACGCCGGATTCTTGGGCGTCACCTCATATCCGCAATGGGTCGCCAATGTTGTTCCTGTGCCTAAAAAGGACGGCAAGGTACGAATGTGTGTGGACTACAGATATTTGAATAGGGCAAGCCCTAAGGATGATTTCCCACTTCCCCACATCGATATTTTGGTCGACAATACAGCACAGCATAAGGTGTTTTTCTTCATGGATGGTTTCTCAGGCTATAATCAAATTAAAATGGCGCCTGAGGAGATGGAGAAAACAATCTTTGTCACACAATGGGGGACTTTATGTTACAAGGTTATTCCATTCGAGTTGAAGAATGTTGGAGCAACCTATCAGCGTGCCATGGTAGCTTTATTTCACGACATGATACATCACGAAATAGAGGTCTATGTGGACGATATGATAGTCAGATCTTAAACTGAAGAGGAACATCTTGACCATTTGCATAAATTGTTTGAGAGACTGAAGAAATACAAGTTGAGGTTGAACCTGAATAAATGCACATTTGGGGTGAGGTCCGGTAAACTCCTAGGCTTTGTCTTCGGCGGTAAAGGTATCAAAGTGGATCCTGCCAAAGTGAAAGCAATACAAGAAATGCTTGCTCCATGTACCGAGAAGGAAGTCAGAGGATTCTTGGGACGATTAAACTCATTGCCAAATTCATTTCTCACTTAACAGCTACTTGTGAACCAATCTTCAAATTACTGAAGAAAGATCAAGTAGTCAAATGGAATGACGAATGCCAAACTGCTTTCGACAAGGTCAAAGAGTACCTACAAGAACCTTCTGTTTTGATGCCACGAGTCAAGGGAAGACCATTGATCATGTACCTAACTGTTTTGGGAAATTCAATGGGGTGTGTGATGGGGCAGCATGACGAGTCTGGCCTAAAAGAGCATGTTATTTATTACCTGAGCAAAAATTTTACCGACTGTGAAACAAGATATTCACTGCTCGAAAAAACTTGATACGCTCTGGCGTGGGCTGCTCGTCGGTTAAGACAGTATATGCTGACCCATACTACCTTACTGATATCTAAAATGGATCCAATAAAATACATCTTCGAGAAGCCTGTCCTCTCTGGGAGAATAGCAAGATGGCAGATGATCCTGACGGAATATGACATTCAGTATAATACCCAGAAAGTAATAAAGGGCAGTGTACTAGCTGATCACCTTGATCATCAAGCTGTAGATGACTACCAGTCCATGAAGTTAGAATTCCCAGATGAAGACATCATGATGGTAAACAACTGCGAAGAATTCAGACCATATGATGGACCTGAACAAGGATCCCGATGGACCCTGGTTTTTGATGGGTGTCCAACGCACTCGGCAATGGTATAGGTGTTGTACTCATATCTTCTGAAGGATGTCACACTCCCTTTACTGCAAGACTCTGCTTCAACTTTACAAATAACATGGCAGAATACGAAGCGTGCATTTTTGGCCTCAAAGCTACCATAGATTTGGGCATCGAGTCCTTAAGTGTATTCGGAGATTCAGCATTGGTCATCAGCCAGATCAAAGGGGAATGGGACACCAAACACCCTAACCGTATCCCCTACAAAGAACATGTGTTGACATTAATCCCACACTTTGAGAAGATTACCTTTGAGCATTTCCCGCAAGAAGAAAATCAGCTAGCCGATGCGCTAGCCACGATGTCGTCCATGTTTAAACTTAAATGGGATAACGAGGATCCCCAGATCACCATCGAACGAATGGATGAACCAGCTCACTGTCACGAGATCAATACTGAAGAAGTAGTGGACCGGCCTTGGTTCCATGAAGTCAAGAGGTATCTCGAGGCTCAAGAATATCCGGAAGAAGCTTCGGTCAATGATAAGAAGTTCTTAAGGAGATTCTCTGCTAAGTTCTTCCTTAGTAATGGCATTCTCTACAAGTGCAACCATGACTCTGTTTTGCTCCGTTACGTAGACAAGGTTGAGGCAGAAATGATCATGGCTGATCTAAATGAGGGCACTTTTGGCACCCATTCCAGTGGGCATACGATGGCAAAGAAAATCCTACAGGAAGGTTATTACTGGTCTACCATGGAAGTAGATTGCTATCAGCACTCTCGAACTTGTCATAAGTGTTAGATCTATGCTGACAAGGTGTACGTACCTCCGGTTCCTTTGAAATTCTTGACGGCTCCTTGGCCCTTTGCTATGTGGGGCATCAATATGATTGGTGAAATCAAGCCAACAGCCTCTAATGGACACCGCTTCATCTTGGTGGACATTGACTATTTCACGAAGTGGATTGAGGCGGCTTCTTTCGCTTCTGATACCAATAATGTTATCGCCCGGTTCATCAAACAGAATCTTATCTGTCGGTACGGTATCCCATAGAGGATCATCACTGACAATGGAATGGATCTTAAAAACACTATGATCATCGCACTGTGTGCGCAATTCAATATCCAGCACCATAATTCTCCCCCTTACCGGCCAAAGATGAATGGTGTTGTCGAAGCCGCAAATAAGAACATCAAAAAGATCATAAAGAAAATGGCAGTCATGTACAAATACTGGCATGAGATGCTACCATTCGCTCTCCACGGTTATCATACCACGGCACGCATATCAACCGGGGTAACACCCTACTCTCTGGTATACGGCGTGGAGGTTGTCTTGCCTATTGAGGTCCAGATTCCCTCTCTGAGAATTATGAAGGATGCAGGGATGAATGAAGAAGATTGGATCCAAACTCGTCTTGATCAACTGAACTTGATTAATGAGAAAAGGCTCACTGCTGTCTGTAATGGTCAAATGTATCAAAAACGGATGATCAAGGCTTTTAACAAAAAGGTCAGATGCCAAGTATATCAATTCAGGGATTTGGTGATCAAGCGCATCATACTGCCGCAAGGTGATCCCAGGGGCAAATAGACCCCTACCTGCGAAGGACCATTTCTGATCAAAAGCATATTTTATGGTGGAGCAATGATCTTGACCACTATGGATGGCGACGACCTTCCACACCCTGTGAATGCAGACATAGTCAAAAGATACTACGCATAAGAGACCCTCTAGGTTGACACACCTAGGCAAAACAAGGGCATCCCAGCGAACCAAAAAGGTTCGGACAAAAATTAGGGACAAAACAAAAAATTTGTACACCCGGCAAGTTGAAAACCCGAAAGGGGAACTTAGGCAAAAAAAGGGTATCCCGGTGGACTGAAAACCTGAAAGGGCGGTCCAAGAAAAAGTTAGAGAATTAAAGCGTATGACTATGTCCCGTTGGATCACCTTGTAGAAAACCTTTGGCTTCGACTGATAAACTCAACGGGTCTGATCAATCCAATCAACTTCGGACAAGGCAGCAAGTGGACAAGACGCTCAAAAACACAAGGGTTATAGCAGAATGGGAACCTCATGGGATTATTGCACATAGCTATCTTTTCTTTGTATCAAATTTTCATTTTTTATGATGATATTCTCTTACTAGGATGCTCGTCTCATTGTACAAAATAATTATTCAAGTTAATACAAAGATACTCCTTTGAAAGTGCAAAACTATCTATTTTTCTTTATTTGTGTTTTATTTACAAAAACGTCCAATGATTTATTTTTGAGCATATGCATTCGAACATAACTATTGTTTACAAATGAGCAAAAAATAGAAGACAATCACTAATGACTTTAAGAAATAGGATGATATCTTTAGACTATTCCATAAAATTCCCCATAGTGTACAACTTAATGATACCAAGCTCTCCCGTATCCCCAGCAGAACAAAACTTCCAGTTATCAATCCCCAGTAAAGCTAGTCCAATTTCTCAGGATCCCCAACAGGATTTCACGAGCCACACGCAGTGTTTCCCTTACAACAGAGTTTATTTCTCTAACAAATAGGAGCTCATCAACTCATCAGCACTTCAAAACATGAAGACTTATATTCCACGTCCCCAACAGTAGTCATGGATTTATTTTCTCTAATCCAACAGTATTACAACAACATAGCTTACATGACCATACATCGCATCCATACGACATGACATTGACAACACGAATACATATAACATAATCTCACTCATTTTATCGAGAACATCATTATACAATGCATTTCATACATCATGACATTGCATACAACAAATCTTTCATATTTTCAGGAAAGATCAGTCAACAGATGGTTATCATCATCAATTTACAAAAGGTCAGAGATTGATACCGGCAACAAGCCAGGACAATTATCTACACAAATAGTTGAACTTGATACTACACGGGTTTTCTCTCGTTCATCCTTCAGATACAGTTCAGATACACTCTAGACACGGACGCCATTCTGATACTCATTCAGATTCATCCTTCAGATACAGTTCAAATACGCTCCAGACACGGACGCCATTTTGATACTCATTTAGATTCAGCTTTCAGATACAGTTCAGATACGCTCCAAATACGGATTCCATTCTGATACTCATTCAGATTCAGCTTTCAGATACAATTCAGATACGCTTCAAACACGGACGCCATTCTGATACTCATTCAGATATAGCTCTTAGATACAGTACAGATACGCTCTAGATACGGATTCCATTCTGATACTCATTCGATTCAACTTCCAGATATAGTTTAGATACGCTCTAGACACTGACGACATTTTGATACTCATTCAGATTCAGCTTGCAGATATGGTTCAGCAGTCATTTTTAGATGGCATCTAAAAGCCCATATCCAACAACTTTCCATCACCTCTCCAAATGGCATCTTTAAGCTCATTCCCTATACCATCAACCATCACATCCTCGAGTGCAAATTTCCGGGCACTCTAGTGTCCAATCATCTTCCACCTTCAAGTCACGAATGGCATATCCGCCAATGTAACTCTTCAGGTTTAAGAATATTGAACAGGGGCAGTTGTTGTACCTCAAAATTTTCCCTCTCATTTATCAAATATTTTCTCACAAAGATCTCTCTTGGTTCAAGACTGCACTAGGGTTGATCAACTCAAGACACCTCTTTAAGCACTGATGACCAAAATTAGGGTTTGAGATTGCACAAGGATAATTGAACTTTCAATGCCTCATGTGACTTTCATGGATCATTATGGACCCCCAAGGTTACTCATGTCAAGTTTCAAGCCTTGGATCACACTTTTGCTCAGTCAATTGAGCAGTTGACCTAAAAATCAGTTGTATTAGGGAAAAAGTCAACTATGGCCAATTTATAGTCAAACTTCATAATTTTTTATCTACATCAACATTATAAACTCATATGCATCATTTGATCAATTTTGGACCATAATTCCTCAAGAAATTTGATCAAATCATCAAAAGGGCAAAATGGTCAAAATTAGGGTTTTGATTGAGAAAGGACAATTTCTGATTTTTGACCTAGCAAATGATCAATTGGTTTAAAGAATGATCTCAAGAGTTCAATTGCGCCATTTTTACCAAATGGAATGACCCAAAACATTGCTCAGGATCAATTGGATTGATAGTGAATTTTCAGTCAACTGATCAAAAGTCAATTGTACACTGAAAAGTCAAACTTTGACTTTTTGGTCAAAATCCAATGTCAAAGATCATAATTCATCAAAATATGTCAAAATATTAAACGTATTCATCAAGAAATCAAAAAGTCAAAATTTCATTTTGAAAAGTCAAAGTTTTCTAACTTAGAAATTTTTGTAAGTGTTTAAAACTTCATGTTTTTCACAACTTTGAGCAAATTTTTAACCATGGTGCAAGATGATTCAAAAGAAACTTTCAACATGAAAGTTGTAGATCTCCATGATATCTACAACATTGCTTTACACAACTTCTCCTAAAAATGCTTGGATCTCAAGTTATTAATTTATGAAATCATAGTCTTGAAATTAAACACTTAGTGAAATTTTGCCCTAGTTTAGGCAGGATTTTGACCTAACTTCATGTCACTTTTTCATATAGTTCCAAGGGGGATTTTCAAACGTGATTCAAATAAGGGTTGTAGATCACATTACAAGATTTCCAAAATGTCCAAGAACTCCTTGAGATCATTCTTGAGCAGGGAGAATCGAAGAGAGGAAGTTAGGGTTTTCAAACTTGAATTACAAGTCATTTTGTGATGAACAAAATTCAAATTTCAAACCTATGCTGCACAATCTTGCTTTGTAGGCCTCTAAACCTTAAGATCTCTCCACAATCAGAATATTGCACTTGATTTTGAGCTATTATCCACTTGATTCAAGCTTTATCCAAGTAAATTTTTCATTAATGGCACAACGGCAACATCGTCATTTACATAAAGCAAGCTTTATGCAAAGTCAACTTGCATTGAGCTTTACACTTGTTCCCTTTGCACAAGCTTCCTCTACAAAGTCAGATAAGCTTGTTTAAAGTTGGAAACCACCCTAAATTCTTGTACTTGCTACCTTAAAACCAGATTTTTCACTTTTCTTCTAAATCAAGCAATTGAGCCATAACCCTATAACTCAAATCTTTTGTGCAATAGCTCCCCAACCTTTTCCATACATAAAAACAAGTCTATTGCAACATAACACACGAATACACAAGCTCTAAAAACTTCCAAAACTCAAAACTGCGTCACAAACCACCATTGTTTCATATTCTGACTAAGAACTTTAAACTTCCATTTCACTCATGTGTTTCCTGGCCTTTTGCTTCCAAAAGCTTCCAAACATCATACATAAGTCATCATTATCCCTGTTACACGACTGTAACACCATCTTCATCCATTTCCAAGTTCAAAAACAGAGCATCAGAGTTAGACTTCTCCAGACCATTCTAGCCACCCTCAGCTCAAGCCAGCCATTACATTAGCTTCCTGGGGACTTGAGGAAGCTAGCCTGATCATCACCACTGCCTGAAACAAGCTCAAATCCATTTCATGATTTCCAGTTTTGAGGTATTTTTCTTGAACTTCTATCTTCATATTTAGGCATTGTTAGGCTTGCATTTGTGAAGATAAAATATAGATATGATTGCCCTAAAACTATACATGTCCATAGATTTCATTTATTTTGATTGAGCTAGGAGAATTTTGAGTTTGAACTTTCTGAAATATTTAGGTCAGAATTTGTTACTTTTAGAAATTCTCATTCATCTTTGGTTTATAGCTTATGATATTTATATGGTTGGATTCGTGTGACAAAATGGAGCAACTTTCATGTTTACATTTTTGCAAATGGTTGAGAAATGAGCAAGTTACAAATCCTTTGGCTGGAGGTTGAAGATGAAGTGTAATCAGGGCGCGTTTTGTGTTATGTATTTATCCTTTCACACAAGTTAACGGATGGTTCATCACCCTAGTGGTTAAAGCGCGGGTCTGTCACCCTTAGGTCCTGGGTTCAAGCCCCAACGTGACCTTTTGCATTTTTTTCACTATTTTTGACATTTTCGAGTTTTTTTGCAGCGCTTGGGCTTTTATGTTGGGCCTTCCGTTTTTGCTGATTTCTAACCCCAGTTTCACTTTTGCAAACCCTGACCCATTATTTTCTTTATTATTTCATTTTCTTTTTTTTTATTTTCATTTATTATTTTCAATATTATTTTTATTATTATTATTATTATTATTATTATTAATAAAAATCCAAAAATATTTTTATTTATTATTTACACTTATATATTTTATTTTTTTCTATAAAACAAAAAGATTAAAAAACATTTATCTTAATAATTAATTTCTTTTTAATAATTAATATCTAGACATAGGTTTAATTATTTATTTTCTTAATTAAAATTAATTTAGAACTTAGGTTTATTTTAATTAATTAATTTTCATTATTCATCATTATTTAACTTAAAACCTTTTCATAAAAATCCTAAAAAATATTTTTAACTTAATTTCCCTCCTAATTAATTTAGGTTTAAATTTTATTTATTTTTCATTAATCATCTCACTTAATTAGGATAAAATACCTTTCATAAAAATAACAAAAAATATTTTCTTTTTCTATTTATATTCTTGCATTTTATTTTCAATTTTGTATAATATTCAATATGGTTGTAATAGATAATTAGGTTTAATTTTCTTGCAATCTCCATTTGTAAATTTGTACACCCCCTCCCATGAGTATTGTAATAGCATAGTAATTTTAAATTATGTAATTTATCGCTTTATATAAATGCTAATAATTAGGGTTTGTATGGAAAGATAAAATCGATAAGTAGCAAACCCTGATTCAAGACAAAAACCAAGCATGAAAATCAATGCACTTGCACACAAGTACCCCTAGGGTAAAATCTACTTGGTTTCCTTACAAAAATGACCATATTATGCATGTGAGGTATCTTAGCAACAACAAGCAAAATATAAGATCATAGTCCCTCGATGACGCTATCAAAAGTTTCCTTTCAAAATGATCTTAGTCCCTAGAGAAAAATGCTAAGATATCTTGCAACATTGCTAATCATGGTTATACGATGACCCACGCCCGTCCCTTTTACATCTAAAGATAAGGTTACTTACCAAATCAATGGCAAGATAACAATGTCAAAGGAGAAAGGAAATGAACATGAAATACTTTTTAGTAGGTAGAATGTTCCTATTTACTTGCTCCATTTCAAAACAAAAACATCCTTGCTATTTCAAAAAACAAACACCAACACTTTCAAAACATCTTCCAAAACTTGAAAATATTTTCAAAAGATCAAACACTTTGTATACATTCTTACGAACGAGAATCATTACAAAGTTTGCCTAAACAATGGCCTCTTTTAAAAAATACTTTCAAAAACCACACAAAGAACAATTTCAAACAAAAGCAAGTGATCTAGCAAGTAACTAAGAGCCCATGGGAAACCATAGATGAAAAGGGTGCTAATACCTTCCCTTTTCATAATCTACCCCCTGAACTCAAGAAATAATCTCAAAGGTCTTTCCTGTGCTTTTTCACCTTTCCTTTTGGATAAAAGAAAAGTCGGCGATGACTCTTACTAACCGCAACATTTGCGATAAAACGCAAAACACCCAAGTCAGTTCTCCCACCGTATCATAGTAACACCCAAGCAAAACAATCTTTAAATTCTTTGAAAAAAGATATTACCTCAAATTTCAACTTTGGGTCAATGTTGGCGCTGATATAAGTTGGTCTTTTATCCCCCTTTTCGCCAAGATCTATTTCTTCTAAAGGGTCTTGTGGCTGCATCTTTTCTGGTGCCATTGGATCCTTTTCAAAACCTAAGGGTTCTTCGTCATATATGCAATCCAGACGCTGCTTATCGACGTTTTCTTCGATCGTCTCTATTATTTTTGGTGGATTTGGCTCAATAGCCAAAGTAGCTCCTTCATCTAGAACTTGTGTTTTATTGGCTTCGACAGCCATATTTTATTCAGCTTCCAGTGTTGAATTTATTTTACTTTCGGTAATATATACTGAAATCCTGTTTAGAGCATCTAGCTCAGACATCATCACTGATGTCTCCCCAGCCTTTCGGTCGGTTGGTACAGTATGGATCCTTAAGAGGTTCCACATCCCACATAAAACCATTGGTTTCATGTAACTTTAATGAAACAAATGCTTCATCAAGATTGACATATACATCTTCAGCAGGTTGACATGGGGAAATATTAGCTAATTTCTTGTCGAACTGCTTCTTTTGGACATTGTTCACGTCTGCCATAAAATACCCTTGATCAGCTTCAATATTCTCAACTATGCCATCTTCCCTCCAGATCACCAAACACTGGTGTATAGAGGATGGCACAACCCCTACTCCGTGTAGTCATTATCTCCCTACTAAGAGGTTGTAACTCGACTTACCTTGAATCACCATGAAAATAATCGGCCTAGTAACTGAGCCGACAGTAATGTCCACTTGGATCACACCCATGGTGTTTCTATTTCTTCCTTCGTAGTATGATAAGACCACGTTATGAGATCTAACATCGGTGTCATATTTACTGATTTTCCATAATAAGTGGTGTGGCATAATATTCACCGTAGCACCACAGTCTACCAACACCTTGTTGATAGCCACCCCTTTGACCTTAGTCCTTATTAAAAGAGGCTTCAAATGTCTCCTCATGTCCATATCTAGTCTTTCAAAGAAAGCATTTTGGTTCTCAATGGAACCATTGTTCATGACAAAGTAACACGTTGGCTTGTGTAAAGCCATCTCCTCGGCATCTATGTCTGCTGAATCTTCTACTTTAGTCAAGCAGTCATATTCTGCTTACATAATTGATACTACATTGACTAAGATATTCAAACTCTCTTCAGAGTTAAAATCAAAATCGTCAGTGTCTTCTTCAGAACATTTGGCAACTGATCAATTCACGATTTCTTTGATTCGTTCTTTCGTAGAGGAGTCGACTTTCACCTTGTACTGCCTCTGATTTCCACCTTTGTTTGCAGCAATCTGGCCAGCAGCTGCTTGCCTCTCAGGATGCTTTCGATGCTGGAAGCGTCTCCATTGGGTTCGAGTCCTGGGATTCTTCCCCATGTAGTTTTTAGAAATGTGGCTTTTCTTCTCTGACTTGAACTTATGTCGGTAGTCAATAGCCGACTTCCCTTTGTTTGGTGCCCCATCAATTGGTGTGCCCTTTCTCCCTTGGGGTTTAATACAGGTACCGTTAGGAGCTTTTGCTGAGGGAATATAACTCCTTGGTTTATCATGAGAGTTTCCCATAGCTCTCCTTGGGTCCCTTGGTGTAGGGAACATTTGATTGTACGGCTTGCCTCTGTTCTTTTTTAACTGTAGCTTCTAGAAATTTTCAACAGCTATTTTGTCAGTCAAAGCGCCACATCTAGGACACAATCAAGCTTGTGAACCTTTATTCTTATAGCCATAAAGGAAATCTAGCAAGTCTTCCTTAGGTCTTGGGTACACATCTGCTAGGCCGGCATTAGGACTTTTTCCAGTGCCCTCTTCGACCATATTATCATCAGGGAATTCAGTAATCTCTACCATGTTGATGTCAACTGGGTCTAGAAACAAATCTTCCTCTTGCCTAAGAGGATCAGTATCAACCTTCATCTTTCTTGCAGCAAATTTCACCTACCCTCTTGCAGCGAATTTTGCATGATCCCTGAAAAGGTAACATTGAGAGGTTGTATGACCAAGATAATTATGAAATTTACAAAAACCTCTTTTCTGTCGTTGTTCTAATGGTGGTAATTTAGCACCTAGGGGTACTAAAATTTGACCATCTTTGACCAGTAAGTCAAAAAAAATTTCACACTTAGTGACATCAAACGTATAAGTTTTTACTAGAAATTTTGGATTATTTTCGACCGTATTCTTTCCTTTAGCAGAAAATAATGATTTACACTCATATGTTGGCTCTGACTTCATTTCAGCCAAGTCGACCTCTGCCTCTGTTAGTGAGGTATAGTTGGCCTCATAAATGGTATTTGTGTCATCATAATCTACGAAGGCTACTTTTTCTTTTCTAGTCTTAGCCTTAGTGTATCTGACCTTTTCTATTCGCAAACGCTCTAGATGTCAAACTCTATCATCTAACTGTGACATACTTTTCACAAAGGTTGGATCTATTTTCTTCCTAATGGAATAATGTAAACCTCTAGCAGCCATTTGAACATGCTCATGTTCTGGTACTTGAGTAAAGCATCTTGCTTTTAATGATCTAAATTTGTTTAGATAATCATCAATGGTTTCAGCAAACCTTCTTTTAATGTTCGATAATTCGACCAAACTAATTTTTGAATGACCCTCATAAAACTGCTCATGAAAAAGTTTATCCAACTTCGTCCATGAGTCAACCGAATTTGGGGGTAAAGTGGTAAACCACGTGAAAGCTGCCTTAGTAAGGGAAGAATGAAAGTGTTTTACCCTTAAGTTTTCATTATTCGACATATCCCCAGATTCAGTTAAATATATAACAATATGTTCCACTATCGACTCTCCAGATTCTCCCTCAAATTTCGTATACTTAGGGATTTTCCATCCTCTAGGGTTTTCAGTCTGTAAAATATATTCAGACAAAGGGGAAGAATATGTTGGCCTCTGAAGTGCGGTATTCATACCATTTATAGCCATAATTCTTTCGATAATGGTGGTTAAATTATTTTCTACGGCTAAATCCTCTTATCGAATTTGATCAACAATTTGATCAGCCTCTTGATATCGATGTACTAATACCCTAGGTGGATCGACAATCAAATTCCTTGGAAGAACTAGCATTTTCACCTAATGGACCGTTTCGTCCTGTATTGCCCCCATGTCTATTTGACCAGGGGCATCTAGTCGAACAGGTGGTGCCTGTCGAATAGGCGCTGGAGGAGCACCTAAAAAATTACACAAACGTGTTAATTGGGCAATTACATGTCGATTTGTTTCAGCGGACTGCCTATTAGTCTCATCCGACTCTTGTACTATAGGATTAAATACACTACCCATCTGATCAGTTAACATATTAACCAACATGTGGTTTCTATCATCCATTTGTTGCCTTAATACTGCTACTGAAGTATTAGTAAGAGGCGTGCCATAGGTTGAGAAGGCGCTACCCTATTTTGGTTGCCTCTCTTATTTCCTCCTGGTGCAGATCCTTGTAAAGGAGAGTTCAAATTTTGAATATTATCTGACACCACTGTTGTATTCGACATTGACTGATATCCTGGCATCATGGAATACGGTATTCCATAAGCCGGATCTACATTACCAAAACGAGGCACATTAGGTATGGTAGTCGTAGTCATTAATGATCTTGGGCTTCCCGGTGGAGCCTGAGACATTTATACGGAAACTGCAGCAGTCGACCCTACTGGAGGAAAAGGTGCTACCTGAGAAACTACTGAATCGGTAGTGATTAAAGTTCGTGACGGTATTTCGTCTACGTTTGAATTATCAGGAATAGTCATTCTTGATATCTGCTTCCTAGATAATGGTTTATTATACTCTTTGGTTAACTTCCCATTTCTAAGTTGCATCCACTTATAAATACTTAAGACAAATTCGTAGCACTGGGTCCCACCGGGTGTGCCAATTTGTTTACTGTGGAAAATGGTAAACAATCGTTGATCCTCCCAAAGTTCTAAACTGAGGGTAACTTGAGAGATCGACCAGTTGATCTCAAGACACGTGCTAAGAGCTTTACTATCACACATATTCCGTCGAAATACTAGTCAAGGGAGATGGTTTTCTTTTGACTGGGGGGAACAGGTGTAATGGTTTTCCACACTATGATTTGATCGAATGACTGGTGACTCGTGACCGGTAGAAGACATTCATACGAAAGTGAGACTTACTAAACTAACTGACTGGTGACTCGTGACCAACAGATAGTGTTGAATTGTTTATGTGAAATAGAAGATAACGTATAGATCTTGCTCGATAGTAAACAGAAAGCAGATAAAGTACTCAAAAGATATAATTGAAAGATAAAGAATTTGCATTGAAATAAAAATGGTGATTCACGTACATCAAGCACTCTTCACTCTTGATTTCCTAACGCTCAGAATGATATAGTTTTACAAGTGATTTGAGAGTACAAGTGAACATCCCACAAACTATATTAAATCTGCTTATTTATAGTGTTTACAATGTAACTACCTAGATAAAATCTACGGCTAATATTAACATCTTGAGGTAACTGCTTCACTAGATGTTGCCACCTATTTGGCGCTCAAAACATCGTGGATTGCTGGTAACTGCTCATGATTTTGAAGTTCCACCTATTTGGCACTTAAATACATCGTTGATTGTTGGTAACCGCCCATGATTCCTCTAAACCTTTTGAACGTAAACCGCTTCTGCCTTGCTTCGACACTTTTTTTCTGGAAAAGAATAACCATACTTCCTCTAAGTCCAAGAAACCCTTTTTTGTCGACTAAAATCATTTTCGATCAAATCCTTGTCTTTCACCCTTTGGTCGACTAAACTAATTTTGACCTCTTGACATATGTTCATTTATTTCTTTCTAGTTGACGTAGTTCAGTTTCGACAGTTTCAGTGTGACTCCTTTTAAGCATTAACTCTAACTTAATAAAACCAGCTATTCAAATACTGGCTCCCGTTTCTCAGAAAACCCTTACTTTGGAGGATGACTCTTAGCTTATGAGAATATCTCCATTTAATACTTGAATACCTTAAGATTTTCCAAAGTAACAATTGGAAATTTTTATACTCTAATTTTCCGATAATTGTTTGGGGTAGAATTGGAGTGTTACAGAAAGTCAAGGAGATTTTTTCACTTAGTCGAACAAACAAAAAGAAAACCCCATCTATTCCAGAAAAGATAGAGTATTGGAAAATGGTGAATGGACACAACAACACGAGAACACTACCTTAATTAATATGAATCTTAGTATCTCGGATCACTCTATGCTTGTGTTGCAGAACCATGAGTAGGTTCAGAATCGAGTAAGAAGCTTCAAATTCAGTAACAGTGTTGTTGATCTGGACAATTTCTATGACTGTCAGGAGCAGCTGGCATATTCCACTAAAGGACAGGCCTATGTTTATTGTGTGGAAAAAGCTGCTGAGACTTCATCCTATAATGAGAAGAATGAGTACACCTCTAACAGATGCTGCCAAGAATATTGGAAAAGCTAGAGAAACACTACATGATGCACATGAGGCTCTAAAAACTGATAGGATGTATATCAACAAAATTGAGCAAGTCAAGCAACATTCTGAAGAATTAATTAAGTGGCAAGAAATGGAATTTAACTTGCTGAAACAGCGGAAAAAGATTGATTGGTTGCGGCTAAGTGATGGTAACAACAAATATTTCCATGCATCCCCATAAAGTCGAGGCAGCAATTCAAGAATATGAAAAATGTTCAAAAAATTGATGGTACTTATGTGAAAAATAATCGTATTAATAGATAGTTTATCAAGTGATCAGTAGTTTATGCGAGTACCTAATGATGTACCCTTGATTTGTGCCAGCATTTACCGAATTTGAAAAGGCTTGACCTTATTGGTTCTCTGAAACTGATTCGAATACCTGACCTGTCCGGATGCCCAAATATTGAAGAAGTAATTCTTAGTCATTGCAGAGAGTTGGTTCAAGTTTACTCTTCTGTCATATGGTTCCTCACTTGATTTAACTAATTGTAAAAGACTTGAATGTATCCCACAGCTACCACCATTTCTAAAGCACTTGTGGGCATTTGATTGTCCATCCATTAGGAGAGTGTCAAGTTCAAGGACTACAGTCTCATCAGAGGGTCATCAGCGTATCTTCAAATTCAAGTGCTCAAAGTAACCTTGCAGCTGATGCACATATGAGGATCCTTCAGGATGCATATAGGTCTGTGTTTTATTGCTTTCCAAGGAGTGCAGTTCCTTCTTGGTTCCCTTACCGTTGCAAGGGACATTCAATGACTGAATATGCTCATTGGTTTTGTCCTATGTGTCGTTTTGGGACTTGAAGATATGCATGTTGAAGAAAGAACCTATAGTGTTTTAGCTATAGATTTGCAGTTGAATCTGATGATGGTAAACATATTTTTCCTCACAATGATCAGCTGAGAGACTATTTCATATGGGTGAACATAGATTTATTGCACATGATCACACATTCCTCTGGAAATATTACTTGGATTTATTTCATATGGAAGGGTGAACTTGAGTTAAGTTCTATTTATACCTCACTTCTTTTGATTCTTATCACTTCTATTGTTTTTGGATCTTCCATAATGAAAACCAAATATACACAGACTAATAGTAGCAGTTAGGAATCCGAATCCATTTTACCTGTACAGGAATCAAATTTTTTTCTGCAAGTTTCCTCCAACAACATATTTTGTCAGTGTTAACAAAATTTCCAACCTTTTAGAATCTACATTCTTCTAACCCAGGCTTAATAAACACATTCTATACATTGGATTATTTGTAACAAAAACGATAAATGATAAAAGGAAAATAAAGAAAAATATCATTGTTATATTGAGGTAACTGAGTCGTCATCACTGCCTCCACTATCACTGCTACTACTGCTTCCACTACCACTATCACTGCTGCTTCCACTGTCACTGCTACTGCTAGAAGTAGATGTTTCTTCACCCTTCCCTTCTGCATTCACCTGGGCTCTGAGAGCTTCGGCGGCATTGGGTCCTTTGTTCACCTCATCACCACTATCATCCACATCAGCGATCTCATCATCAGTGATTGGAACATTCATGTCAAATCCAACATTATCCTTTTCTTCAACATTATTGTCATCCTCAGGTGTTCCACTTCCAAAAAGGTCATCAATGTCTATATCTCTATGTTCCTCAGCTTCATCTATGGCAGCTGGTGAGGTAGCAGAAACAGGCAGTGGTTCATTTAGTTGATCATATGACCTCTTAGAACCAGATTTGATGCCTGTCATATGATAAGTACAACATTAAATTTAGCTCAATAAATACAAAGCAAATCTCTGCAAACTATCTCACAGGTCATCAGAAAAACAATAAATAAAGGAAATCAACAGAGTCTAGATATTCTACGAGAAATCTTCATTCATAATATCATACATACCAGAATTTTCAGGTTCACCGGTATCAATACGTTCCACTTCAACCTGTGCAGAATCAATGTAAATATAAGGAAATAAGCTAAGAAATCAGATAAGAACAAGGGATGAATCATTTACTTCCCTTCCGTTACGATAGAATTAACAGCTCAGCCAAAACAGAGAAAAAAGTTAACACCTTTTAAATGAGATTTATAATAGTATATGTGCTTCACTTAGAACCAACATATACCAACCTCAAAAATATAAATCACCGGCTTCAAGTCATATTATAATCCACTTTCTTTTCCTCAATTAAGAAGTACATAAAAACCAACAAGAAAAAAAAGCCAGGTATCGAGTAATTCAAGGATGCAAATATCTGCCTAAGCATCAACTGAGAAGTAGCCAAGTGAATTGTATGTTGTGTACGTACGTAACGTAAACAATCAAGTTAACATTGCCGCACCCAATAAAATTAAACATCTATTTACAGGTATAGTTCTACAGACACAAATTATATGACAATTGACAAGGATATGTATTCAGTAAGGAATCAACTTCGATAGAAACATGGAAAACTTAAATATATTAAAAATAACCATATATTAAATGATAGTCTCCACCATCATAGATTTTTATAATGTAATGAACAAGACTACTAAACAAACAACTATGCTAAAGATAGTTGGTAGGCACTTACTGCAACAGCTTGATTTGAGTTCCGGGCACTTCCAAAAGATGCTGGTTTTACGGGCTTCCCAATGGGGGATGACCGAGGATCCAAAGCTGGTCCAGATGGAGCAGTAACAGTTCCAGACGCAACAGCTGAAGACTCCCCAGGCATTCGAAGATGGCGCAGTTGCTTTACAGCCCTATCAAGGCGCTCCAATCGAAGTGTACGACCATCAAAAAACAATACAGCATCATTTTCCTTGTATTCCTCGCTATTTCCCTCAAATGTGACCTTGGGTTTTCCTACTTGGTTGTTCTGAAACTCCACAGAAACTCTATTCTCTTTGGTCTTGCGTAGCAATCCTGGCTTGGTCTTATCAACGGAAGCCGGCTTGAATTCATCTATAAAAAGTTCAACACATAAAATAAATAAATTAAAAATACCAAACAGAATAGTATTAGATATGTTGGGAAGAGCTTACATCGGAGAGTGCAGTATTTGTTGGCGGAATCATCTTTGAAAGAAGGTCCTAATGTGAGATTGTACCATGTATCAGGTTTGGGAGCAGTGTTAGGTTCTTCTTTAGACTTGTTAGCCATTGTGGAAGAAAGTTCAGTTCAGGAACCTAACACAAGCTGTTTGAAAATGAGTTTTTCGCTAAATTCATATAATTGAAAAAGAAATGATCAAATAAAGATTAGCCTAATGAGTCCCGTTAAGTCAGTTCAGCTAGTATAGTTGTGCAGAGACATTATACTGCAGGGGTGCGGTTCGAATCTGTTCGAATCTGCAACATTTCACTAACTAGACTACTTGACCAAAAATAAAAGATTAGGCTAACAAAGAGAATATATTGTAACCCTAAGCTGCAGTTACATTTTCAATCTGTATATTAATCAGCATAATCAGCATGCAACAAAACCTAATAACGAGATTTTACTATCTTAATTCCAAGCTGAACTAGAACAATTTTACAGATTATATCATGAGATTGTAAACTGTGTTTGCAGTAATTGTAGAACAAATTTACAAATTAGGTTTGGTTTAAAGGGGAAAGTTACGATCTAGTAATGATGATTGATAAAAGAAATACCTGGACGGAGTTTATAACTGTTTGTGGCCGGCGGCGGAAACTCTGGCTCCGTTTAGCGATTGAAACTTGTTTCCGATTGATACTAAACGAAACCGTGAAAATAGGTGAAATCCAGATGAAATTGAAGAGACGAGGATTTATTTCAATTGCTAAATTTTAATCCAAAAACGAATTACTATAGTTTGTTTAGCGTTTATTTGTTTAAAATTATGACTAAAATATCCAACTATTTAATTAAATAAAAAATTATCAATGGTAAATAAAAGAGTTTCAATTTTAATGAAGTAAAATTAAAAGAAAACAGTTACATTTTAGTGTCTTCTTTTTATATATGTTCTAATTTTATACGATGATGTGTTTTCTCGAGTGTGGTTGCATGGGATGGAATTGTAAGATTAATATTTTAATGTTTAAGTCAGGTTTTGAGTAACACGAGATAGAGTGAATTATAGATTGAACGGATACTTTTTTTATGTTCATCTAGTGATATTTATACAATGGATATATATTGGTTAGTCTAGAACAGTTACCTCTAAAGCTTGTCATGGTGTGATGCATGGAAAGTCTTTTAAGGAGTTAGGTCGGGTACGAATAAGAGTGATTTTATGTTAAAAGGTGTAAAAGGTTTGAAGACGCCTTTATTAAATCTCAATCTCATCATTAAGGTGTTTCATAGGTTTCTCAACAAGTGGCCCTAGGTTCATAAGTTAGGGCGTGACATTTTTCTCTAGAGTGTTCGAGTGCACTCGAGTGTCGTTACGTTTTCGATGTGTCATATGGACCATTGATTTTTCACCTTGTATTTTCTTTCATTCTCCAGCGTTGATTTGCTTCATTTGTTCCATTATATAAAGGTTTATTTGGCCTTTCAAATGATTTTTCATTCCCTCACATAACTGAACTTTGTATTCTTTTCGAACCCTTTTTTCTTCCTCTTCTCTCAAACTTTAGTGGTTCTTGTTCTTTCCATATTTCCTTCTTGTTTGAATCTATAGTTCCTGGTTCATCCCATATTATCAAGTTACTCTTTTCTTGAGTAGCATCTTTGCTTCGCCTCTTACTCATATGTCATTCCTAATCATTTAGCTTGCATTTCCTATATATCTTTCTAGCAGTCACCATGACCAACTTAGAAAATGTTTCAGAGAATATAAATAAAGATGGTGGGGGAGATTCACTAGTAACATTGGTTTATGAGAACCCTAATGTCCCAAATGTCGAGCCTTTAAAATTTAATGACCATAATCCTAACTTTATTGTGTTGAGTGATAAATCTGGACTTTTAAGGGTTTTGTGCAATGTGGTGACGGTCCTCTCATTACTTCTGAAGAAAATTAAGAGGGAAACTCTAGTATCTAGATTTGAGAGGAGTGGTTTCCTGCCTTGTCTCCTTCACTAAGTCTTATATTGATCCAGATGCATCCATAATGACTCGAGATGAGCAACGAGCTCTCTTTTTTTTACCAATACTTTTTGGGTGGTTTCAGATCCATGTCTTTGATTTACCAGGATGTAACCTCCTCAAATTATCAAATCAATAGGGAATCCACTATAGAGCCATATGGTCTCCGCAAATTTGCATTTGTTTTCCATTTTCATCGGTCACAACTCCCTTAGATCTGAAAATCAAGAGTATTCTGACGTGAACAAAGAGATTTGTCACGGGCGATTCACTTAACTACCATCACCGTGTTGTCGCGACTGGATTTTAAATCAGAGTCGCCACTATTAGTTTTTATTCTAGGGAAGGGAACATAACAGAAAACCCTAATTCGCGGACAAAGATTCTAGGTTATGGACTCAATTAGACGAAAGGAAGGTGTTAGGCACCTTTCATCCACCTTGTTCACAAGAATATTTGCCTCTAGGTTTAGGTTTGGGGTAAATTGGATTTTAAGTTTTAATTAGCAAGACTCACCACGATTTTAGATCGCGTTCCTATGTATCCTCTTATGAGGAATCGGAGTCTCAATTCGTAGTTCGTATGGGTTGGTATCTTTTAGGGGTTTGCAAACATATTTTGAATCACTTCGCACTCGGTCGGGAGTAGTGATTGCGGAGATTTTGACTGAGAATGCAGTAAGCCAAAATTAGTTTGAAACCCATTTACAAAAAAAGACTGTTGATTAGCTTAATTTGTTCGCGAAAATAGTTTGAGATTTGTTTGTGTTTTTTAATAATATTAATTGCAAAAAGTCTTGATTAATGCATGATAAAAACATTTTAATGCAATATATGAGAAAATAATATATGTACATAAGTTTTTTTTGAGAAAATAATTTATTCACATGATAAATAAATAGTAAATAAAAATATGATAACAAAATTGATATTAATAATACTAATTGTCATTATAAAGAAAAAGAAATAATTATAATAATAATAAAAGTATAATATATAAAAAATATATATATAAAAAATATAATATAAGAAAAATAATAAAAATTATTTAATTAAATCAAGGGGTGCAATTTGTATTAACAAGTAAAAATGAAGGGGTGTTAAAAGTAATCTGACTGTAATTCAGGCAAGGAGGGGGTGTATTTCGTTTTGGACGTTCAGTAATCTTTTGGAAAGGGGTGTGCATAGCAGTGGGCTTAGGCCCAACGCTCTTTTGCAGAAGGCTGGGATTTGTGTGTGGCGCGGTGCATGAGAGTTACGATACTGACTTGGCCTAACGGTCGTCTGATGATAATCAAATGGACCTAAATAGAGGGGCACGCTAGTTACAGTGTGCGTGCAGGTATAGGATTAGACGGGTAATATATTTCTATTTTGTTCATTTTCATTTTTGATCCATACTACTTGCATTTTCCAGAAAGAAGCTTTACCCTCTCTCTCTCTCTCTCGCCAACAGTATCCCTTCATCTTCTTCTCAAACCCGCCCCAAACCCTCACGTCCTTTCCGGCAGCGCTACCAACAGCCCTACCCCTTCACCGCAAATCCAACCTAACTAACAAAAGCTAATAACCTTACCTCTTTACAATGAGTTTTCTGATTTCTTTGAGCGTGTCTAATTCACTAACCCTTCTTTTGACCTTCTTCTTTGTGCTTTTGATAGGTAGCGGTGGAGTGAGGTCGGCGGAGCGATCGGAGAAACGGAGGCAGATCGACAACGGTTAGGATTTCAGATATTGAAACCCTAATTGTCCCCTCTTGTGTCTTCTTCAACAATTGGTGTGTATTCCTCTCGCGGTTTTTTGTATGCCTTTCAGATTCAAGCTTATTTTCCTCTTCTTCATATATCGGTTCTCCCTCCTTTGTATCTTGTTCTTTCGTACCGTCTTTGTTCTTGTTTCTTCTATGTTTCTCTCTTCTGCATCCCCCTCTCTTCTGTAAATTAGTTTCAATTTATAGGACTAGGTTAGTATCGATTAGGTTTTTGAGAATTTGTTGTTATAGTTAACACAAATTAGGGATTACGAAAATTGATTAGGGATTGTGATGTGATTCTTCTGTCACTTTAGATATGATTTTTCGGATTCGTATAAATGGATTTTCTGCAGATTTGATTATGTTGTAAATTTGTTCTTATTTGTAAAAGATTCAATTTTGGATTTGGTTTGTATTTGTTTTTACTTAATCTGAACAATGTCCGTTTTTCTTGCAAAAAATCACGTGCTTAATTTTAGTGAAGATTTGAACAATGGTTGTTAGTGACTTAGGTTTTTTAGAAGATTTGATTTCATGGATATTTCTTTTGTAATCTCTGTTTTATTTCACTGTGAAAAATAGACATCTGACTTTTATCAAATCCAAACAGTAAATGTTATCGCAAAAAAAAAAAGCGTGCGTAATTCACACAGTAGCATTTTTTCTAAATTGGGCTTTACATTACTCCCTCGAATTGGGCCTTTTACTGCAATGCAAAACAGTATCTGCCTATTAATTCATTTTCATTGCAACAAATATTTTTAGGACGAATTGGGCCTAACTTTTCCCAAAAACTCTTTAAAAAAACTGTTTGATAACAACAACGTTTTTTTTTGAACTAAAACAGTATATAAATAAAAAAATGTCCAATGGGCTTGACTTTAGAAACTCAATGGGCCTGCGTCAATTCTTCTTCTACCCATCATTTTGAACAACTGGAAAAACATTGATCCAAACAAAAAACTCTTAATCATAAACATTTTACCCAAATCTAAGATAAAACATAAACGTAAAATGGGCTAACTAACAACTTTGAATGGGCTTGTGATTTATAACCATACCCCTCCTTTTTTCCATTTAACCACACGAAATGGGTCAAATTCTAATGGGCTTTAAATTTGAAGTCGCACCCCCTTTTTATCAATTTAACTTAAAAAAGATTATGCAAATTAAACTTAATAATTATTATTCTTTTTTAAAAAATTCCATTTTCGAATCGCATGAGCCATTGGCCAACATGCTTCGCGAATGGGTTTATGAGTCTTTCTAATTTAGAAAGCTCCATCAAAATACACCCACTAGTCTTAGATAAAGATAGGCCATCAGATATTGTTGTACCATCTTTAATTAAATATTTCTTCTATTTTAATCTCGAAAAATAAAATCATCGAGGTAGGACAAATTTGGGGTACGACAGCTGCCCCAATTCAATTATCTTTCAATCGAATAGCGTGAGAAAACTCGGGTCTCGCGCATTCTGATTGGAAGTTTATTGAATACTTGAAGTATCCCAAAATTTGTCTGACAAACCTAAGGTTACACTGATACAGCATACCCTGATGAGTCTCAAGGAAGTAGGCAAAGCTGATGATATATCGCTTACTCGGGTTTGATAACGAGGCAGATGGTTTTAAGAGCGCAATTTTGTATGTCTTGGCTTATTCACCCATTTAGAGGGTGAGTATAACATTGATTGATGATGCATGGCTGCTTGAAGACTAAGGCCATGGGTTACGTTTGTGAATCGCTGCATGACGTCTGAGGCGATGTTCTGAGCATGAATACATTGCGGCTCAAAGGCTATGTGTTTGAGTTTGAAGAAGGCATTGCGGCTTAGAGGCAATGTGTTTGAGTTTGGATAATACATTGCGGCTTAGAGGCAATGTGTTGAGTTTGGATAAGACATTGCAGCTTAAAGGCAATGTGTTGAGTTTGGATAGTACATTGCGGCTTAGAGGCAATACGCTGAGTTTTGAGGATACATTGTGGCTTAGAGGCAATGTGTTGCGTTTGTGAATATATTGCGGCTTAGAGGCAATGCGTTGAGTTTGCGAATACATTACGGCTTAGAGGCAATATGTTGAGTTTTGCTTTCTTTTGAGCATCACAGCATGAAGTCTGAGGCGATGATCGGTGTTTATGGAATAACGAAATGTATTGTTGCATGAAGTCTGATGCAATGGGTAAAAATTTTCTTTTTCATCGTAGCATGAAGTCTGAGACGATGATCGGTGTTTATGGAATGAAGGGAGGTATTGCTGCTTGAAGCCTGACGCATTGGGTTACAGTTTTGCAAATCGCTGCGTGAAGTCTGAGACGATATGCTAGATTTGGTTTTCGGACATCGCTACATGAAGTCTGATGCGATAGGCTGGATTTTATGGAATAAAGAAATACATCGTTGTATGAAGACTAAGGCAATGAGTCAGGTTCGCAAATCGCTGCGTGAAGTCTGATGTGATATGCTGGATTTTAGAACACATTGTTGCATGAAGTCTGAGGAAATGATCTGTGTCGCGGAATGAGGGAACACAGTGCTGCATGAAGACTGAGACAATGGGTTAGGTTTGTAAATACATTGCGTGAAGTCTGATGTGATAAGCTAAATTTATTATTTCGAACATCGCTGCATGAAGTCTGAGATGATGATCTGTGTTGCAGAATATAGAATATATTGCTGCATGAAGTCTGAGGCAATGGGTTAGGTTTGCAAGTCACTGCATGAAGTCTGATGTGATAAGCTAAATTTGTTGTTTTGAACATTGCTGCATGAAGTCTGAGACAATGGTCTGGAATTTGGAACACAATGTTGCATGAAGTCTGAGGCAATGGGTTTAGGCTGGCAAATCACTATGTAAAGTCTGATGTGATAAGCTGAATTTGTTTTGAACATCGTTGCATGAAGTCTGAGATGATGGTCTAGAACTTGGCATAATGGAATATATTGTTGCATGAAGTCTGAGGCAATGGATTAGGTTCGCAAATCACTGCGTGAAGTATGAGGCGATAAGCTAGGTTTTGTTTTTGAGCATCGTTGCATAAAGTTTGAGGCGATGATCTAGGTTTTGCAAAAACATTGCGGCTTAGAGGCAATTTAATGTGTTTGGAGAATGCATTACGGCTTAGAGTCAATTTGTTGGCTTGGATAATACATTGTGGCTCAGAGGCAATATGTTGAGTTTTGCAAATACATTGCGACTTAAAGGCAATGTGTTTGAGTCGGATGATATATTTCGGCTTAGAAGCAATATACTGTGTTTTGACAATGCATTACGGCTTAGAGGCAACATACTGAGTTTGTGGATACATTGCGGCTTAGAGGCACTGTGATGGGTCTTTGGGAATATGTGGCGGCTTAAAGGCAACATACGGAGTTTGTGAATACATTGATGTTGCACCCCAAAATTTACCCTCTTGATTTAGGCTTAGATTTCATCATGAACATCATATTGCATTGCATTCATACATTGTGATAGGATCAAAGTACTTTGGTTATCAAGTTTTCCTCAAGCTTTGAAGGATGCTTTATTCATCTCTTTGGATTATCAGAGGATTGAAGTTTATGATTGATTACAAGGGGAATCACCCTTTGGATTCACCAGTCAAATTAGGGTTTTGTTTGATCAAGGCTATTGATCAAAGTGCAAGTCTTGATTTGGAATCCACAACATCTCACTGGCATTTGAAAAAATCTTTGCACAAGGAATTGGTCATGATGCCCAGAGGATTTGAAGTTTTGAAGATGATTCATCAGTCTCCTAAGGTGTTAATAAAATTAGGGTTTGAGTTTTTATCAGGATTTCTTGAGAATTTTGAAGTAAAACTTTGCACATGGCCTCTATATGTTTGAAATATGTTTGAAGTTTTGATCATCAATTTTGAAGGGAAGTTGATCAATTGATTCAGAGGGGCAAAATGGTCATTTTGGTCAAAGTCAGTCAAAGTCAAGGTTGACCAAGTAAACTTTTGGTCAACCATCAATTCAAGGATGAAATTTTCATATTTTAAGTCCATTTTGACCATTGGATCAAAAATATTGAGGTTTGGGTTGAAACTTGTTCATGAAGAAACCCTAAAAGTTTCTAATTTTAGAAAAATAAGGACTTAATTTCAAAATTTCATATCTTATTCACCTTTGATCAAGAAAATGAAAATGAAGTATGCTTGGAAAGCTAAGAGGATGATATTTCATCTCCTTTTTGTCTCATGTCCAAATTGGCAAGGAACCAAGAATTATGGTCTTTTGAAGTCATAAAATTATAGGTCATTTTTTCAAAATTAGTGAATTTCAAGCTCAATTTTGAGGACCTTAATGAATTCAATTGCAAAAACTCAAAACTAAGGAATTGTAGATCTTTTTAATACCTTTCAAGTTGTTATCATTTGTGCCAAAATTCTAAAGTATGAGCAAGTTGTGGACCTTGGAATTTGGAGGCATTTCATTGAATTCATGCATATCATGCAATTTGCAATTTCTTCATAACTTGATTTGTGGCCATTTGTTTTACTTCAAACTTGACCCATGACTAATATGAAATGTACCAAGGCCCATCATGCCAAAGTTTGAGCTGCACATGGGCAAATGCAAGGGGAACTCGTGATTTTGCCAAAAGTGGCATGAAGTTGCCTAATCACCAACACTTGCTTAATACAAGGATTTAAGTCTTAATTTTGTTACTAATCTCTTCCTGGGGTAAAATGGACTGAAATGCACGTAAAATTCAAGCCAACGCACGAGGGATTTGAGGGTTGCATGTGCATACTTGATTTTGGCAAAAAGAATATTTCATTCTTTCTAAGAGCTTTCAGTGCGAAAAACATATCCTACCCTCCTCCTGATGCTCTATATATTAAGAAGCAAGCCTCAGTGAGCGGGGTTCATGCTTCATTTGATCCCTGAAATCAGAAAACTCCATAGCTTTTGCTCTGCAATTTTCTTCGATTCTTCCATCTCCCTTGCGCGTTTTGGTCAATTCTTCTTGCATTCTCTTCTCCAAGTGATAAGGATTGTAGATCGAGGCTTGGTTTGCAACTGGAGTGAAGGAGACAGTAGATCCATTTTTTCTCAAAGGTTTGAATTCTCAACTTTGGATTTTGATTTCTAGCCGTGCATTGTGTGATTTAAGTTCATAATCATGTTGTTTGAAGTCCGTTAAGTGTTTTTGAAGCTTCGGAGCTTTTAATTTGATGAGATGTGCCTGAATGATGCATCTGAATTTTTTATGTTCAGTGAGTTTTTGACATTTTTGCACGATATGTTCTTGATCCATGGTTCATTATTTGTTGTGATTCGAATTGCATATTGAAGTATGAAATGTTGGCTTTAATTTGCACAAAATTTCATGGAAATGGTGTATAATTGAGCATGTTATGTTGACTGGAAAATGAGATGATGAACTGGATCATGCGCGCGTTTTTGCCCTAGCCAGAGGTTGAAGATGATTATGTGGCCTCCTCTGGTTGCCTGGCTTACTTCTTTAATTCATTTGAATTTTGTTTTATAAATTGATTTCCATAATTTTATTTCTTGCTCAAAAATGATTGAAAAATTCTGAAAAAACTATCACAAATTCAAAATAATATTCCTGACCTTGTGCATTTTTTTAATAATTTTTGAAAATGTTTTGATTGGTTCAAAAATTATGAGTTTAATTAATTGTTTGTTTAGTATTTATTTTTGTTTTAATATTTCTTTGATTTGGAAAATTTCACAAAAAATATTTTTTACTCATAAAATCATGTGGAATTTGATTCTGAAATTTGTTTAGTTTTTTTTTCATTTTTGATATTGAATTTTATTTCAAAAGTTAAATTGTTAATTCTTTTGTTTAAATTTTACTTTAATACTTCCATTGGTTCAAAAATTCTCAAAAAAATCATGTAAGCTTGTTTTTAATCATGGAGTCTGAATATAATTTCATTTTTGACCTTTTTATGATTTTTGGCTAGGGTTTGCATTTTTTCCCTTAAATAATAGCTTAATTGTTAATTGATTGTTTAATTTTTATTTTAATATTTCCTTTAATTCAAAAATTTCACAAAAAATCAGGGATGTGTGTTTTTAGTTCTAATATTTGAATATAATTTTGGTTGGACAATTTTCTGAATTTTTGATTTAAATGTTATGTTGAGATGTGAATATTTGTTAATTGACTAATTATTTGAATTTAATTTAATTTTTGAATTTTCCTTAATTAAAAAAATGTGAAAAATATATTTTCTGACATTTAGGGTTTCTTGGTGATTTTTGTGATCTTGGTTTAAATTGTTTGAATTTTGATCTTACTTAGTCAATATTTAAGATTAAAAGTCAAAAATTAGGGTTTTGTTGCTTATGGTGCAAGTTTCTTTTTCAAAACCCTTGTGCGTTGGATTTTTATGGGAATTCAGGTGTTGATTATGGTTCATGAATGTGTTGGGGAGTTGAAAATTATTTTTCTTGAATTGTTTGACTTGGTTTGACATTTTTCCATAAATTATTTTGAAAACTTGTCTAGATTGGTAGTTTTGCCAACTAGCTTGGAACTTTGGGCCTCATTTGATCCCCTCCTCAATCATTCATGAACATAAGGATTTCTTTCTGACCTCTAAATACTTCAAATATATTAAGATATTTTTGACTTGAATAATGGATCCTTGTTTCTATTTTTGGTGTATTTTTGAAGTGAAGGTACCCAATTAGTGTTGCACATCTTGTGGCAATTTGTTTGATGGCCAATGAACTTGAGTGAGGCCTATAATTGGGCACCTAATGATCATCTTGATTCTGATTATCCATGATAACTCAAGTCTTTTCATTCAGTCCCCCATTTTTTAAAGTTTTGAACCTTCTTGATGCATTATGTAGGTTTCATCTTCTTTTGTGTTTGTGAAGTTGTGATTGAATTAATTGTATATGGTTGAAATGTGTTTACCCCTGACCTCCATGACCTTTAATTGTATTCTTTCCAAGCTTCCATGATCCTTGATTGATTTTCAATTGTCAATTCAACATAGTGATAAAAAGGAGCAACATTCCTCTATTTCTTTTGACCTAATTGTGCATGTGCATGTTTCCTCTTGCCTATCATGTCTAATATCTGATAATTGTTGTTATCATGTTGTTCTCACTTAATCATGTTGCATCCATCCCTTATGTGAGTCATCATTCACCTTATGGAATACTAACTTGGTTGTTGAATGTGCGGGGTACTTTGAGAAAGTTTCCACTCTTGGCTTAAGGCTTTTGTGTTTCACTTTATTTGTGAAACACAACTTATTATATTGGCACTGCTGTTGTATTTGGCATGTTTGATATTCCATGCAGGATATATACATTTTATTGTGAATGCTATACATTGCCCATGGGATTTGTTCATATCTGATAAATTACTTACATCTTGATGGTGTAATTTCTGACTCGATTTGTCTACTGATGCCATCTTGCTTGAAGTTCTCTAGATTTCTTTTTATTCTTGCTCAGTTGCTACGAATAGTTATCCGTTTGGTATTACACTATTTCCTTTCTTCCATTTTCATTTTGGCATAGTTCTTTGATTGCATGATGGGACCTCTGTTGCTGATATATGTCAGGAGGCCCTCTGGTTTTTTCCTAATACATGTGTTGTGTTTGCTGTTGATCGATGAGTCACTCAATTTAGAAATTGAGATCACGACTTCGCTCTCATTGCATGTTCCCTATAGGATGCTTATTGCTTTTCTTCTTTACTTGTTGATCGATGAGTCACTCAATTTAGAAATTGAGATCACGACTTTGCTCTCATTGCATGTTCCCTATAGGATAGTTTTGGCAAACTCCCTTTTACATGAAAATTAAGGTAGGGTTTTCCTTTATCCTTAACCTTAGGGTCAACCATTATATGATAACACTAGGGATAGTGCTAGGCTATTTTCCCTTAGTTGTTTTTCTCTCCTTTGCATTCTGCATCTTAAAACAAAAAATGTTTTCTTGGCAAATCATAATACATTTCTAATGAACTCAAACCCTTCTTCAAAGTAAAAGATACAAACCAATCTTGCTTTGTCTGTATTACCTTTTAGCCGATGTTACGCCATCGTACATTTGTTTGAAGTCGATGTTTCGTCATCGCACATGTTTATTATCCTACTTTGATTCTCAATATCATTGATAGGTGTGATGTTTCGTCATCCTTTTTATTGATGTTTTGCCATCCTTAGCATGCCATTCTACCTTGTTATCTTTTAGCTGATGTTTCGCCATCGCATATTTGTTTGAAGCCGATGTTTCGCCATCGCACATGTTTGTTATCCTACTTTGATTCTTAATATCATTGTTAGGTGTGATGTTTTGTCATCCGTTTTATTGATGTTTCGCCATCTTTTCCATGATATCTTGTTATCTTGAAGTCGATGTTTCGCCATCGCACATGTTTGTTATCCTACTTTGATTCTCAATATCATTGATATGTGTGGTGTTTCGCCATTCGTTTTATTAATGTTTTGTCATCCTTACCATGATTATGTGCTATCTTTTAGTTGATGTTTTGCCATCGCACATTTGTTTGAAGCCGATGTTTCGCCATCGCACATGTTGGTTATCCTACTTTAACTCCCAATGCCATTATTAGGTGTGATGTTTTATCATTTGATGTTTCGCCATCTTTGACATGTTACTTTGTTATTATTTGACCGACGTTTTCCATCTCATCTGTTTGTTGTTTCATTCGATGTTTTACCATCTTGAATGTTTTTGTTGTCTTAACTAAAAAACACAAACTAACCAAAATACATAAGCCGAACTACGGCTGCTCTGATTCCTTAAAAGGGATACGTAGGCATTGGGGTAGGGCTCAACCAAGCACATCTTTTTATTTTCCCTACATTATTTTCCTTTTTCTTTCGCATGCATTCCCTTTTCAGTTGTAAGCCATAGACATAGGATTTGACCACACCCATTTAGATTACACAACAAGAGTGGATACCGTAGAGTACTACGAGCGTGTGGGGTGCTAACACCTTCCCCTCGCGTAACAGACTCCCTTACCCGATCTCTCGATCGAAATACCGTGATTTCTCCCTTTCTAGGTTTTCTCGATGTTTACCTTTCCCTCTCGGCGGGATAAAAAACGTTCGGTGGCGACTTCATTGATGTTTCATTAACATCCAGATGACAGGTTTCGACCATGTTGTTTCAGCTGGCGACTTCACTGGGGACAAATTGACCTTTTGCTGGTCCATCCCGGAGTCAATCCTAGATCTTGTTTGTTTTCTTCTTGGGTGTTTATTTTTACCGCTTTGCATATTTACCTGTTTGCATTGCATCCTATGTGCGCTTTACTTTCTGCATACTGGATTTGGCTGGACTGTTGGTATTCTGGATTTCTTGGTGGGTGGGTTGTTCCATAAGGTAAAAGGCCTCGTACCCAGGCTAAGAGTGAATTCCATAGGAACTAGGAATAGAGTGGCCATGGCAGCTATGAGGCGGATGCTTTGTAGACCTGACCATGAGACCCATGACTTCATAGGTAGTTCAGATAGGTGTTATCGTATGATGATACCGACATTCGAGCTCTTGTACTCTGATTTGGCTTTTAACCTTACCTTGACCTAGACTACACCCGTGAGAGGGGCGGGAAAACTTTTCTTACAGGTACAGGTACTGTTGGTGACTTTGTGTTGCGAAGGTGACTCAGGTTCCCATGATAGTTTTGAAGCTTTGGGATTTTCTTTTGATCTTGAGTGGTGTTGTTCTGTAATGGTCCAGCCATGATCCAGTGTGAAACTTTTATCCTGTCATGTTGCATCATTGCATATTAATTTCTATAAAAAATGATGTATAAAAAATAACTAGCATACGCATGTCATTTTCCAGGAACATTCAAGAGTCTTCTTTCTATCAGAAATGGATGGTCTCCCTTCAAATGAGTTTGATTCAGTTCGTGTTAAAGAGCCCACCAGACATACTTTCTCTTATCAGATTCCTACCATTGATGGGGCCTAGTTGAAGAGGTTGAGTTCTTATATGAAGGGTGATGTTCTGAATAATTTCAACAAAAATTATGGCAATTTGTTACAAGTCTTCAACCCTCCAGTTGACCCGATGGCTTTGATTACCCTCTTCCAGTTCTATGACAAAGAATTACGGTATTTTACTTTTCAAGATTATCAACTGGTTCCCACCCTATAAGAATACGCGCACCTGCTTAATATCAAATTGTCCGATGAAGTTCCTTTTGTCCAAGTGCCGGAGAAGCCGAAGTTCGAAGTTATTACTGAAACTCTTCATTTGAGTTGGAAAGAGATGAAAGACAATTGGAAATCAAGTGAGGATACTACAGGGTTTTATTTGGATTTCTTAGTGAAGAAAGATGAAGACTGGGAAAAGAAAGGGAATTGGATTGACTTCAGCGTTCTGCTTGCTCTCATGATATACGTGATTACCCTCTTCCCTCGCAAGAGAAATTTTGTGGACTTGACGGCTATTTGTATTTTTAGAAACAAGAACCCTGTATCGACACTCTTGGAAGACACTCTTTACACCATTCATTCCAGGCATGGAAAAGGAGGTAATGTAAGCTTATGTCATTCAATGTTGTATCAATGGTTTAAGTTGCATCTACCGGTAAGTGGCCCTTTCATGGATACCAGACATTCTCTCCAATGGTCATCAAGACTTGTCAACCTTACTTCATTTGATATCCAGTGGAATTATGACATGGGGGAAATACGAAGTGTTATCACTAGCTGCAGAGATTTCCCTAATGTTCCCCTCATAGGAACTAAGGGGTGTATCAACTATAATCCTGTGCTTGCTTATCGTCAATTGGGATATGCAATGGATGGACCGCCAAAGGTTGAGGAGGTGTCTGAATCAGTGTATTTTGCTAGAGGGGGTGATCCTGTGATGTTGAAAAGAGTGACAAGTGCTTGGAAGAGAATTCACAAGAAGGACAAAACTACTTTGGGCAAGAAGGTTCCTATTGCTAGGGTTTCTTACCTAGATTGGATTAGAGCCAAGGTTAAGATTTTGCGGTTACCATTTACAAGGTCGACTCCTATATGTGAGCAACCTCCTACTGTTCTGAGTAACACAGTGCCTACCGAGATGTTCACCCAGGTTCATGTTGAGAACATTCAACTTCATGCAAAAGACCGTGAGGCAGGGATGAAACTCTATTGGGTAGATCAAGAAAGGGCCGACTTCGCTCACAAGCTCAAAGAAGCCCAAGGGGAAACTTATGATACAACCAGTTTTGGGAAGAGGTCTCATGCTGAAATAGAAGAAGAATTGAGTAAGACCCAACAAGAGTTCCAGAAACTTCAGGCATCCGAGAGCAGCTACAGGAAGAAGATTCAGAACTTGGAGAAACAGCTCAAAGACAAAGATGCTCAGCTTAAGAAGGAAGTAGCCCAGAAGCATGCCGCAGAAGATCGGTTCCAAGAAAGTAAAGTGGTCACATCATAACTTTTGAAGGAGAAAGCCAGACTTGAAGAGTACTGTCAACATCTTGAAGCATGTCTTGTTCCAGAGATTTAGTTTTTGTTACTTACCTTTGGTGTATTTGGTCACCCCCATGATTGTTGGAGGGGACCGTCTGTTTGTTTTATTATTCAGATTTTTGTTAAGTTTACTTTGAAACATGTATTTTGTTGTTTATCGTTACACTCTTAAATGTCTGAAGTCACTTGAACATCGTTTCCTTTGTTTGTAAATAATTAAAGTGATTGTCTTATTGTCCTTTTTCTCATGGGTTGTATGTGTGATCGGTGGATTTAGAACTGATTGTTTTTTAAGATGGTTCACGAAATGTCGCGGAAGCAAGAGTCGCCACCGTCTTTTATTTTCTCCAACATGGACAGGACAAAAGCACAGCAAAATTCCTTATGAGAACGTTTCTCGGTTCGGGAGGTAGATTTATAGAAAGGGAAGGTGTTAGCACCCTTTCTATCTGTGGTTATCCACGGGCTCTTAGGTACTTGCTCTTATGTTTTCAAAATGTTTGCTTTTCAAATGTGAGTGGGTTTGAAAAAGTTTCTTTGAAAGATTTCTGAATAACTCTTGTATCTGTCCTCAAGAGTGTTTGAAAAATTTGTTTTGAAATCTTTTGAAAGTGTAAGGTGTGAAAAGTATTTTGTTTGTTTTTGAAAAGAGCAAGTATCTATGAGTCATCTACCTACCCTAAGGAATTAGGCTGTGTAAAAGTCCTTTAGGTAGTGCCATCCCACCATTGAGAGGTAGGTAGCACCACCGTTGGAGGTGTTCGGGTTAATTCGATTGTAGGGACAGTGTGGTCACCGAAGCAACAGTTAGGACACCTTAGAAGCTACCCTTATGTCCTTGATCCTTTTTTAATCCGAGGCAACCGTTTCGAGGCAACTGTTTCGAGGCAACTGGATCATGGACATAAGGACCGCTAAGACGTCCTATACTTGACGACCACATTTTGAAGGCAACGAGTGAGGCGTACCCTAGAAGTGGTGTGTGCATTGTGTGTTGTATTCATGTTATGTTTGTCTTTGTAATTAGTGAGCTACGAGTTGTTTTTATTTACATACATTCTTTCATGCAAGTTTAGCAGTTAAGGGGTGCAGAAAGTAAATTGCGGAAAAATAAATCCTACGCTATTACAAGGCGCGGGTCTATACATCGCCAAAAATTACTAAGACCCGTTTTTTTAGTAAATAAGTACGGAAATTAAATAAAGCGATAAACCTATTTAACTATTACATTCTTGAAGGCAATTACATAATAATCAAATAAAGTAAATGCGCGCGAATAAATTAATCGGGAAGGTCTAAGGGTGTTGACCCTTTTTTAGAAAAGAAAATGATTTTTTGTCTTTTTGTCAATTAAATGCAATTAATTAAATAATTAAACTAATTAATTAAAAGAAAATATATTTTTGTGTTTTTTATTTTTTTTATGAAATAAAATAAAAAGAAACAAAATTAAGTCAACCTAATTCTAAATTATTTTAATTATTAAAAGAAAAGTCAAAATTGCCTAATTAAACTATTTCAATTAATGTTTATTTACAAAATAATATAATAATAATAATAATGATGTTAGTTCTATTTTTTGATTTTTTATGAAAATATGTTAATTATGCTAATTATTAAAAAAAAAAAATAAGGCAAATAAATAAAAGAAAAGAAAATGACAAAACAAAATAAAATAAGAAAAAAGTAAATAAACCCAAGGGGGGTGAGATGGCCTTCATGGAGGTTTTCTGAAGTAATTCTGGCCCAACAACAAGAAGCCTTATTTGACTTTTTTCGGTTGCCTAAGCATGCGCTGACTCCAGAGCATAGTACTCTTGCATTCTGGGCCTTTAGATCTGCCTCCAATGACACTTGGCTTGTTGGATGGGTGAGGCTTATGGTGGAAACTACTTGAGAAACTGCACAAGAACGCGTTAACAAAAATGATATGAGAATTATGGGGGACCTGGGAAGAACTTACAGCGCGGTATGAGCCTCAGGACTTGGCAAAGGTTGCTTTAGCTTCAGGGTGTGGCAAGGAATAGAACCACGTGCTTGTTTTGATCTGAAGATGCTCGCAACTATGTTTTAGAACTCTCACTTTTTGAATAATTTTTGGTTTTGCTCTTGGCCGTTTCTGCACACACTATCTTTTGAATGAGGTTGGGAAGGCTTGTATATATAGTAATGTAATGTGTATCAATCCAAATTAAGGTCATTGAAGCCTTGTGTTGTACCCCAAAATTTGCCCTCCCATTTTCTCAACATTTTCTCATCACCAGACCTTTGAAGATCAAGATCCAGTTGGGGTTTCCTCTGCTCAAGACTTCTCCTTGCACTGTTGACCCAAATTAGGGTTTGTGTTTGCACAAAGATGTTTTGACCTAAAATGCCTAAGATGACTTTCATGCTTCATGTTGGACTCCCAAGTTTACCCATACCAAGTTTCAAGTCCTGATTCCAAGTCTTACCCAGTCAATTGGACAGTTGACCTAAAAATCAGCTGTATTGGGGAAAAAGTCAACTGTGGCCAATTGACAGTCAAATCTCATGAAAATTGACCCACATCAACATTATGAACTCATATGAACCATTTGATCAAGTTTGGATCACAAATCCACAAGAAATTTAATCAGATCATCAAAAGGGCAAAATGGTCATTTTCAGGGTTTTGATTGCACAAAGGCAATTTTTGACTGTTTGACCTAGCCAATGGCAAACCAAGTTCACCTATGGACTCAAGGACCCCATGGAGTTGTCTTGACATGCTCAACAAACTCAAAAGATCCCAAGTACACAAGATTGACAGTTGAATTTCCCAGTCAATTGATCAATTTTGACTGTATACTGAAAAGTCAAACTTTGAATTTTTGGTCAAAATCAAGAGTCAAGATTCATTTTTCATCAAAACATACCAAATCATGAAACTTGTTCACCAAGAAACCAAGAAATGCAAATTAGGGTTTAAAATGGAATTTTTCATAACTTAGAATTTTTCTAAGTTATGGAAAACCCTAATTTTTTCCCAACTTTTCCCCACTTTTTCACCAAGATTCATTTGGATTCAAACAAAAGTCAAAACATGAAAGTTGTAGCTTGTTGCATAATCTACAACTTTGATTCACAAAGTTTTCCAAAATTAGGCTTGTATCTCAAGTTACAAATTTTTGAATAAGGGCACTAAACCATTCTTAACTTAGTGAATTTTTGACCTATTTTGACAAGGTTTTCTATCCCACTTCAAGGCCATTTTCCATACACTTCCACTTGGAATTTCAATTTGCATTTCAAAGATGGATTGTAGTACACATTCCAAGCTTTCCAAAATGTCAAAGAACTTCTCAAACAACCTCATGGTTAGGGAGAATCGAATTTCTCAATATGGCAAAAACTCACTTTGTTCATGACCAAGTTACATGTCCATAACCTTGCAATTTGAACTCAGCATGCTTTAAGCTAGATTACAGGTCCTTAAACCAAGTTACACTCAATAATTTAATGCATATTCTTTGTGCCAAGACCATGTTCTTTGAGCTAAAGCATTGTATGAAGGTTTAATCCATTTTTAGATAAAGCACAATAGCCATTTTTGAAAAGTCATACTTTATGTCAATTGGTAAATCAAGAAGGTACAGATCAAATCTCTTTAGCACAAGATTATGGACAAATCACTCTGATCAAGGAGAGTTTATGCAGCACATTAGGGGCCCTCTACATGCCTAGAAACACAAGTTGACATTTGTTGCTTAAAGTTGAAGAAAAGTGCCATAACACATACCAACTTCCATATCAGCTCAAGAACACTTAGACAAAGTTATCAAACACATTCCACACAACACAACCAAGCTAATACACGAGCCCTTAGCCTTCAAAACACACTCCATCTCAGAATCACTCTCAAACTGCAAAAACAGGGCAGGCCCTGTAGTTTGAGTGCTATCTCTCATTTCTCTCGAGCTCTCTTGCCCAAACCAGTTCACACACCTTCCATACCATCTATGCAAGCTAACCAAAAGCAAAAGCACAACCTGTAATCACTCTAACCACTTCCACCATTTTCACATTTCTGACTTGCAGGTGAAGTTCTCTAGCTCGATTCAGAAGCTTTCAAGACAAAGTAAACATTGGAATAACATCCCTGGACCTCAAGGAAGCTTTTCCAATCATCACCTTGCACTGAAAGTTCCTACATTTCCAGATAGAACTTCAACTGAACAGGTAAGTTTTTGAATTCGTATCTCTCTTATTAGGCATCATTAGCTTTAAGTTTGTGAATAAACAATGTTCTACTCATGCCACTGAACATGTACATTCTTTTACTTTTCATTTCTTTTGCCTGAGCTGTGAGAATTTAAGGTCTGAAAATGGTAGAAAACTTAGGTTAGGATTTGGGATTGTTAAAATTCTCTCTCGTTTCTGAGAGTTAGGAGATGTTCTTTATATATTTGGAATCGTGGTTTCATGCTTAACATTTTTTGTGTTGGAAGTTTGTTCAAAAAATCAAAGAATTAGGATATTCAAATGGAGCTCCTTGCGCGCGTTTTCTGAATAATTTTTGTTCAGAGGTTGAAGAAAGGTGGCTTTGGGCTGGGCTTGCTTCTGAGTTACTTTTCACACCACCCTTTTTGGTTTTACACCCTTGAGCCCATTTGCTTCATTTTTAATATTTTTTGACTTTTTCTTTTTTTAACTGACTCATTTATTTTTTCTCAGCATATTAAAAATATAAAAATATTTTCCCCATCATTTTTTGAATTTATTAAGTATTTATTTGATTGTTTTGTACATAAATAAATAAATATGCACATATACTTTTTGTTTAAAATATTAAGATAATACAAATATATTTTTTATACACTTTTATTTTATTTTTACTTCCTGAAAATATTTTGTATAAAAAAATACCCTTTTTATTTTTATATTAAATATTATTTTTTTATATATATTTAGAACTTAATACATAAGTATATATATATTAATACACTTAGAAAAATACCAAAAAAGATGTACATATTTTATTTTTTTAATATTTAATACTAAAAAATACCCTTTTTACAAATATACTTTATTTTATTTTATTTTTGTCTATAAATAATAACTATTGTATATATTAATAAATAATACCTTTTATTTAATAGAATTAGGGTTTTTGCCCTAAATTCAAAAATACTCCAAAAATAATATCTTTTTATTTTCTTTTTATTTTACATAAATAATCCTTTTTTTCATACATATAAACAACCTCTTTTTTGCATTCTTGCATATTTTATTCCATTTTTTTAACTATTGTACATTAATTAAATTATATAAATTCAAAATTGATGTAATAGTTTTAGGTTTAAATTCCTTGTCAAAATCCCCATTTGAAACATTGTACCCCCCTCCCTATATTATTGTGTTGTAATAGCGTAGGAATTTAAATTTCGCACTTTATCGCTTTCTAAATATACAATGCTAGAATTAGGGTTTATATGCGAATAAAAAATGAACAAAATAGTTGGACCTAATATAAGACAAACAAGCATGAAAATGGACACACAAATCACACTTGCACCCCCTAGGGTATTCCACTTGTTGCCTTTCAAAATTGGGCCATATTGCATGTTAGGTCTCTTTGGGCAAAACAAACAAATCAAATGATCATAGTCCCTCGATAATACTTTTCAAATGTTGCCAAACAAATGATCAAGTCCCTTAAAGAAAATGCCCCAAGATACTTGGCACCATTGCAATTATGGTCCAAACGATGACCCGCGCCCGTCCCTTTCACATCCTAACATGAGATTGTCCACCAAATACAATGGTGGAACAAACTTATTAAAAGGGTTAAAACATAGCAATAAACTTTGAGAAATTTAGGAGTAGATAACCTCTTAGTTACTTGAATCAAACTTGCAAAAAACAAAACACTTGCCTATTTTCTAAAACACACCTCACAACACTTTCAAAACAACTTTCAAAAACAAATGAAAACCTTTTCAAAAGACATCCACCTTTGTATACATCCCAACATGGATCATTACAAAGGTTGCCACCACATTGGCTTCTTTTTCAAAACATTTTCAAACCCACACACACAAGCACCATTTCAAACAATTGAAAAATAAGGCAAGTTGATCTAAGCAAGTAACTAAGAGCCCATGGATAACCATGGATAGAAAGGGTGCTAATACCTTCCCTTTCTATAATCTACTCCCCGAACCCAAGAAAAATCTCAAAGGTTTTTTCTGTGCTTTTTAAACCTTTCCTTAGGATAAAATAAAAAGTCGGTGACGACTCTTGCTCAACCGAAACATTTGCGAAAACAAACGCAAAACCATAGTCAGTTCTCCCACCGTATCACAGAACTGGCGACTCTGTTGGGGAAAATTTTAAAAGTGGAGTAACCTTAGGGCTTAGATCACCCTCTTGCATGACTAATTGTTTGAATTGTTTGCTTTATACTTTGGCTCTATTTGTTTGGGTTTGCAATCCTACACCCGGATTTTGGGAAACATTCATAGATAGAAATACGTTGTGGAAACTGTGCGGGGTATACCGACACGGTCGAAGCAATAGCTATATTAGTGCGACATATTTGTGAGTACCGGTAATCCTTGAGTTCAATCAAGGAGAGTACGGGGCCGCTGAGTGATGTCACTAAGCACTAATGACCTAGAACCTTACTTGACCATCTTGGCCTTTTATTAGGGGTAGTGAGATGACCGGCTTTGGTGCAGTCCGAAGTTGGTAGATACTCGATACTACACTCATTGAGGGTTGTGTTCTTGGAATATTTTGGTCGCTAGTTAAGTGGCTAAACCAAAACAATGAACAATGAAAACAATCCAGTGATATTGAGCTCCTTAGAACCCGGTTACTATTTATAGGACAGGTTTTTAAGCCAACTACACTCAAGAGGGTACTTACCTATGAAACCCCATGCAAGCCTGAAACTAGGGTTTGGTGTGATTCGCTTGTACATATGTTATGTGCATACATCATAAACATCATGAAGCATCATATGCATTCTCTAACCATTTCAAGGGTTTTGGATCTTCATCTTTGTTCTTGTGTTGTAGGACATGGAAATTCCTCGCAGAAATACCGTTCAAGTCAACCTTGTGAGAATCTCTCCTCAACTCAAGGAGCTCACCTCAAGAATTCCGGAAAACTCATCCTTCAGTGAAAGACATGGTAGACTGCTCAGCCTAGTCAACACCAACATTGAAGAAGACATGATGAAAGTGCTATTCCAGTTCTTTGACCCTCTTCACCACTGTTTCACTTTCCCTGATTATCAGTTGGTACCCACTTTGGAGGAGTTTTCTCAACTCCTGAGAATTCCTATCCTTAATCAACTACCCTTCAACGGTACGGAAAAGGAACCAAAGCCGGAAGATGTTGCTCGAGCATTACATCTACAACCATCCGACATCAAGGGGCATTGGGAAACCAGAAGCGGCGTCAAAGGATTCTTAGCAAAATTCTTGTTTGAGAAGGCACAAGAATGTTGGAACTCATTGGACCTACAAGCCTTTGAAGAGATTGTGGCACTCCTTATCTATGGGTTGGTCTTGTTCCCAAATCCTGACCAATTGGTAGATGTCAACGCTGTCAAAATCTTCTTGTCCAGAAATCCAATACCAACATTGCTTGGGGACATCCTTCACTCATTTTACACACGAACAATGAGAAAGAGGGGTGTTCTCATGTGCTGTACTCCTATCCTTGCAAGGTGGTTTATTTCGCACCTTCCACAATCTGTCTTGAAGAATGACCAAGGTACAAGGTGGTCCCAACGGTTGATGACTCTTACTCATTCGGATGTGCATTGGTGTTCTCGGTCCAGAGAAAATGTCATCATTGTCGATCGTTGCGGAGAATTTCCTAATGTTCCTTTACTTGGAATTAGAGGGGGTATCACCTACAACCCTTGTCTAGCTTTGAGGCAATTTGGATATGCACGGAGGGATGGCCCTCATGATATGTTAATTCCTAGCCTAGTTTTTGACTTCGACAACGATGCGCAAGGACTTCGCCAAAGATTCATCAGAGCTTGGGGAAAACTCAACAAGGTTGATAGCGAGACTCTGGGACACAAGAACTCCATCCCTCTTGAGCCCTATCTCAAGTGGGTACGAGCCCGAGCCCAAAGTATAATGATGCCTTATCCTCATGTACTCCCAGTGATTAAAGAGCCCGTCAATGAAGGAGAGGTTCCCTACACCGTCCTACATCCAGACATGCCTACATCGTGGGAGGAAATGCAGAAAAGTTGGATTCAGCTCAAGAAGGAACGGAACACTTTTGAAGCTAGCTACTACGCCAGTGAAAAGAAGGTTCTAGAGCTTACCCGCCGACTCCACGAGCAAGAGGCCCTCAATAACTACATCGCACCAAAGAGGATGCGCAATGTCTTTCTGCCTTAAGAAGTTTATTTTGTAATATTTGGCCCATGGGGCATTTATGTACTGACAAATTTCTTCTTATTAATATGACGTGCGTTCTTCTTTGTCTAAAACAATTTTGAATGTCCTAAATCCTTGAATGCATTGCATACATAAGCATGCCATTCATCATGTGCATAAGCAGGTCTCATTCCAGGTTTCCTTATCTGTCTGCTGTTTATTTCAGTAGGATGGATCTCGAGCAAACAATCAAAGACCTACAAGCTCAAAATGCACAGTTCCAGCAACTCCTGACAACCTTGGCTAAAGGTCAGGAGGATCTCAAGACCTTGCTGGGGAATAAAGACCCAGTAAAAAAGAAGAAAAAGAGACTCGGGGTGGCTACTTTGGGGAGAAGATTTGACGGAGAAGCTCAGAGAGTGCTTGAATTCCTCCTACTTCTGATGAAGGGACTAGTAAGAGAGATGGAGTTGCGATGCCTTCCGAGTCTGATGCGGAGGAAGAAGAGGTTGAAGAGGATGAAGATTATTCTGACCAGCAATACCCTCCAGCTGATGATAAATACAAAGGGTTAGAAGATAGATTAGCCGCCATGGAATTACAAAGGGTACCGGGTTTGGATTTTGAAGACTTGGGTTTGGTCGCCGGGATTGTGATTCCCCCAAAATTCAAAGTGCCAGTGTTTGTAAGGTATGATGGGCTGTCCTGCCCAAAAATGCATCTCAGGTCCTACGTAAGAAAGATTCAACCCTATACGGCAGATAAAAACCTCTGGATTCATTTCTTTCAAGACAGCCTTTCTGGAGCTCAGTTGGAGTGGTTTTATCAGCTAGAAGGAACTAGTATCCGGAATTGGGAAGATTTGGCCACCGCTTTCTACAAACAATACCAGTATAATTCTGATCTTGCTCCTACTCGTACCCAACTTCAGGGTATGTCACTAGGAACAAGTGAGGGATTCAAAGAATACGCACAAAAATGGAGGGATTTGGCTGGCAGGGTGCAGCCTCCTTTAACCGATCGTGAACTTGTTGATATGTTTTTAGGGACCCTATCTGGGCCATTTTTCAATCATCTGATTGGTAACTCTTCCGCGGGGTTTACCGATTTGATCTTAACGGGCGAAAGAATAGAAGTTGGCATCAAGTCAGGAAAGATTCAGAAGGGTGTTGCTACAAGTACTGAGAAGAGGCCCTTTAAGAAAGAAGCAAGTGCCGTCTATGGTCCTAGAAGACAAGTCAAGCCCGAAAGTCGCCAAGCCGTCAATGCTTTAGTCATTTCAAAACCTGCTGCTGCTCCTCAGCAGTACAATCAACAAAGAAGTGAAAGGCCCAAGAGGCAGTATACTCGGCTGAGTATGACCTTATCTCAAATTTTACCCCAATTGATATCAACCAATTTGGTTACCACCAAAGAAGCTCCTAAAGTCGTGAATACTGCGTCTCCTAAGTATAACCCAAATGCCCGGTGTGCTTATCATTCTGATAGTCCTGGGCACACTACTGACGATTGCTGGGCCTTGAGAAACAAAGTGCAAGATCTTATCGACGCGAAGGAAATTTAGTTTGAAGCACCTGAGAGACCAAATGTTGTAACTGCTCCTATGCCCCAGCATAGAGTAAATGCCATTGAGGAAGAGTTGTATGCTGTTTCGGTGAATGAAGTTGTTACCCCTCTTTTGACTGTTAAGAGGAACTTACTACTAGCCGGTTTATTTCCGGGTTGTAGTAAGGGTTGCCTCCTGTGTGCTGTTATCCCTACCGGTTGTCCACTGCTGAAGTCAGGCATCCAAAGCCTGATGGATAGCAAGGAAATTCTATTCAAGAAAACTGTTGTTCCGTCTGTTTCCGTTGAAGAAATATCTGTTGTCAAAATTTACAATCCTGCCAAAGCTCCTGTGAAGAAACCCGTCCAAATTTTGTCTGTTGCACCCATCACTATCACTGTCCCGGGGCCTCTCCCGTATGAGTCTGATAAAGCTGTTCCATGGCATTATGGAGCCGACGTATATGTGCTTGGGGTGAAGCGGGAGTTCAACACCAATACCAGTATCAGTAATATCACTGGTCCCGCAAAGATCACCCGCAGTGGTAGGCTCTTCTCGCCTGACATTGCACCGCCAGTTATCCGAAAACCTCTCACCATCACACCCGCAAGTGTGCATGTTCCAGTTCAAGTTCCTGTGTCTACTACTGCCGCCGAGTCCTCTGATACTCGGGGCAAAGAAGTTGCTACCGATTCGCCTGCCAGGACGGAGGCACCAAAGAAGACTGCTGTGGAAGCCTCCCAACAAGAAATGGAGGAAATTCTTAAAATTATCAAAAAGAGTGACTTTAATGTTGTTGAGCAGTTGGGGCATACGCCCTCCAAAATCTCTATGTTATCACTACTGCTATGCTCAGAGGCCCATGCAAAAGCCTTGATTTCATTTCTGAAAACGGCCCAGGTGCCGCAAGAGACCTCCGTGGATCAATTCACCGACTGTGTGGCTAATTTGACGGCTGACAATGGCTTGGGGTTCTCAGATGCTGACCTTACCGCCAAAGGGAAAAATCACAATGATGCCCTGCACGTCTCTATAGAGTGCAAGGGCACTACTCTCGCACACGTGTTGGTGGATACCGGTTCTTCCCTGAATGTTTTACCCAATAAGGCATTGGATCGTCTGGATTGTGAGGGTTTGGAGCTGAAACCTAGTAACATCATTGTTAGAGCCTTCGACGGTTCTAAGAGGATGGTGCACGGTGAGGTAGACATTCCTATTCGTGTGGGTTCCCAAGTTTTCGGCTCAACGTTCTATGTAATGGATATTCGTCCATCTTACTCCTGCTTATTGGGTCGACCATGGATTCACAAAGTTGGGGCAGTAACTTCCACTTTACACCAAAAGCTCAAATACCCTGTCAAAGGGAAGATTGTTACTGTGCAGGGTGAGGAGGAATACATGGTGAGTCACTTGAATTCATTCCGATATATCGAGATGGACGGGGAGTTTATTGAAACCCCCTTTCAGCATTTTGAGGAAGTACCTCCAGTGTTGGCATCAGCTGAAGCAGTGGTTGAAGAAGACTTTCCGTTGAAGATGGCGTCCTTGAGGGATGCCCGGGCTGTAATCGAGAAAGGCAATTGTACAAACTGGGGTCAGCTTCCTGACTTCACTCAAAAGAACGACAAGTATGGGCTGGGCTTTACTGCAGAGGCTCAGAGGGATGTGCGCAAGGAAAAGATCAGAAAGGCTCCGGTGTTTATCTCCAACCCAAGGGTGAATGCTATTGAGGAGGATGTGGAGGAAGCAGAGTTTGACAGTTGGATCTACCCGACTACCAGCAACGAACCGAGCAACTGGACGGAAAAGGATTTTACGCCTATCACATTTGTCACGCAGTAATTAATTTCTTTTGATTTCCAATTTATAACAAACAATGTGTTAAAACTTTTATTGGCTCGGTGTCCTACCCGGGGCATCGTAGCTCCATTTGTGAGGGCTTTTTGTATGACATTTCCATATATCATCAATCAAAACATTGGACGTTTGTTGCATTTCAAATCTTGTGCTCTTTTTTCTTTCTGTGTTATATATTGCAAAACAGCTATATTTACACACACTCACTTATACAGGTTTCAATCCACCCTGGATCTCACTGGTAACAGCTCTGCTACCGCTAGTTATGACTTCGAGAATCCGATCAACTTGGCCGAAGACGAAGGTGAAGATGATTGCGAAGTGCCTGGTGAACTCGCCAGACTGCTACTCCAGGAAGAGAGGGCTATTCAACCACATGAAGAGCCGGTGGAAACAATTAACCTAGGTACTGAGACAGATAGGAAAGAGGTCAAGATTGGTGCCAATCTAGAGCTCAGCGTGAAGCAACGATTGATCCAGATGCTACAGGATTACATGGAGATATTTGCTTGGTCCTATGAAGATATGCCTGGTTTGGATGCCGACATTGTAGTTCATCACCTGCCAACCAAGGAAGACTGCCATCCGGTAAAGCAAAAGGTCCGCCGTATGCGCCCAGAGATGTCTGAAAAGATCAAGGCTGAGGTTATGAAGCAATTCAATGTCGGGTTTCTAGCAGTAACTTCTTACCCTCAGTGGGTTGCCAATGTGGTGCCAGTGCCGAAGAAGGACGGTAAAGTCAGAATGTGTGTCGACTACAGGGATTTGAACAGGGCCAGCCCCAAGGATGACTTCCCCTTACCTCACATCGATGTTCTCGTTGACAATACTGCTCAACACAAGGTGTTCTCCTTCATGGATGGTTTCTCAGGGTATAATCAGATCAAGATGGCTCCGGAAGATATGGAAAAGACCACCTTTGTGACTCAGTGGGGCACTTTTTGTTATAAGGTCATGCCATTCGGGTTGAAAAATGCTGGGGCAACCTACCAACGTGCCATGGTTGCTTTATTTCATGATATGATCCATCATGAGATTTAGGTATATGTTGATGACATGATTGCAAGGTCTCAAACTGAGGAGGAGCATCTTGACCATCTGAGGAAGCTGTTTGACCGACTCAAGTTATACAAACTGAGATTGAATCCCAACAAATGCACCTTTGGGGTAAGATCCGGAAAATTGTTAGGTTTCATTGTAAGTGATAAGGGTATTCAAGTGGACCCTGCTAAGGTTAAAGCCATTCAAGAGATGCCAGTTCCTAAGACAGAGAAAGAAGTCAGAGGCTTCCTGGGACGACTGAATTACATTGCCCGATTCATCTCACATCTGACTGCTACTTGTGAGCCAATCTTCAAATTACTGAAGAATCAAGTAGTACGCTGGAACGATGAATGCCAGGCTGCCTTTGAAAGGATAAAGGAATATCTCCAAGAGCCACCCATTCTTATGCCACCAGTGGAAGGAAGACCTCTAATATTATACTTGACAGTACTTGATAATTCAATGGGGTGTGTGCTGGGGCAGCATGACGAGTCTGGCCGAAAAGAGCACGCTATTTATTACTTGAGCAAAAAGTTTACCGACTGTGAGTCTCGTTACTCACTGCTTGAGAAAACTTGCTGCGCTCTAGTATGGGCTGCTCGCCGGCTGAGACAGTATATGCTGACTCACACTACTCTATTAATTTCAAAGATGGATCCCATCAAGTATATATTTGAAAAGCCTGCTCTGTCTGGAAGGATAGCGAGATGGCAAATGATCTTGACAGAATATGACATCCAGTATACAACTCAGAAAGCTATTAAGGGAAGTGTATTGGCGGATCATTTGGCACACCAACCTGTGGACGATTACCAATCATTGAACTTTGATTTTCCGGACGAAGACATCATGGTGGTAACTGACTGTGAAGTACCTGGACCGGATGAAGGACCTGAGGAAGGATCCCGATGGTCTATGCATTTTGATGGAGCCTCCAATGCTTTGGGTAACGGCGTCGGCGCTGTAATCATATCTCCCAAAGGAACTCATACTCCACTCACCGCCCGATTGTGTTTCAACTGCACCAACAACATGGCAGAATATGAAGCATGTATCATGGGTTTACAAGCTGCAATCGACTTAAGGATCAAGTTTCTGAGTGTCTTCGGAGATTCCGCTCTCGTGATCAATCAGATCAAAGGCGAGTGGGATACGAAACACCCAAATCTTATTCCTTACAAGGAGTATGTGTCAACTTTGCTTCCCCACTTTGAAGAAATAACTTTTGAGCACTTCCCAAGAGAGGAGAATCAGCTAGCGGACGCACTAGCTACGATGTCTTCAATGTTCAAAGTTAAATGGGACAATGAGGCTCCCCGGATCATTATATGGAAGTTGGATGAACCAGCATACTGTTGCGATCTCGAGGCTGAAAAGGTGACTGAAAAACCTGGTATCATGAGGTGAAGAGGTACTTAGAAGCTCAGGAATACCCTGAAGGTGCATCTGTCAATGACAAGAAGTTCATGAGGAGGTTTGCGGCAAAATTCTTCCTCAGCAACGGCATTCTCTACAAACGGAATCATGATTCAACTCTACTACGTTGTATGGATAAGGCTGAAGCAGAGAAGATCATGTTAGAACTGCATGAAGGTACATTTGGAACACATTCCAGTGGGCACACCATGGCTAAGAAAATCCTTCGAGCAGGATATTTCTGGTCCACAATGGAAGCCGATTGTTACTAACACTCTCGAACTTGTCACAAATGCCAGATCTATGCCGACAAGGTGCATATTCCTCCAGTTCCTCTGAACGTCCTGACGGCACCTTGGCCTTTCGCAATGTGGGGGATTGATATGATCGGTGAGATCCGACCGACGGCATCCAATGGGCATCGCTTCATCTTAGTGGCGATCGATTACTTCATGAAGTGGGTTGAGGCAGCTTCCTACGCCACAATAACCAAGAGCGTCGTGGCGCGTTTCATCCGGCATAATCTGATCTGTCGGTACGGCGTCCCGGAAAGAATCATTACGGACAATGGTACCAATCTCAACAACAAAATGATCACTGAACTCTGTGAACAATTCAAGATACAGCACCATAATTCTTCTCCCTACCGGCCGAAGATGAATGGGGCTGTAGAGGCAGCCAATAAGAATATCAAGAAAATTGTGCAGAAGATGACAGTGACTTATAAAGATTGGCACGAGATGTTGCCGTTCGCTCTTCATGGGTACCATACCTCAGCAAGAACGTCAACCGGGGCAACTCCTTTCTCTTTGGTCTATGGCATGGAGGCAGTCTTGCCAATTGAAGTCCAGATACCCTCTCTCCGAATAATGAAAGATGCAGATCTGAGTGAAGATGACTGGATCCAGACTCGACTTGATCAATTAAATCTTATTGACGAAAAGAGGCTCACTGCTATCTGTCATGGTCAGACGTATCAAAAGCGCATGATCAGGGCATTTAACAAGAAAGTCAGACCACAGAAGTATCAAGTTGGGGACCTGGTAATCAAACGCATCATCCTTCCTCAAAGTGATCCCCGGGGAAAATGGACCCCTACTTACGAAGGGCCATTTGTGGTTAAACATGTGTTCTCAGGAGGAGCCATGATCCTAACCACCATGGATGGTGACGACCTTCCTCACCCCGCCAATGCAGACATAGTGAAAAGATACTACGCATAAATAAAAGACCCGCTAGGTTGACATACCTAGGAAAAAATAAGGGCTTCCCGGCGAACCAAAAGGGTTCGGGAAAAAATAAGGGATGAAATGAAAAAAATCTGTACACCCGGCAAGTCGAAAACCTGAAAAGGCGGCTTGGGCAAAAATGGGTATCCCGGTGGACTGAAAACCCGAAAGGGCGGTCCAGGCAAAAGTTAGGGATAACGCGTAACACTATGTCTCATTGGATCACTTCGCATCCGGAATTCGGCATCAACTATCTGGCTCAGACTTCGGTATCGACCAATCAGCTTCATCTTCAACTAGGCAGCAAAGCGATGAGACGCTTGGAGACATAAAGGCGATAGCAGAGTTGGAACTCAGTAGGATTGTTCACATAGCTGTTTTGTTTTCTTTTCAAAATTATAAATTCTGTGTTATTCGGTGGCATCCTCTTACTAGGATGTCAGCCTCTTGTACAAAAAACGCCTATTCACAGGCAAAATTCAAATCAATACGAATTCACTTGTCCATACAAATTGCTATTGTTTTTTCCTTTTCTGTTTTGTCTTACGACGAGCGTCCAATGATCATTTTTGATATATGCATTTGACATTAAATTGCTAATTCATAAATATTTGCATATGAAACGAAAGATTAATTACAGGAGACATCAGAAACAGGGGCAACGTGGTGTTGCCTGACGCAGTATGGTTGCTTTGTCCGCTAAGGTACCCAGGTAGATTCGACTGAAGAATGTGACCAAATCATCTCGACGCCCCGCAGAGTAAGATAAGATTCAGCAATACTTTCTCCAAGCGGAGTTGACTCCCCGTCGATCCTGAAAAGGCACAAAGTTCCCCGGCAGGTCTCAAAGCTCATCCCCGGTAGATTTTGGAAGCTTGTTCCCTACAGGATACGGACGTCTCTCCCGAGCTTTATTCAGAGTTATCCCTCACAAGGGCTTATAACTGGGTTATCCTCAGCTAATTGCCATGGAAGATCGCCCTCGGCAAGGTTCTTTCAGTCCCCGGCAGGAGTTTGTCTTTGGTATTCCCCAAGCGGAGTTTATCATCATTATCCCCAGCAGAATCCATCATTGAAGTCCTCAGCAGGTCTCTTGTCAAAACTTCAGCAAAGTATCTCTTCCACAGAGAAATTCCCCGGCCGATCGTCAAGGATTCATTTTCCTAAGACAAAAATACATTCATAAACATTTCACGTTTTCATACATCCTGCTTACATACATGATGAGTGCATACAACACTGTCTCATGTTAAAACATCATGCATATCATACATCATGACATTGCATACAACTTATGTTTTGCCTTTTCAGGGAAAAAGACAATCCCAAAGACAATTACCTTCAACTGTCACAATTCCAGATTCGATACCTGTATCTAGCCAGGGCACATCTGAGAGTGATCAGTTTCCAGACTCGATTCCTGTATCCAGCCAGGGCACGTCTGAAGAGTTCGAAGATTCGATTCCTGTATCCAGCCAGGACACATCTATCAACTACAACATTTCCAGATTCGATTCCTGTATCCAGCCAGGGCATATCTGTTGACCACATTTCCGGACTCGATTCCTGTATCTAGCCAGGGCACGTCTGAAGAGTTCGAAGATTCGATTCCTGTATCCAGCCAGGGCATATCTATTGACGACTATTTCCAGATTCGACTCCTGTATCCAGCCAGGGCACATCTGTGAACAACCGATTGTAGATTCGATACCTGTATCTAGCCAGGGCATATCTACATAAGGAGACCGAAGATCAAACACCTGTAACAAGCCAGGAAAACATCTGTCTTTCTCAAATACACAAGTTTTCGCTAAGGAATCTCTTATGCGATCAACGCTTCCAAATGGCATCTATAAGCCCATTCCCGACAAGTTTCTGTCACATCTCCAGATGGCATCCATAAGCCCATCTCCCTATCCACCATCTCTCTAAATGGCATCTGTAAGCCCATTCCCGACATCACATTGTTGAGACTCCAACATGCGAGTGCAAATTTCCGGGCACTCTAGTGTCCAATCTTCTTTTACCCTCGAGTTACGAAAGGAAAACCTGCCAATCTAACTCTTCAGGTTCAAGAAGATTGAACAGGGGCAACTGTTGTACCCCAAAATTTTCCCTCCCATTTTCTCAACATTTTCTCATCACCAGACCTTTGAAGATCAAGATCCAGTTGGGGTTTCCTCTACTCAAGACTTCTCCTTGCACTGTTGACCCAAATTAGGGTTTGTGTTTGCACAAATATGTTTTGACCTAAAATGCCTAAGATGACTTTCATGCTTCATGTTGGACTCCCAAGTTTACCCATACCAAGTTTCAAGTCCTGATTCCAAGTCTTACCCAGTCAATTGGACAGTTGACCTAAAAATCAGCTGTATTGGGGAAAAAGTCAACTGTGGCCAATTGACAGTCAAATCTCATGAAAATTGACTCACATCAACATTATGAACTCATATGAACCATTTGATCAAGTTTGGATCACAAATCCACAAGAAATTTGATCAGATCATCAAAAGGGCAAAATGGTCATTTTCAGGATTTTGATTGCACAAAGGCAATTTTTGACTGTTTGACCTAGCCAATGGCAAACCAAGTTCACCTATGGACTCAAGGACCCCATGGAGTTGTCTTGACATGCTCAACAAACTCAAAAGATCCCAAGTACACAAGATTGACACTTGAATTTCCCAGTCAATTGATCAATTTTGACTGTATACTGAAAAGTCAAACTTTGACTTTTTGGTCAAAATCAAGAGTCAATATTCATTTTTCATCAAAACATACCAAATCATGAAACTTGTTCACCAAGAAACCAAGAAATGCAAATTAGGGTTTAAAATGGAATTTTTCATAACTTAGAATTTTTCTAAGTTATGGAAAACCCTAATTTTTTCCCAACTTTGCCCCACTTTTTCACCAAGATTCATTTGGATTCAAACAAAAGTCAAAACATGAAAGTTGTAGCTTGTTGCATAATCTACAACTTTGATTCACAAAGTTTTCCAAAATGAGGCTTGTATCTCAAGTTACAAATTTTTGAATAAGGGCACTAAACCATTCTTAACTTAGTGAATTTTTGACCTATTTTGACAAGGTTTTCTACCCCACTTCAAGGCCATTTTCCATACACTTCCACTTGGAATTTCAATTTGCATTTCAAAGATGGATTATAGTACACATTCCAAGCTTTCCAAAATGTCCAAGAACTTCTCAAACAACCTCATGGTTAGGGAGAATCGAATTTCTCAATATGGCAAAAACTCACTTTGTTCATGACCAAGTTACATGTCCATAACCTTGCAATTTGAACTCAGCATGCTTTAAGCTAGATTACAGGTCCTTAAACCAAGTTACACTCAATAATTTAATGCATATTCTTTGTGCCAAGACCATGTTCTTTGAGCTAAAGCATTGTATGAAGGTTTAATCCATTTTTAGATAAAGCAAAATAGCCATTTTTGAAAAGTCATACTTTATGTCAATTGGTAAATCAAGAAGGTACAGATCAAATCTCTTTAGCACAAGATTATGGACAAATCACTCTGATCAAGGAGAGTTTATGCAGCACATTAGGGGCCCTCTACATTCCTAGAAACACAAGTTGACATTTGTTGCTTAAAGTTGAAGAAAAGTGCCATAACACATACCAACTTCCATATCAGCTCAAGAACACTTAGACAAAGTTATCAAACACATTCCACACAACACAACCAAGCTAATACACGAGCCCTTAGCCTTCAAAACACCCTCCATCTCAGAATCACTCTCAAACTGCAAAAACAGGGCAGACCCTGCAGTTTGAGTGCTATCTCTCATTTCTCTCGAGCTCTCTTGCCCAAACCAGTTCACACACCTTCCATACCATCTATGCAAGCTAACCAAAAGCAAAAGCACGACCTGTAATCACTCTAACCACTTCCACCATTTTCACATTTCTGACTTGCAGGTGAAGTTCTCTAGCTCGATTCAGAAGCTTTCAAGACAAAGTAAACATTGGAATAGCATCCCTGGACCTCAAGGAAGCTTTTCCAATCATCACCTTGCACTGAAAGTTCCTACATTTCAAGATAGAACTTCAACTGAACAGGTAAGTTTTTGAATTCGTATCTCTCTTATTAGGCATCATTATCTTTAAGTTTGTGAATAAACAATGTTCTACTCATGCCACTGAACATGTACATTCTTTTACTTTTCATTTCTTTTGCCTGAGCTGTGAGAATTTAAGGTCTGAAAATGGTAGAAAACTTAGGTTAGGATTTGGGATTGTTAAAATTCTCTCTCGTTTCTGAGAGTTAGGAGATGTTCTTTATATATTTGGAATCGTGGTTTCATACTTAACATTTTTTGTGTTGGAAGTTTGTTCAAAAAATCAAAGAATCAGGATATTCAAATGGAGCTCCTTGCGCGCGTTTTCTGAATAATTTTTGTTCAGAGGTTGAAGAAAGGTGGCTTTGGGCTGGGCTTGCTTCTGAGTTACTTTTCACACCACCCTTTTTGGTTTTACACCCTTGAGCCCATTTGCTTCATTTTTAATATTTTTTGACTTTTTCTTTTTTTAACTGACTCATTTATTTTTTCTCAGCATATTAAAAATATAAAAAAAAATTTCCCATCATTTTTTGAATTTATTAAGTATTTATTTGATTGTTTTGTACATAAATAAATAAATATGCACATATACTTTTTGTTTAAAATATTAAGATAATACAAATATATTTTTTATACACTTTTATTTTATTTTTACTTCCTGAAAATATTTTGTATAAAAAAATACCCTTTTTATTTTTATATTAAATATTATTTTTTTATATATATTTAGAACTTAATACATAAGTATATATATATATTAATACACTTAGAAAAATACCAAAAAAGATGTACATATTTTATTTTTTTAATATTTAATACTAAAAAATACCCTTTTTATAAATATACTTTATTTTATTTTATTTTTGTCTATAAATAATAACTATTGTATATATTAATAAATAATACCTTTTATTTAATAGAATTAGGGTTTTTGCCCTAAATTCAAAAATACTCCAAAAATAATATCTTTTTATTTTCTTTTTATTTTACATAAATAATCCTTTTTTTCATACATATAAACAACCTCTTTTTTGCATTCTTGCATATTTTATTCCATTTTTTTAACTATTGTACATTAATTAAATTGTATAAATTCAAAATTGATGTAATAGTTTTAGGTTTAAATTCCTTGTCAAAATCCCCATTTGAAACATTGTACCCCCCTCCCTATATTATTGTGTTGTAATAGCGTAGGAATTTAAATTTCGCACTTTATCGCTTTCTAAATATACAATGCTAGAATTAGGGTTTATATGCGAATAAAAAATAAACAAAATAGTTGGACCTAATATAAGACAAACAAGCATGAAAATGGACACACAAATCACACTTGCACCCCCTAGGGTATTCCACTTGTTGCCTTTCAAAATTGGGCCATATTGCATGTTAGGTCTCTTTGGGCAAAACAAACAAATCAAATGATCATAGTCCCTCGATAATACTTTTCAAATGTTGCCAAACAAATGATCAAGTCCCTTAAAGAAAATGCCCCAAGATACTTGGCACCATTGCAATTATGGTCCAAACGATGACCCACGCCCGTCCCTTTCACATCCTAACATGAGATTGTCCACCAAATACAATGGTGGAACAAACTTATTAAAAGGGTTAAAACATAGCAATAAACTTTGAGAAATTTAGGAGTAGATAACCTCTTAGTTACTTGAATCAAACTTGCAAAAAACAAAACACTTGCCTATTTTCTAAAACACACCTCACAACACTTTCAAAACAACTTTCAAAAACAAATGAAAACCTTTTCAAAAGACATCCACCTTTGTATACATCCCAACATGGATCATTACAAAGGTTGCCACCACATTGGCTTCTTTTTCAAAACATTTTCAAACCCACACACACAAGCACCATTTCAAACAATTGAAAAATAAGGCAAGTTGATCTAAACAAGTAACTAAGAGCCCATGGATAACCATGGATAGAAAGGGTGATAATACCTTCCCTTTCTATAATCTACTCCCCGAACCCAAGAAAAATCTCAAAGGTTTTTGCTGTGCTTTTTAAACCTTTCCTTAGGATAAAATAAAAAGTCGGTGGCGACTCTTTCTCAACCGAAACATTTGCGAAAACAAACGCAAAACCATAGTCAGTTCTCCCACCGTATCACACCTTGCATTGAAGTTCTTGATTTCCTCCATAACCAACATTGAACCAACTTGCCTTTTGTGTCAAAATTTAAATTTCTTGCTTGATTTAGGCCTTGTACGAATTTGGAAGGTGAATGATGGTGTATCAAAGCAATTCAACACAAAATATACTCCTCCATTAATTTCTTTGATTTTTATTTGAATTTTAAAGATTTAAAATGAATTAAATCAAATAAAATTAAATAAAAATGGAAAAATTAATTTTAAATCTTGAAATAAATTGTGGGACACGTTGGAGGCATGGCCAAGCTGAATCAAGTGGAAAAAGTGGGCCCCTTTTGTCAAAAATGAAGTTTCAAGGATAATTGAGTTTGGCCATTTCACAAAAATTTCCCAACTTCTCCAATGCATATCTTGCTCAATTTTGAAGCTATGAACATGTTCTTGGACATTTTGGAAAGGTCTTGAAGTCCTATAACCAATGTCTTTTGGTCCCATGTCATTTTGATTTACCAATATCAAGTTATGGTCTTTGACTTAAAGTCCCTTTTTGTTGACTTTTGAAAATGACCTATAATGTTGAAATTGATAACTTTTTGTGAGAGAATTTCTTGGACTTGGAATGTGAAGATGAATTGTAGGAAATGTCCTCCCCTTCAAGATGAGCATTGGATGGGATTTTTCTGATGAACCATGAAAAAGTTATGCCTTGGTCAAGTTACAGTTGACTTTTCAACTGTCCAAAAATAGAAACTTTTGCATCTTGAGACTTTTTGAGCCATGCTTGAGGAATCATGATCAAGAATTGATCAAATGATGATTGTGGCTTCAAAATAAGATGTTGACCAAAAATTTTGACTTTTGACTGCCAAATGACCATTTTGCCCCTACAGTTGACTGTTGAGCAATTAGGGTTTTTGACTGTGCAACTTGACCTTGTGAGCCTTGAAACTTGACATGTAGGTGCTTGACAATGTTTATGAGCATATGGGACTTGATTGAGCCCCTTGAAAACTTCAACTTCCTTGCAAGAACCAAAACCCTAGTTTGACTGGCTTAGGAGGATGGTTGACTGTGTAGCCCTTGAGTAGACTTTGAAGATTATGGGAGGGTAAATTTTGGGGTACAACAGTTGCCCCTGTTCAATCTTCTTAGACCTGAGGATGTAGATTGGCGTGCGTGCCTTTCGTGATCCGAAGGTGGAAGATGATTGAACACTAGAGTGCCCAGAAATTTGCACTCACATAGTAGAGTGTGATGGCGGGAATGGGCTTACAGATGCCATTTGGAGAGATGATGGATAGAAGGATGGGCTTATAGATGCCATCTGGAGGTGACAGGACCTTGTCGGGAATGGGCTTATATTTGCCATTTGGAAAGATGGTGGATAGGTGAATCTGAATAAGAAATAAAATAGCTTCTGTGTCTGGAGCATATCTAGTATGTGCCTGATTGCTGACGTCTGAATAAATGGTAGAATGACCGCCGTGTCTGGGGTATATCCATACTGCATGAGTAACATAATGTCATCCGAATCTGGATCGTATCTGGACTGAACAATAGAAGAGCATCCGGGATGGAGCATCTCTAAGTTGTCTTTTAGAAATTTGAATCTGAATAAGCAATAGAACGGCGTCCGGATCTGGAGCATCTCTAGGCTATATCTGAAAGGGAATCTGAATAAGTATCAGAACGTCGCCATGCCTGGGTCACATCTGAACTATCTCTAGAAGGAGTCTTGAATAAGCAAAGGAACATCATCCATATCTGGAGCATTTCCAAGCTATCTCTGAAAGGAAATCTGGAATAAGTATCAAAACGTCGCCATGCCTGGGTCACATCTGAACTATCTCTAGAAGGAGTTTTGAATAAACAAAAGAACAACATCCATATATGGAGCATTTCCAAGCTATCTCTGAAAGGAAATCTGGAATAAGTATCAGAACGTCGCCATGCCTGGGTCACATCTGAACTATATCTAGAAGGAGTCTTGAATAAGCAAAAGAACAGCATCCATATCTGGAGCATTTCCAAGCTATCTCTGAAAGGAAATTTGGAATGAGTATCAGAACGTCGCCATGCCTGGGTCACATCTGAACTATCTCTAGAAGGAGTCTTGAATAAGCAAAAGAACATCATCCCTATCTGGAGCATTTCCAAGCTATCTCTGAAATGAAATCTGGAATGAGTATCAGAACGTCGCCATGCCTGGGTCACATCTGAACTATCTCTAGAAGGAGTCTTGAATAAGCAAAAGAACAGCATCCCTATCTGGAGCATTTCCAAGCTATCTCTGAAAGGAAATTTGGAATGAGTATCAGAACGTCGCCATGCCTGGGTCACATCTGAACTATCTCTAGAAGGAGTCTTGAATAAGCAAAAGAACAACATCCATATCTGGAGCATTTCCAAGCTATCTCTGAAAGGAAATCTGGAATAAGTATCAGAACGTCGCCATGCCTGGGTCACATCTGAACTATATCTAGAAGGAGTCTTGAATAAGCAAAAGAACAGCATCCATATCTGGAGCATTTCCAAGCTATCTCTGAAAGGAAATCTGGAATAAGTATCAGAACGTCGCCATGCCTGGGTCACATCTGAACTATATCTAGAAGGAGTCTTGAATAAGCAAAAGAACAACATCCATATATGGAGCATTTCCAAGCTATCTCTGAAAGGAAATCTGGAATAAGTATCAGAACTTCGCCATGCCTAGGTCACATCTGAACTGTATCTAGAAGGAGTCTTGAATAAGCAAAAGAATAACATCCATATCTGGAGCATTTCCAAGCTATCTCTGAAAGGAAATCTGGAATAAGTATCAGAACGTCGCCATGCCTGGGTCACATCTGAACTATATCTAGAAGGAGTCTTGAATAAGCAAAAGAACAACGTCCATATCTGGAGCATTTCTAAGCTATCTCTGAAAGGAAATCTGGAATGAGTATCAGAACGTCGCCATGCCTGGATCACATATGAACCATCTAAAAGGAGTCTTGAATAAGCAAAAGAACAACATCCATATCTGGAGAATTTCCAAGCTATCTCTGAAAGGAAATCCGGAATGAGTATCAGAACGTCGCCATGCCTGGGTCACATCTGAACTATATCTAGAAGGAGTCTTGAATAAGCAAAAGAACAGTATCCATATCTGGAGCATTTCCAAGCTATCTCTGAAAGGAAATCCGGAATGAGTATCAGAACGTCGCCATGCCTGGGTCACATCTGAACTATATCTAGAAGGAGTCTTGAATAAGCAAAAGAACAGCATCCATATCTGGAGCATTTCCAAGCTATCTCTGAAAGGAAATCCGGAATGAGTATCAGAACGTCGCCATGCCTGGGTCACATCTGAACTATATCTAGAAAGAGTCTTGAATAAGCAAAAGAACAACATCCATATCTGGAGCATTTCCAAGCTATCTCTTTAATCTCTTTAAGGTAGATATGCCCTGGCTGGATACAGGTATTGAATCCACAATCAATCGCTCACAGATATGCCCTGGCTAGATGCAGGTATCGAATATGGAATTACAACAGTTGATAGTAATCGTCTTTGGATTGACCTTTTTCCTGAAAGAGGAAAAACATCAGTTGTGAAATGCATGATGTCATGATGTATGAAAAGCATGATGTCATGATGTCCTCAAGAATAAATGAGATTGTGTGATATGATGCGTATGTGCATGCATTGTGTATGTAAGCAGGATGTATGAAATGTGATATGTTTATGAATGTATTTTCGTCTAGGAAAATAAATCCTTGACGAATGCCGGGAAGTTAAATCCTGGGCTGATGTTGAAGAATGAAGTTCTTCATTTCCGCTGGGGATGAGGGTTGCAAGCATAAACCAGAGGAGAAGATGACTCCGTTGGGGAATAAACTTCGTTGAAGAGATTATTCTGCGGGGAATTACTCTGTGGGAAGAGATACTTCGCTGAGGTTTGATGATAACTCCGCTGGGGATACCGTTGATGTGTTATGTTGGGGACTTTGATGAACTCCGCTGGGGGTAGGAAGAACTTCGCCGAGGACGATCTTTCCGTGGAAATTAGCTGAGGATAACCCAGTTATACCCTGGTGGGGAATAACCTTTGAATAAAGCCGTGGAGACGCGTTCGTACTCTGCAGGTGATAAGCTTCCAGAATCTACTGGGGATAAGCTTCCTATTGGGGAGATTGATTCAACTCTCCCGGGGAGACTTTTTTGGACTGTACTAGGGAGGTGGCTCCGCTGGGGTGTCTGGTATTCCGCCGGGGAACAATCTTATATCAAGACGGCCAGGGATTCTTGCTTAGGAATATCTGTATACTCCGCTGGGGAATGTTGAGATTTTCTGGGGATACCCAACTTCCTTAAGGCTGACAGTAGATTAACTCTGCTTGGGGAGAGTGTTGTTGACTTGCTGAAGATACTGTGCCTTTTCGGGGATGCCGGGAGACCAACTCTGCTCGGGGAGAGTATTGCCGAACCTTGTCTTACTCTGCGGGGAGTGGAGGTAACTTGGTCATGTTCTTCAGCTGAACTTACCTTGGTACCTTGGTGGACAAAGCAACCAGACCACCCAGACAATTATTATTGCCCCAGCTTCTGCGGGAGAAGGTACCTGTGGAGGCCTTGATAACTCTTCTTCTGGTAGGCAAGTGACAAGATGACGGGGCATAGTCGTACGCTTTGATCCCTAACTTTTGCCTGGACCGCCCTTTCGGGTTTTCAATCCAACGGGATACCCATTTTTTCCCAAGCCGCTTTTCAGGTTTTCGACTTGCCGGGTGTACAGATTTTTCATTTCATCCCTTATTTTTGTCCGAACCCTTTTGGTTCGCTGGGAAGCCCTTATTTTTGCCTAGGTGTGTCAACCTAGCGGGTCTTTGATTATGCGCAGTATTTTTTCGACTATGTCCACACTCTCTGAATGTAGGGAGTTGCCCCTGTCAGTAGCATTGTGTTGCCATACCACCAGAAGATCTTCGTTTGATCGTCCAATGCCCCAAGTGATCTAGATGGAGATTTGCCCCAAGTTGGTTGGCCTTTTGAGAGATTCTCCGAATCTTGACTTAACTGCCCCAGATAATAGACCATGATCATGTCTGCCCCTTGGTTGGAAGTACTTTTGTTCACTAGATATTCTTCGTGCGAATTTCTCTGCTGTTGAACAAATAGTCATATGCAAACAATATTATTTTAAGAATGCAAAGCGTATGTCTGTTTCGAAGTTTTTTTTTTTGAAAAATGCAATTTTCATAAAAAACAAGTGAAATTTTTTTGTAAACTGTGATGTCAACTCGTTATTTTACCGCAAGCCTTAAGGAGTCAGGATACCTTTATAACAGTATGCTTTCGAATTAACCCATGCTTCAGCTAGGACTTTTAAGGGTTATAACGTGGCCTGGTTCACGGTTTAAGAAACAAAGGATAAAGGCTCAAATTATATTTGTACCCACCCGCTCTTCGTGATGTTCTTCAAACCTAAACTCAGTTGATCGTGCGTTAGACCTTGTTTGAGTCTTCGTCCTGATATATCGGTGATGGTTCGGATGTTGACAATTTATTTGGAATAGTCAGTCATTCCTTTTTTGGTTGAGGGTTTGTATGACCTCTTTCTTTTTTGATTTTGTTATCCCTGTTTTTTGCCTGAACTGTTTCTTTCATGATCACAGTCAGCGGGATGCCCCAGTTTTTGTAAGTCTCCTTCATAGGTTTTGACTTATTGGGCTTTAGTTTTTTTTTGGTAATGACTACCTGTCCTTTATGATTATTCAGGACCATCACTGTCTTTTGTTTTGTAAGTACTTCTTCGGTGCCACTCGTTGTGCACCTGGATCAGACTGAGAGAACTACCCTGCCCCAGGTTATGATTAAGGGTTTTAATTTTCGAAAAGAAAAACTCCTACTTCTTTGGCTCAAAGGGGTTAACGAGGGATTATCTTCCTTATAACTCCAGTGTTTAGGAATTGAAACAATGCCTGTACCTCATCAGCGGGGTCTGTTCAAAAGCATACTGTAGATTATGGTATTGTTTTCGTCATCCTCCCTCAAGAGGCTTAGAATTATTAATTGAGAGTTGATCATCAAAAAAATGAAAGCAATTTGAATATAATGAAAATAATTGGATTAATTCAAAAACAGACATATGCAGTGCATTAGTGAAATAAAAGAGTTTGCTATGACATTAATTGTTTGTATAAGCAAAAAATTACAACTCGGAAATTCAAATAAACAAAAGCCTTCAATGATTGGGCAAAGGAGCATTGATTATGTTTGGAGTCTCTGACGCTTCAAACTGAATCTTTCCGGCGTCGATCATGTCTTGAATCTTGTTCTTCAAAGGCCAGCAGTTGTCCGTAGTATGACCCGGGCTATCGGAGTGGTATGCACACCTCTCATTAGGATGGTAGTTGGGAGCAGAGGTGTTTGGATTCCGGAGAGGAGCCCTCAAGGTAATCAGCCCTGCCTTCAACATTTGCTGTAGCGCTTGATCCAGTGACATGTTGATTTTAGTGAATTGTCTCTTGGGTGCGACCTCCTTACGTTGATGCCCCTGTCCCTGTTGAGCAGGCCTAGGATTAGAGATCTGGACTGCCCCTATATGTTGATCATGGCGACCCTTTTGGATGTATGCAGCATTGGCCTCTTTCTTCCCAGTGTAAGGCTTTTTGTGAGTATCAGAAGGTGCAGCTTCTTGAATCTTTCCAGCCTTGATGCCAGCTTCGATCCTCTCCCCGATCAAGATCAAATCTGTAAACCCAGCAGAAGAATTTCCAATGAGATAGTTGAAGAAGGGACCAGACAGGGTCCCCAAGAACACGTCAACGAGCTCACGGTCAGTCAAGGGCGGCTGCACCCTTCCAGCCAGATCTCTCCACCTTTGCGCATACTCCTTAAAACCTTCACTCGTCCCAAGTGACATACCCTGGAGTTGGGTACGCGTGGGAGCGAGGTTGGCATTATACTGATACTGCTTATAAAAAGTAGTTGCCAAGTCCTCCCAGTTACGAATACTGGTTCCATCCAACTGATAGAACCAATCGAGCTGAGTCCCTAAAAGACTCTCCTGGAAGAAATGGATCCATAAATTCTTGTCTGCCGTGTAGGGCTGGATCTTCCTTGCGTATGAACGGAGGTGCAGCTTAGGACAGGAAACCCCGTCGTACTTTACAAAGGCAGGTGCCTTGAACTTGTGAGGGATCACCACCCCAGAAGATAAACCTAGGTCTCCAAAGTCCAACCCGGGCACACGTTGGATATCCATAGCATTTAACCGGTCCTCCAGTTGTTTGTACCTGTCTTCAGCAGGGGGGTACTGTTCATCATTGAAGTCTGTCTCGGTGTCAGAGACCACAGGGCTAGGAACCTCTCTCCCTTGGTGACTTCCTTCCCCCACAGATGGAGTAGTCCGCTCAGCTTCATTCTGCAGTGTATTCCCAGATCTGCGTCTAGGGTTGAACAAAACAGTCCTCTTCTTCTTTTTCTTCAAAAGCAGAGTCTTCAATTCCTGTTGTCCTTGGGCTAAGCTCATGACCAGCTCATGGAACTGGGCGTTCTGGGCCTGGAGGGCCTTGATAGCTTGTTCATTGGATGATTCAGGATTCATGCTGATGGCTGAAATAAACAGCGAAGAAGATTAAGAAACCTGTAGAACAGAGTACCTATAATGCAATGATATATATGTATGCATGCGATGTTTTCAAGGATCTCGCAGGGTAAACAGAGAAACTTGTTAGAATTTGAATTTGGGTAGCTTGATTGAAGGAACTTCATGTTGCTGAGAGTCCTTCTTCAAGAGTCAAAGCTCACCATATCGAGTGGGTCATAGCCCCTGACTCAAGTCATTAACCTTGGCTAGAGGAAAATAAATCCTCTTTGCCCCTTGCTAGACAGTTTGATTCATCATGACCTGCATCACAGACCCTTGAGATCCTTGAAATGGATTAGTCCTTATGTAGGATGTATGCAATGGTATGATGTTATGCTATGCATGGAGTAATGTAGGTAAACCCTGTTATGAGTCCAGATTAAGGACTGTAAACAAGACCTGCAAGAAACTCAAGTGTCAGATAACAAGCATACAAGTAGTCAAGTTTGAAGGCACACAAGTCACACAAGACAACCCTTAGAGTTTAGGCCAGCATGAAGTTTAGGTACTACCCTCTTTCAGTTTCGTTGGTTAAGACCTGTCATATCAAAAGTAACCGGGTTCTAGAGGATCCCAATATCACTGACCACCCTCAATCGGTCATAACTCCAGCGTCGCAATCTTTTCTTGCGGCCAGAACCATCGCGAGAGTTTAGCCTCAATGGGTGTAGCATATTGCTACTGTTCTATGGCCAAGTTGGGTCACATTAGGGTTCTAAGGTCGGTTGGTGCTTAATGACTCCTCAGAAGACCCATATTCTCCTCGTTGCAACACAAGGGATATCGGTATAGACCAAGGTGCCACACCAACGTAGCTACTGCTTCACCCGTGTCGGTCTACGCCGGACAGGTCCCTCACAGCTTATGCTACCTAAAAGGGTATCCCCAGATCCGGGTTAGGATCTATGAAACTCCGATGCAAAGCCCACAAATATAAAGCAATCAAAGCAAAGCAATTGAAAACATAAGTATGATCTAATCCTAAGGTACACCTCACTTTTAGCATCCCCAGCAGAGTCGCCAGTTCTATGATCGGTGGATTTAGAACTGACTGTTTTTTAAGCTGGTTCGCGAAATATCGCGGAAGCAAGAGTCGCCACCGTCTTTTATTTTCTCCAACATGGACAGGACAAAAGCACAGCAAAATTCCTTTTGAGAACGTTTCTCGGTTCGGGAGGTAGATTTATAGAAAGGGAAGGTGTTAGCACCCTTTCTATCTGTGGTTATCCACGGGCTCTTAGGTACTTGCTCTTATGTTTTCAAAATGTTTGCTTTTCAAATGTGAGTGGGTTTGAAAAAGTTTCTTTGAAAGATTTCTGAATAACTCTTGTATCTGTCCTCAAGAGTGTTTGAAAAATTTGTTTTGAAAGCTTTTGAAAGTGTAAGGTGTGAAAAGTATTTTGTTTGTTTTTGAAAAGAGCAAGTATCTATGAGTCATCTACCTACCCTAAGGAATTAGGCTGTGTAAAAGTCCTTTAGGTAGTTTCATCCCACCATTGAGAGGTAGGTAGCACCACCGTTGGAGGTGTTCGGGTTAATTCGATTGTAAGGACAGTGTGGTCACCGAAGCAACAGTTAGGACACCTTATAAGCTACCCTTATGTCCTTGATCCTTTTTTAATCCGAGGCAACCGTTTCGAGGAAACTGTTTCGAGGCAACTGGATCATGGACATAAGGACCGCTAAGACGTCCTATACTTGACGACCACGTTTTGAAGGCAACGAGTGAGGCGTACCCTAGAAGTGGTGTGTGCATTGTGTGTTGTATTCATATTATGTTTGTCTTTGTAATTAGTGAGCTACGAGTTGTTTTTATTTACATACATTCTTTCATGCAAGTTTAGCAGTTAAGGGGTGCAGAAAGTAAATTTCGGAAAAATAAATCCTACGCTATTACAAGGCGCGGGTCTATACATCGCCAAAAATTACAAAGACCCGTTTTTTTAGTAAATAAGTACGGAAATTAAATAAAGCGATAAACCTATTTAACTATTACATTCTTGAAGGCAATTACATAATAATCAAATAAAGTAAATGCGCGCGAATAAATTAATCGGGAAGGTCTATGGGTGTTGACCCTTTTTTAGAAAAGAAAATGATTTTTTGTCTTTTTGTCAATTAAATGCAATTAATTAAATAATTAAACTAATTAATTAAAAGAAAATATATTTTTGTGTTTTTTATGTTTTTTATGAAATAAAATAAAAAGAAACAAAATTAAGTCAACCTAATTCTAAATTATTTTAATTATTAAAAGAAAAGTCAAAATTGCCTAATTAAACTATTTCAATTAATGTTTATTTACAAAATAATATAATAATAATAATGATGATGTTAGTTCTATTTTTTTGATTTTTTATGAAAATATGTTAATTATGCTAATTATTAAAAAAAAAATAAGGCAAATAAATAAAAGAAAAGAAAATGACAAAACAAAATAAAATAAGAAAAAAGTAAATAAACCCAAGGGGGGTGAGATGGCCTTCATGGAGGTTTTCTGAAGTAATTCTGGCCCAACAACAAGAAGCCTTATTTGACTTTTTTCGGTTGCCTACGCATGCGCTGACTCCAGAGCATAGTACTCTTGCGTTCTGGGCCTTTAGATCTGCCTCCAATGACACTTGGCTTGTTGGATGGGTGAGGCTTATGGTGGAAACTACTTGAGAAACTGCACAAGAACGCGTTAACAAAAATGATATGAGAATTATGGGGGACCTGGGAAGAACTTACAGCGCGGTATGAGCCTCAGGACTTGGCAAAGGTTGCTTTAGCTTCAGGGTGTGGCAAGGAACAGAACCACGTGCTTGTTTTGATCTGAAGATGCTCGCAACTATGTTTTAGAACTCTCACTTTTTGAATAATTTTTGGTTTTGCTCTTGGCCATTTCTGCACACACTATCTTTTGAATGAGGTTGGGAAGGCTTGTATATATAGTAATGTAATGTGTATCAATCCAAATTAAGGTCATTGAAGCCTTGCATTGAAGTTCTTGATTTCCTCCATAACCAACATTGAACCAACTTGCCTTTTGTGTCAAAATTTGAATTTCTTGCTTGATTTAGGCCTTGTACGAATTTGGAAGGTGAATGATGGTGTATCAAAGCAATTCAACACAAAATATACTCCTCCATTAATTTCTTTGATTTTTATTTGAATTTTAAAGATTTAAAATGAATTAAATCAAATAAAATTAAATAAAAATGGAAAAATTAATTTTAAATCTTGAAATAAATTTTGGGACACGTGGGAGGCATGGGCAAGCTGAATCAAGTGGAAAAAGTGGGCCCCTTTTGTCAAAAATGAAGTTTCAAGGATAATTGACTTTGGCCATTTCACAAAAATTTCCCAACTTCTCCAATGCATATCTTGCTCAATTTTGAAGATATGAACATGTTCTTGGACATTTTGGAAAGGTCTTGAAGTCCTCTAACCAATGTCTTTAGTCCCATGTCATGTTGATTTACCAATATCAAGTTATGGTCTTTGACTTAAAGTCCCTTTTTGTTGACTTTTGAAAATGACCTATAATGTTGAAATTGATAACTTTTTGTGAGAGCATTTCTTGGACTTGGAATGTGAAGATTAATTGTAGGAAATGTCCTCCCCTTCAAGATGAGCATTGGATGGGATTTTTCTGATGAACCATGAAAAAGTTATGCCTTGGTCAAGTTACAGTTGACTTTTCAGCTGTCCAAAAATAGAAACTTTTGCATCTTGAGACTTTTTGAGCCATGCTTGAGGAATCATGATCAAGAATTGATCAAGTGATGATTGTGGATTCAAAATAAGATGTTGACCAAAATTTTTGACTTTTGACTGCCAAATGACCATTTTGCCCCTATAGTTGACTGTTGAGCAATTAGGGTTTTTGACTGTGCAACTTGACCTTGTGAGCCTTGAAACTTGACATGTAGGTGCTTGACAATGTTTATGAGCATATGGGACTTGATTGAGCCCCTTGAAAACTTCAACTTCCTTGCAAGAACCAAAACCCTAGTTTGACTGGCTTAGGAGGATGGTTGACTGTGTAGCCCTTGAGTAGACTTTGAAGATTATGGGAGGGCAAATTTTGGGGTACAACAGTATGCTTTATCTTTGGTCGCACGCCATGACTGATAAATAAAAGGAATCTTGAATACCTGGAAATGACAAACATATCATGCACATCATGCATTTCATAACGTTACAGGTTATCTCAAGACGATATTATTATTCTGCTGCTTTTCTTATTCAGAATTCAAGATGACTACTCATCGGTATTCCACCAGAAACAATTTGCCAAGACAGATGGGACAAGTTCAAGCTGAACTCGCTGAAATGAGGGCCCAGATGGCTACTCAGATGACTCAGTTCATGGAGGTCATCACCAATGTGAATCGCCGATAGGAGTAACTGGCTCCCGTTGTCAACAACCACCACTGCTATCCAGGGGATGGTGGAAATCAAGGGCTCTATCAGGACGTTTCTGTAGGATTGGGGGATGTGCAAGATCAGCCTGCTGGAAATTTTCACGGGATGCCTGGAAACCCTTTTGTGCGCAACGTAGAGAAGTTTCCCCCGTCTCCTGGACCTCGTCTTGTGGGGAACAGAAGAATTAACCAAGGCGGTGTAAGGAATTATCAGGAGCAGGATTATGACTTTGATCAGGACGAAGATCAGTTTTATGTTCATCATTCAGAGCCAGAGGTTCAGATTGAGGATATGAAGTATCGGTTATTGGAAGAGCGTCTGAAGGTTGTGAAAGGGTGTTGCACCCCAAAATTTGCCCTCCCATATTCTTCAAGAAATTGCCAAGTCAAGTCACAAAATTCCCCAAGGGTTATGCAGTTCAACTGTCTCCTATACAGTCAAAACTAGGGTTTGCGTTCTGATCAAGAATTGAAAGTTTTCAAAGGCCCAATCAAGTCTCACATGCTTACAAAAATGGTCAAGCATCCTCATATCAAGTTTCAAGGCATTCAGCTCAAAATTGCACAGTCAAAACCCTAGATTGCACTACAGTCAACTGTAGGGGCAAAATGGTCATTTGACAGTCAAAAGTTCAAATTTTTGGTCAACATATCATTTTGAAGCCACAAACATCATTTGATCAATGCTTGATCATGATTCTCAAAATTTGGCTCAGAAATCATCAAAGATGCAAAAATTACTATATTTGGACAGCTGAAAAAGTCAACTGAAATTGACCAGGGCATAACTTTCACATGGATTATCAGAAAAATTCCATCCAAAGCTCATTTTGAAGAGAAAGACATTTCCTACAACTCATCTTCATACTTAAAGTCCAAGAAATGCTCTCACAAAAAAGTTATCAATTTCAACATTATAGGTCATTTTCAAAAGTCAACAAAAAGGGACTTTAAGTCAAAGGCCATAACTTGAGATTGGTAAATCAAAATGACATGGGACCAAAGGCATTGGTTAGAGGACTCAAAGACCTTTCCAAAATGTCCAAGAACATGTGAAAAGCTTAAACATTGAGCAAGTTATGCCTTGTGGAAGTTGGGAAATTTTTGGATATTTTGAAAAGTCAACAATGGTTCAAATGACCTAAATTTGCTAATGGGCCCATTTTTCTTCCATGATTCATCATTCCAAGCCTATGCACGACCACTTGGCCCAAAGGGAAGTATTTTCTCATTTTTTATTTATTTATTTGAATTATTATTTATATTAATTCATTTAAATTATTTAAATACATGAAAAATATCAAACTTGACCTAAAAAATCTTTTCATGCATGTTTTACTCTCAATATCACGTGCACATCCCAATATGGCAAGATTTGGTGTGATTTGGCATGATTGAACAAAAATACACTTGAAAAAGATTCAAAAAGATCTTAAGGAAATCAAATATGCAAATCATTGAATGCCATGGATTTTATTCAATTTTGTTGACCTAAAAGCTTTACTACATATTCAGAATGATAAACCTAATGGCATTAGACCCTAAGCTGCGCAGAAAAAGACTTTGCAAACTTGAAAATTTTCCATGAAACTCAAATACTGAATTCAACCTTAGAGGTCGATTCAAACCCTACAATTCATTCCATTGGCTTCCTCGAGTCTCCTTGATCATACTCCAATCAAAAACAACAACAAAAGCTCCAAGAATCGGTAATAAGGACACCTCCTGTACAGAGAAAAAGTCACCATCGTGCTTTGCATTCTAGACATTTTCATAGCATTCTAATCATATATTTGTATTCCTCATGATGTTCTAAAGCTAACCCATACCTTTAATTTGATTATTATGCATTATAGGCAATTTCGCCATTGTTAAAATTTAGGGTTTGCAGAACTTCTGAATAGGGGTTTTCAGACCAAGCGAAATCAGGCCACCTCAATACCATGGTTGGATTCAGTGCATAGAGACGAAGAAGATTCAACCCTCGCGCTCAATTTATGAGCGCTTGAGAGCTATTCGCTATTTTTCAATAGCCGGCCTAATGAAACGCATGAAAAACGTTGCCTTTGAGTTTTGTTTTGCAGGGAGGATGAAGAAGAAGAAGCCGTGTCAAAACGTGATAGGCACATTTGAATTCTCGCGCGCTAATCCACTAATGCTTTGTTTTGTCCTTATAATATTTATTGATTATTTATATATCAAACGCGCTAAGTTGGCTCAGCTGGCAAAGGATGGTGATTGCAACGTTCAAGACCTGGGTTCGAATCCCAGGTCTTCAATATTCCCATTTATTTTTCTTCAATAAACGTTCACATGCAGTGCTGAAGGGAGGAACCACGCTACACCTCCAGATCTAAGCATACACGCGTCCATCCAATCCAGATCTATGGATCCACTTCTTCCAAGAGAGTCTTTCAGGGACTCAGCTCGAGTGGTTCTATCAACTGAATGGAGTCAACATCCATACCTGGGAAGACTTAGCCACTGCATTTTACAAACACTACCAGTATAATGCCGACCTCGCTCCCACGCGTACTCAGCTTCAGGGGATGTCTATGGGTACAGGCGAAGGCTTCAAAGAGTATGCTCAAAAATGGAGGGACCTTGCTGGAAGGGTACAACCACCTCTGACTGACCGCGAGCTCGTCGACATGTTCTTGGGGACCCTGTCTGGTCCATTCTTCCACCACTTAATTGGGAATTCTGCTGCTGGGTTTACAGATCTTGTCTTGACCGGGGAGAGAATCGAAGCTGGTATCAAGTCGGGGAAGATTCAAGAAATCGCACCTGCTGATGCTCAGAAAAAGCCCCACAGTGGGAAGAAGGAGTCCAATGCTATATATGGTAAAAAGGTTCATCATGATGTGGAGGCCATCCAAATCTCTGATCCCACGCCCGCTCAACCAAGAAAGAGCAATAGGCGTAGGATAAAGCATCAAGATAGGAAGTATACTGACATCAACATGTCTTTGTCTCAGGCATTACAGCAATTTCTGAGGGCAAAACTGATCACACTAAAGGATCCTCCTCAAAATCCTGACACTTCCTCTCCCAAGTACAACCCGGGTGTGAGATGCGCCTACCATTCTGACAGTCCTGGACATGACACCGACGACTGTTGGACCTTGAAGAACAAGATCCAGGATTTGATTGACGCCAAGGAGGTCGAGTTTGAACACTGATCTTACACCAAATCATCGAGAATGTCTTTTGTTCATTCAAATGTTCAAGTTGTATTTTTCTTTGATTGTTCAAACATTTATTCATGTTAAAACATTGTTATTCCATTAATGCATCGCTTATGTCTATTTTGAATCAATATATTCGTATTCACTATACGCAAATTATGTTCATATTTTTTCTGATGTCAACTCTCGATTAATAATTCTAAGCCTCTTGAGGGAGGATGACGAAAACGATACCACGACCTTTACAGTATGCTTTTGAACAAACCCCGCTGATGAGGTACAGGCATTGTTTCAACCCCTAAACACTGGAGTTATAAGGATGATAATCCCTCGTCAACCCATCAGAGCCAAAGAAGTAGGAGTTTTTATTTTCGAAAATCAAAACCCTTAATCATAACCTGGGGGCAGGGTAGTTCTCTCAGTTGATCCAAGTGCACAATGAATGGCACCAAATGAGTTTTTCAAAAACAAAAGACAGCGATGGTTCAGAACAATCATAAGGACAGGCAGCCATTACAAAAAAAAATCATAAATGAAAAGCCCAAAAAGTCAAAACCTATAAAAAGGGACTTACGAAACTGGGGCGTCCCGCTGACTGTAATTCCGAAAAAGGAAACAGTTCAGGCAAAAAAGAAAGGGATAACAAAATCAAAAAAGAGGTCCTACAAAACCTCAGCAAAAAAGGAGATGACTGCCTATTCAAATAAGTTATCAACATCCGAATCATCACTGGTATATCAGAGCAAGAACTCAAACAAGGTCTAACGTATGATCAACTGAGTTTAGGTTTGGAGAACATCACAAAGAGCGGGTGGGTACAAATAATTTGAGCCTTTATCCTTTGTTTCTTAAACCGTGAACCAGGCCACGTTATAACCCTTAAAAGTCCTAGCTGAAGCATGGGTTAGTTCGAAAGCATACTGTTACGAAAGGTATCCTGACTCCTTAAGGCCTATGGTAAATACGGAGTTGACATCACGTTTTACAAACATTCACTTGTTTTATGAAAAAGAATACATTTTCCAAAATCTTCAAGACAGACATAAGCTTTGCATTTCTAACATAACTTTGTTTGCATATGACTTTTTGTTTGAACAGCAGGGAAATTCGCACGATGAATACCTAGTGAACAAAAGCATTTCCAATCAAGGGGCATGACATGACCATGGTCCATCATCTGGGGCAGTCCGATCAAGATTCGGAGAATCTCTCAAAGTCAAATAGCCTGGGGCAAATCTCCTCCTGAGTCACTGGGGGCACTTCAACAACGAATCTGGCCTGATCAAACACCTTCTGGTGGCACGACAAAACACTTCTAACAGGGGCAACTCCCTACATTCTAAGAGCGTGGACATAGTCGGAAAAACACTATGCACAGTCAAAGACCCGCTAGGTTGACACACCTAGGCAAAAATAAGGGCTTCCCGGCGAATCAAAAGGGTTCGGGCAAAATGAAGGGATGAAATGAAAAAAATCTGTACACCCGGCAAGTCGAAAACCTGAAAAGGCGGCTTGGGCAAAAATGGGTATCCCGGTGGACTGAAAACCCGAAAGGGCGGTCCAGGCAAAAGTTAGGGATTAAAGCGTACAACTATGTCCTGCCATCTGTCTACCAGAAGAAGGTTTGTCCGTCAATGACTAATCAGCACCCCACAAGTGCCTCCCCCATAGAAACAGGGGCAATGAAGAGTGGTCTAAGCAGTCTGATTGTTCTATCCTCCAAGGCATCAAGGTAGGTTTCGTTAAAGAACGTAACCAATACAGTTCAATACTTCCCCAGGAAAGTTGGAATCCATCTCCCCCAAAGCAGTAAGCTTATCCCCAGTAAGCTACGGAAGCTTACCCCTCTGAAGGCACGAACGCGTCGTCCGGCTTTATTCAAAGAGTTATTTCCTTAACAGGATATAACTGGGTTATCCTCAGCCAAAAGCCACGGAAAGAGCGTCCTCGGCGAAGTCTTCCTACCCCAGCGAAGTCCATCAGCATTTCCAACAACAAGGGTACCCCCAGTAAGTTATCATCAACAATTCAGCAAAAGTATCCCTCTTCCCACAGAGTACTGCTTCCCAGCATGGTCGCTAGAGTATATTTTCTCCCCGCAGAATTATTCATTCGCCAAGTTTATTCCCCAACAGAGTTATCTTCTCTTACCGGTATACTTGCAACTATCATCTCCAATGGAGGCAAAATCTATTATTCAACATCAGCCCAGGAGTGACTTCCCGGCACCCGTCAAGGATTTACTTTCCTAGACGAAAAAACACATTCATACATCATTATAGCATGCATAGACACATCATATCACCCCAATCTCATTTATTTTTGAGAACACCTTAAAATCAGGCAATTCATGCATTATGACATTGCATACAACTAATTCGTTACTTTTTCAGGAAAGAATGATCAACAGATAAAAGTCTTTACCCGTTGAGGTAGTAATCGTCCCAGATTCCTTCACCACCCGTTGAGGTAGTAATCGTCCCAGATTCCTTCATCATTCTGCTGAGGTAGTAATCGTCCCAGATTCCTTCATCATATATTCGGAGTAGCAATCGTCCCAGATTCCTTCATCATCCCGTTGAGGTAGTAATCATCCCAGATTCCTTCACCACCCGTTGAGGTAGTAATCGTCCCAGATTCCTTCATCATTCTGCTGAGGTAGTAATCGTTCCAGATTCCTTCATCATCCTGCTGAGGTAGTAATCGTCCCAGATTCCTTCATCATTCTGCTGAGGTAGTAATCGTTCCAGATTCCTTCATCATCCTGCTGAGGTAGTAATCGTCCCAGATTCCTTCATCATTCTGCTGAGGTAGTAATCATCCCAGATTCCTTCACCACCTGCTGAGGTAGTAATCATCCCAGATTCCTTCATCATCCTGCTGAGGTAGTAATCGTTCCAGATTCCTTCATCATCCTGCTGAGGTAGTAATCGTCCCAGATTCCTTCATCATTCTGCCGAGGTAGTAATCGTCCCAGATTCCTTCATCATAGATTTGGAGTAGCAATCGTCTCAGATTCCTTCATCACATCCTTATCAAAAAACCTTCTCTAGTCCAGCTAAATAGACTCCCAACAGATTTTTCTAATAAAAACTCAATAGAATTCCTTTTCGGATGTTTCCCTCTCCGACGATGAGTGTGAGGTGACAGTCTCTTATGGTTCCCTCTCCGACAAGTGCGTGAGGTGGTAATTCCTTTTTTCAGATGTTTCCCTCTCCGACGATGAGTGTGAGGTGACAAGTCCTTTTCCTATGATTCCCTCTCCAACGGCGAGTGAGGTGATTCCCTTTCAGATTATAATGGCCTATGGTTCTCATTCCGATCCTGCGAAGATGGTATTTCCCGCTAAGATTTTCTCAACGAGCGTTGTTGAAGTTAAAATCACCCAAGGGTCTCTTACCATTCATGCTAAAGCAGTAACCATACCTGGTTCATTCATCATCTTTTGAAGCTCCAGACTAAACTCCTGCAACCAGTCAGGACATATCTATGCCAAACATCTAAAAATCAGCTCCTGCAACGTGTCAGGTACTCATTTTCTGTTTTGCAGGCATGCAGGTTCTCGCTAAGGAATCTCCTACGCGATCAACATCCAGATGGCATCTATAAGCCCATCATCCTATCCAGCAATCTCCAAATGGCATCTATAAGCCCATTCCCCCATCATCACTGCTATCATGTGAGCGCAAATTTCTGGGCACTCTAGTGTTCAATCATCTTCTACCCTCGGATTACGAAAGGCATGTCCGCCAATCTGCATCCTCAGGTCTAAGAAGATTGAACAGGGGCAACTGTTGCACCCCAAAATTTGCCCTCCCATATTCTTCAAGAAATTGCCAAGCCAAGTCACAAAATTCCCCAAGGGTTATGCAGTTCAACTGTCTCCTATACAGTCAAAACTAGGGTTTGTGTTCTGATCAAGAATTGAAAGTTTTCAAAGGCCCAATCAAGTCTCACATGCTTACAAAAATGGTCAAGCATCCTCATATCAAGTTTCAAGGCATTCAGCTCAAAATTGCACAGTCAAAACCCTAGATTGCACTACAGTCAACTGTAGGGGCAAAATGGTCATTTGACAGTCAAAAGTTCAAATTTTTGGTCAACATATCATTTTGAAGCCACAAACATCATTTGATCAATGCTTGATCATGATTCTCAAAATTTGGCTCAGAAATCATCAAAGATGCAAAAATTACTATATTTGGACAGCTGAAAAAGTCAACTGAAATTGACCAGGGCATAACTTTCACATGGATTATCAGAAAAATTCCATCCAAAGCTCATTTTGAAGAGAAAGACATTTCCTACAACTCATCTTCATACTTAAAGTCCAAGAAATGCTCTCACAAAAAAGTTATCAATTTCAACATTATAGGTCATTTTCAAAAGTCAACAAAAAGGGACTTTAAGTCAAAGGCCATAACTTGAGATTGGTAAATCAAAATGACATGGGACCAAAGGCATTGGTTAGAGGACTCAAAGACCTTTCCAAAATGTCCAAGAACATGTGAAAAGCTTAAACATTGAGCAAGTTATGCCTTGTGGAAGTTGGGAAATTTTTGGATATTTTGAAAAGTCAACAATGGTTCAAATGACCTAAATTTGCTAATGGGCCCATTTTTCTTCCATGATTCATCATTCCAAGCCTATGCACGACCACTTGGCCCAAAGGGAAGTATTTTCTCATTTTTTATTTATTTATTTGAATTATTATTTATATTAATTCATTTAAATTATTTAAATACATGAAAAATATCAAACTTGACCTAAAAAATCTTTTCATGCATGTTTTACTCTCAATATCACGTGCACATCCCAATATGGCAAGATTTGGTGTGATTTGGCATGATTGAACAAAAATACACTTGAAAAAGATTCAAAAAGATCTTAAGGAAATCAAATATGCAAATCATTGAATGCCATGGATTTTATTCAATTTTGTTGACCTAAAAGCTTTACTACATATTCAGAATGATAAACCTAATGGCATTAGACCCTAAGCTGCGCAGAAAAAGACTTTGCAAACTTGAAAATTTTCCATGAAACTCAAATACTGAATTCAACCTTAGAGGTCGATTCAAACCCTACAATTCATTCCATTGGCTTCCTCGAGTCTCCTTGATCATACTCCAATCAAAAACAACAACAAAAGCTCCAAGAATCGGTAATAAGGACACCTCCTGTACAGAGAAAAAGTCACCATCGTGCTTTGCATTCTAGACATTTTCATAGCATTCTAATCATATATTTGTATTCCTCATGATGTTCTAAAGCTAACCCATACCTTTAATTTGATTATTATGCATTATAAGCAATTTCGCCATTGTTAAAATTTAGGGTTTGCAGAACTTCTGAATAGGGGTTTTCAGACCAAGCGAAATCAGGCCACCTCAATACCATGGTTGGATTCAGTGCATAGAGACGAAGAAGATTCAACCCTCGCGCTCAATTTATGAGCGCTTGAGAGCTATTCGCTATTTTTCAATAGTCGGCCTAATGAAACGCATGAAAAACGTTGCCTTTGAGTTTTGTTTTGCAGGGAGGATGAAGAAGAAGAAGCCGTGTCAAAACGTGATAGGCACATTTAAATTCTCGCGCGCTAATCCACTAATGCTTTGTTTTGTCCTTATAATATTTATTGATTATTTATATATCAAACGCGCTAAGTTGGCTCAGCTGGCAAAGGATGGTGATTGCAACGTTCAAGACCTGGGTTCGAATCCCAGGTCTTCAATATTCCCATTTATTTTTCTTCAATAAACGTTCACATGCAGTGCTGAAGGGAGGAACCACGCTACACCTCCAGATCTAAGCATACACGCGTCCATCCAATCCAGATCAAAGGCGTGGATTCAAAGAGTAGGCTATGCCCAGGTCAACGCGCTAATACACAAGCTAAAAAGGTCAAACAAATTGCAAGCTTATTGGGCCATTTGCTGGGACAACACCTCCTAATTGGGACTGAAACCCCCTGGGTTTGCCTCCTCTATTCTTTTATATTGTTATTTTTTATTGTTATTTTCTTTATGGTTTATTTAATTAATTAATTCTTTTTTTCTATAAAAATATAAAAAACATCATAAAAATCAGAAAAAAGAGAAAAAATATAATATTTATTTACTTAATTATTTTCTTGTAAATAAATTAACATGTAATTATTTAGTTTTAGTTAGGATTTTTGCAAATTTAATTCTTTCTAATAAATCTAAAAAAGGGTAGAATTAGGTTTAATTAACAATTTCCTTTCCTTTTAATTTTCCTTTTTTTATCATGATATTATTATTTATTTATTTTTATAATTAAATTGTACATAAATCATTTAGGTTTAAATTAGGTTAAAAATTCAATATTTTTCTTAATAACTTAAAAATAATTAGAATTAGGTTTAACATTTCATTTTAATTTTAATTAATTCTTTTTCCCTTAAATCCTAAAAAAACACAAAATACCAAAAACATTTAACTTTAATTTTAAACTCCTCATCAACTTTAATTTTTTGCAAAAGGGTCCAACGCCCTAGTTTTGTTTTTAATTCCTTTATTTCGCGTATTTATTTATTTCGCTCAAATAATTATGTATTTCTCCCGAAGCCGTGTAAACAATTGCTCGCACTTTTATTTTATTGCTTTATTTATTTTCCGTTAAATCGGGTCCGGTTTAATTTTGGCGATGTGGACCCGCGCCATTTGTAATAGTTTAGATTTATTTTTCCGCAACTTTTAACTGTTAAATAAGCATGAAAGAATGTATGGACTTAAAATAAAATCAAGCGTAGATCACAACAAACATGACAAGACAAATATCAATGAAAATAACACACAAATTCGCACACACCACCCCTAGGGTACGCCTCACTGTTGCCTCGAAAGGTGATCGTCGAGTAGAGGATGTCTTAGTAAGTCCTCATGATCCGGGAACCTGGCATGAGGGTAGCTTCTAAGGTGTCTTCCCATTGCTCTGGTGATCACCATGTCCCTACAAACTCGAATTGACCCAAACACCTCCAACGGTGGTGCTACCTACCTCTCAATGGTGGGATGGCACTACTTTTAAGGACATCTATACAGACAAATTCCTTAGGGTAGGTAGGTTCTCAAGGATACTTGCTCTAATCTCAAAACAAATTCAAAAAGACTTTTCACACCAACACATTTTCAAAAGCTTTCAAAGCAAATTTTTCAAACACTCTGACGTACGAGTCGAACTGAAACTTTTCAAAGAAACTTTTTAAACCCACATTGAAAAGCAAACAAACATTTTTGAAAACACATTGAGCAAGTATCTAAGAGCCCATGGATAACCATGGATAGAAAGGGTGCTAACACCTTCCCTTTCTATAACCTACCTCCCGAACCGAGAGCAATCTCTTTAAGGAATTTTTCTGTGCTTTTGTCCTTTCCATTTGGAGAAAATAAAAGACGGTGGCGACTCTTGCTTCCGCGACATTTCGCGAACCAGCGTTAAACAGTCAGTTCCAGATCCACCGATCACAGAACTGGCGACTCTGCTGGGGACTAAAACTTAAAGTGGGGTGTACCTTAGGGTTAGCTTATAACTATGTTTTCAATTGTTTTCCTTGTGTGCTTTAAATTGTGGGTTGCTTGGGAGTTCTATAGATCCTAACCCGGATCTGGGGGATACCTTTCTTAGAAAGTAGCAACAAGGCTGTGAGGGAACTGTGCGGGGTATACCGACATGGTTGAAACAGTCTGCTACGTTGATGTGGCACTTTGGTGTGTACCGGTAACCCTTGAGTTCAGTCAAGGAGAGTACGGGGCCTCCGCGTGGTGTCGTGAAGCATCAACAGACCTTAGGAACCTTAATTGAACTATCTTGGCCTCTTTAGGGTAGTGAGATAACTGACTTTGGTGCAGTCCGAGGTTGGTTGATACTCGATACTACACTCAATTGAGGGTTGCTTTCCTGGAATATTTCGGTCGCCAGTTCAGTGGCTAAATCGAAACGATGAACAATGAAAGCAATCCCGTGATATTGGGAACCTTAGAACCCGGTTACTTTGATTAGGATAGGTTGAACCCCCCAACTTCAAGAGGATACTACCCAGACCCCATGCTGGCTTAAACCCTAAGGGTTTCTCTTGTGTGACTTGTGTGCCTTTGTACTTGCCTACTTGCATGCTTGTTAGCTGACACATGAATTTCTTGCAGGTTTTGTTTATAGTCCTTAACCGGGACTCATAACAGGGTTTACTAGATCTCTTGCAGGTTTTGTTTATAGCCCTTAATTGGGACTCATAACAAAGTATACTGAATTTCTTGCAGGGTCTGTTTATAGTCCTTAATTGGGACTCATAACAGGGTTTACCTACATCACCCCATGCATAGCATGACATCATACCATTGCATACATCCTAACCCGTTTCAAGGATCTCAAGGGCTTGTGATGCAGGTCATGATGAATCAAACATCCCAGCAAGGGGCAAGGAGGATTTATTTTCCTCTAGCCAAGGTTGTCAGGGGCTATGACCCACTGGATATGGTGAGCCTTTGACCCTTGAAGAAGGGCTCTCTACAACAGGAAGTTCCTTCAATCAAGTTGCCAGTTTCCAACTCTAACAAGTTTCTCTGTTTACCCCGCGAGGTCCTTGAAATCATTGCATGCATATCATACATCTCATTGCATTGCAGGTATCCCTTCGACAGGTTGCTTACCCTTCTTCACTGTTTATTTCAGCCGATCGCCATGAATCCTGAATCATCAGCTGAGCAGTCCATCCAGGCCCTCCAGGCTCAGAACGCCCAGTTCCAAAGTTTGATCATGAACTTGACCCAGGGGCAACAAGATCTGAAGGCTCTGCTCTTGAAGAAAGAAAAGAAGAAGAAGAGGACTGTTTTGTTCAACCCTAGGCGCAGATCTGGGAACACACTGCCGACTGAAACTGAGAGGACTACTCCGTCTGTAAGGGAAAGCAGTCACCATGAGAGAGAGGTGCCTAGTCCAGTGGTCTCCGACAACGAGACAGACTCCAACGACGAGCAGTACCCTCCGGCTAAGGACAGGTACAAACAGTTGGAAGACCGGCTCAGTGCTATGGAGATACAAAAGGTGCCTGGCCTGGACTTCGAGGATCTAGGTCTGTCTTCTGGGGTAGTGATCCCGCGCAAATTCAAGGTACCTGCCTTTGCTAAATACGACGGGGCATCCTGTCCTAAATTGCATCTCAGGGCTTACACAAGGAGGATCCAGCCCTATACAGCTGACAAAAACTTATGGATCCACTTCTTCCAAGAGAGTCTTTCAGGGACTCAGCTCGAGTGGTTCTATCAACTGAATGGAGCCAACATCCGTACCTGGGAAGACTTAGCCACTGCATTTTACAAACACTACCAGTATAATGCCGACCTCGCTCCCACGCGTACTCAGCTTCAGGGGATGTCTATGGGTACAGGCGAAGGCTTCAAAGAGTATGCTCAAAAATGGAGGGACCTTGCTGGAAGGGTACAACCACCTCTGACTGACCGCGAGCTCGTCGACATGTTCTTGGGGACCCTGTCTGGTCCATTCTTCCACCACTTAATTGGGAATTCTGCTGCTGGGTTTACAGATCTTGTCTTGACCGGGGAGAGAATCGAAGCTGGTATCAAGTCGGGGAAGATTCAAGAAACCGCACCTGCTGATGCTCAGAAAAAGCCCCACAGTGGGAAGAAGGAGTCCAATGCTATATATGGTAAAAAGGTTCATCATGATGTGGAGGCCATCTGTGATCGGTGGATCTGGAACTGACTGTTTAACGCTGGTTCGCGAAATGTCGCGGAAGTAAGAGTCGCCACCGTCTTTTATTTTCTCCAAATGGAAAGGACAAAAGCACAGAAAAATTCCTTAAAGAGATTGCTCTCGGTTCGGGAGGTAGGTTATAGAAAGGGAAGGTGTTAGCACCCTTTCTATCCATGGTTATCCATGGGCTCTTAGATACTTGCTCATTGTTTTCAAAAATGGTTTGTTTGCTTTTCAATTGTGGGTTTTAAAAAGTTTTCTTTGAAAAATTTCAGTTCGACTCGTACGTCAGAGTGTTTGAAAAGTTTGCTTTTGAAAGCTTGTGAAAAGTGTCAGTGTGAAAAGTCTTTTTGAATTTGTTTTGAGATTAGAGCAAGTATCCTTGAGAACCTACCTACCCTAAGGAATTCGTCTGTGTAAATGTCCTTAAAAGTAGTGCCATCCCACCATTGAGAGGTAGGTAGCACCACCGTTGGAGGTGTTCGGGTCAATTCGAGTTTAGGGACATGGTGATCACCAGAGCAATAGGAAGACACCTTAGAAGCTACCCTCACAGGTTCCCGGATCATGAGGACTTACTAAGACATCCTCTACTCGACGATCACCTTTCGAAAGGCAACAGTGAGGCGTACCCTAGGGGTGGTGTGTGCGATTCGTGTGTCGTTTTCAGATATTTGTCTTGTCATGTTTATTTGTGTTCTACGCTTGATTTTAATTAGGACATTCATTCTTGCATGCTTTTTAACAGTTATAAAGTTTGCGGGAAAATAAATCTAAGGCTATTACAAATGGCGCGGGTCCACATCGCCAAAATTAAACCGGACCCGATTTGACAGAAAAATAAATAAAGCAAAGTAAAAGTGCGAAAAGTTAAATTGTTACAACGCTTTGGGACAATTACATAATCATAATAAACGACATAAAATAAATGCGCGAAATTAAAGTAATTAAAAATATGGGCGTTGGACCCTTTTGCAAAATTAATGAGGAATTAAAAATTAAAGTTAAATGAACGTTTTTGGTATTTTCGTATTTTTTAAGATTTAATGGAAAAAAGAATTTATTGAAATTAAAATAAAATGTTACACCTAATTCTAATTATTTTTTAAGTTATTAAGAAAATATTAAGTTTTAACCTAATTTAAATCTAAGTTAATTTACATGCAAAAATTTAATTATAGAAAATAAATAAAATAAATATTATTATTGTAAAAAGAAGAAAATTAAAAGGGAATAAAAATTAAACCTAATTCTATTTTTGGATTTTAGTTATTAAAAGGATTAAAATTATAACCTAATTAAAACTAAGTTTATTTACATGCATTTATTTACAAAAATAGTAAAATAAAAATATTTATTACAATTTGTCTTTTTTTTCTGATTTTTTAATGAAGTTTTTATATTTTAAAAAAAACAATTAATTAATTAAAGCAATGAAAATAAATAACATAATAATTAAAAAATATAAAATATGAAAAGAAAAGCAAACCAGGGGGGGGGGGTAGCCCCAAAATTGGAGGTAAGGTTCAGCAAATCAGGCCCATTAAGCATTGAAATTCACTGACTTTCCCAGATTGTGTGCTAACGCGTTGACCCTTGTGTACGTATTCTTCAGATCTAGGCCACTGATTTGGATTGGATGGACGCATGTACGCTTGAGATGGTGAGCGTATGGTATACTAGGACGCTTATGCTGCATGGGAACACAATTTGCAAAATAATATAGGAATAAACGTAGACCTGGGACTTGAACCCAGGCCATGAAGGTCACAAACACGTACACCTGCCAACTGAGCTACAACGCTTTAATTAACATATTATAATAAGTAAATAACAAAAGAAAAAAAATAAACGCGTTAGTGGCTAAGCGCGAAAATTTAAAACTGGCCAACCGCTGCTAGACAACACATCATCTCCTTCGTTGTTTTCATTTTTTTTATGAAACAAAAGTCTATGGAAACGGTTTTCACGCGTGGGTTTAGAGATGCTTTAAGAAAATAACGATTAGCCCCTCGACGCTCATAAATTGAGCGCGAGGGTGCCATCCTCTTCGTCTTCCAGCGCTGAATCCATTGGTGGTCATTTGGAGCTCTAATTTTGCCTTGGGTAGAAAACCCCAATTTTGAAAACCTGTAACCCTAATGTTCAAACATGGTAGATTCGTATATATGGCACAAAAATGCAATTGAATGCAATGGTTAGCTTGGAAACTTCATGCTGAACAAGAATTCATAAACAAAAATGCAAAAAGATGTATGAATTATGATATGCGATTTCAAAAGTTTTGCTTTACAGTTTGAGTTACAGGTACCAATTCCTGGAGCTTTTGTGGTTGATATTGATTGGAATATGATCAGGAGTCCACGAGCAAGCTTTTGGAATGAGTATTAGGGTTTAAAACCACCTCTAACAACGTTTTCAGATTTGAGTTTTTATGGCAATTTTTCAATGTTGCAATGGCTTTTTTGGGCGCAGCTTCGAGTCTAATCCTTTTAGGGTTGTGATTCTGAATATGTATAGAAGCTTTTAGGTCAACAAAATTTGATAAAATCCAAGGCATTCATTGTTTTCAATATTTGATTTTCTAAGAATCTTTACATATCTTTTCTCATGTGCAATTTTGTTCAATCAGCTCAAATCAAACCAAATTCTTCCATAATTGGCTAAGCACGAGATCTTGAGTCTAGAATGTGCATAAAAAGATTTTTTTAGGTCAAGTTTATATTTTCTACATATTTAAATGATTTAAATGAATTAATATTAATATAAATTCAAATAAATAATTAAAAAATGAGAAAATAATTCCCTTTGGGCCAAGTGGTCGTGCATAGGCTTGGAATGATGAATCATGGAAGAAAAATGGGCCCATTAGCAATTTTGGATCATTTGCCTCAATGTTGACTTTTCAAAATTTCCAAAAATTTCCCAACTTCCACAAGGCATAACTTGCTCAATTTTCAAGCTTTTCACATGTTCTTTGACATTTTGGAAAGGTCTTTGAGTCCTATAACCAATGCCTTTGGTCCCATGTCATTTTGATTCACCAATCTCAAGTTATGGCCTTTGACTTAAAGTCCCTTTTTGTTGACTTTTGAAAATGACCTATAATGTTGAAATTGATAACTTTTTGTGAGAGCATTTCTTGGACTTGGAATATGAAGATGAGTTGTAGGAAATGTCTTTCTCTTCAAAATGAGCTTTGGATGGAATTTTTCTGATAATCCATGTGAAAGTTATGCCCTGGTCAATTTCAGTTGACTTTTTCAGCTGTCCAAATATAGTAACTTTTGCATCTTTGATGATTTCTGAGCCAAATTTTGAGAATCATGATCAAGCATTGATCAAATGATGTTTGTGGCTTCAAAATGATATGTTGACCAAAAATTTGAACTTTTGACTGCCAAATGACTATTTTGCCCCTACAATTGACTGTAGTGCGATTTAGGGTTTTGACTGTGCAATTTTGAGCTGAATGCCTTGAAACTTGATATGAGGATGTTTGACCACATTTGTAGGCATGTGGGACTTGATTGGGCCCTTGGAAACTTCATTTTCTTGATCAGAACACAAACCCTAGTTTTGACTGTATAGGAGACAGTTGAACTGCATAACCCTTGGGGAATTTTGTGACTTGGCTTGGCAATTTCTTGAAGAATATGGGAGAGAAAATTTTGGGGTGCAACAGTTGCCCCTGTTCAATCTTCTTAGACCTGAGGATGCAGATTGGCTGACGTGCCTTTCGTAATCCGATGGTAAAAGATGATTGGACACTAGAGTGCCCAGAAATTTGCGCTCACATAGTGGCAGTGATGGTGGAATGGGCTTATAGATGCCATTTGGAGATTGCTGGATAGGATGATGGGCTTATAGATGCCATCTGGATGTTGATCGCGTAGGAGATTCCTTAGCGAGAACCTGCATACCTGCAAAAGAGAAAACGAGTACCTGACACGTTGCAGGAGCTGATTTTAGATGCTTGGTATAGATGTGTCCTGACTGGTTACAGGAGCTGAGTCTGGAGCTTCAAACGCTGATGAATGAACCAGGGATGGTTACTGCCTTAGCATGGATGGTAAGAGAACCTTGGGCGATTTTAACTTCAACAACGCTCGTTGAGAAAAATCTTGGGTGTCTTCTACTGGGATAAGAATCAGGGAGATCTTAGGGTCGATCTGACTGAACCAGAGGAGGCCTTTGACTGGATAAGCATCAGGAAAATCTTAGGGTCGATTTAACTGAACCGGACAAGGTCTTGGAATATCTTCAACTGGATAAGCATCAGGGAGATCTTAGGGTCGATCTGACTGAACCAGAGAAGGCCTTTGACTGGATAAGCATCAGGAAAATCTTAGGGTCGATTTAACTGAACCGGTCTAGGTCTTGAAATATCTTCAACTGGATAAGCATCAGGGAGATCTTAGGGTCGATCTGACTGAACCAGAGGAGGCCTTTGACTGGATAAGCATCAGGAAAATCTTAGGGTCGATTTAACTGAACCGGACAAGGTCTTGAAATATCTTCAACTGGATAAGCATCAGGGAGATCTTAGGGTCGATCTGACTGAACCAGAGAAGGCCTTTGACTGGATAAGCATCAGGAAAATCTTAGGGTCGATTTAACTGAACCGGACAAGGTCTTGGAATCTCTTCAATTGGATAAGCATCAGGGAGATCTTAGGGTCGATCTAACTGAACCAGAGAAGGCCTTTGACTGGATAAGCATCAGGAAAATCTTAGGGTCGATTTAACTGAACCGGACAAGGTCTTGGAATATCTTCAACTGGATAAGCATCAGGGAGATCTTAGGGTCGATCTGACTGAACCAGAGAAGGCCTTTGACTGGATAAGCATCAGGAAAATCTTAGGGTCGATTTAACTGAACCAGGCTAGGTCTTGGAATGTGATTGAGAATTTAACTGCATCTTTCCTGAAAGGTAGAGGTCAGTCATATGTTATGCATGATATGAACCAAGCAATGATGTTCTCAACATAAATGAGATTTGTATGATATGATGCGTCTATGCATGCTATAATGATGTATGTGATATTTTATGAATGTATGTTTTCGTCTAGGAAAGTGAATCCTTGACGGGTGCCGGGAAGTTGTATCCTGGGCTGACGTTGAAGAATAGATTTTGCTTCCGCTGGGGATGATAACTGCAAGAATACCGGTAGGAGAAGATAACTCCGTTGAGGAATAAACTTGGCAAATGAAGAGTCTGCGGGGAGAAAAGATACTCTAGCGACTATGCTGGGAAGCGGTACTCTGTGGGGATAGAGATGCTTTGCTTGAATTATTGAGAATGACTTGCTGAGGATACCGTTGTTGTATGAAGTGTTGACGGACTTCGCTGGGGTAAGAAGACTTTGTCGACGACGCTCTTTCCATGGCTTTTGGCTGAGGATAACCCAGTTATATCCTGTTAAGGAAATAACTCTTTAAATAAAGCCGGACGACGCGTTCGTGCTCTGTGAGGATAAGCTTCCAGAATTTACTGGGGGTAAGCTTACTGCTTGGGGAGATATGAATTCCAACTTTCCTGGGGAAACTGGGTTGGACTGGACTCTTTGGGGAAGTTTTGGACTGCGGGGAAGTGATTCCTTTGAATGTTGGTATGCTGCCGGGGAACAATCTTTAGACCAAGACTGCCGGGGATGCTTGTTAAGAATATATGCTGCTGGGGAAGTATTGAGATCTACTGGAGGATACTCGATTTCCTGGAGATTCCGGTAGTAGCTTGGAGAAGAACGTATTGTTTTACTGAACCACTCTCTGGGGATTTAAGATGTACCGGTTATGTTCTTTAGCTGAACCTATCTTGGTACCTTGGAGGATAGAACAATTAGACCGCTCAGACAACTCTTTTATTGCCCCTGTTTCTAGTGTCACCTGCAATTAATTCCTTTGTTTCGTATGCAAATATTTATGAGTTAGCAAATTATTGTCAATGCATATATCACAAATTGAACCTTGGACGTTCTTCGCAAAACAAAACAGAAAAACACTTGGCACGTTTAACTGAAAAATATATTTGTATTGATTTTTGAATGGCCTGAATAGGCGTTTTGTGTACAAGAGGCTGACGTCCTAGTAAGAGGTACGCCGCCGAACAAAAGAGTTTATACAAGTTTTGTACAAAAAGAAAGTAAAACAGCTGTGTGAAATATGAATGATCCACTGGGTTTCAACTCTGCTATCGCCTTTATAACTCTGAGCGTCTCATCACTTGATGACCTTGGTTGAAAGTGAAGCTGACTGATTGAGGCCGTCTGAACTTGATATAGATACCGGATTCTGGATGCAAAGTGATCAATGAGACATAGTATTACGCTTTATCCCTAATTTTTGCCTGGACCGCCCTTTCGGGTTTTCAGTCCACCGGGATACCCATTTTTGCCCAAGCCGCCTTTTCAGGTTTTCGACTTGCCAGGTGTACAGATTTTTTATTTTCATCCCTTCATTTTGCCCGAACCCTTTTGGTTCGACGGGAAGCCCTAATTTTTGCCTAGGCATGTCAGCCTAGCGGGTCTTTTTTTTCATGCGTAGTATTTTTTAACTATGTCTGCATTGGCGGGGTGTGGAAGGTCGTCACCATCCATGTTGGTTAAGATCATTGCTCCCCCTGAGAACACATGCTTAACCACAAATGGCCCTTCGTATGTAGGGGTCCATTTGCCCCTTGGATCACTCTGAGGAAGGATGATTCTCTTGATTACCAGATCCCCAACTTGATATTCCTGTGGTCTGACCTTTTTGTTAAATGCCCTGATCATCTGTTTCTGATACGTCTGACCATAACAGATAGCAGCAAGTCTCTTTTCGTCAATGAGGTTGAGCTGATCAAGTCGTGTCTGGATCCAATCATCTTCGTTCAGATTTGCATCCTTCATTATCCGGAGAGAGGGTATCTGCACTTCGATCGGCAAGACTGCCTCCATGCCATAAACCAGAGAGAAAGGAGTTGCCCCAGTTGACGTCCTAGCTGAGGTACGGTACCCATGCAGAGCGAACGGTAACATCTCGTGCCAATCTTTATAAGTGACTGTCATTTTCTGCACGATTTTCTTGATGTTCTTATTTGCTGCTTCTACAGCCCCATTCATCTTCGGTCTGTAAGGAGAAGAATTGTGGTGCTGTATTTTGAACTGTTTGCAGAGCTCAGCGATCATCTTATTGTTCAGATTGGTACCGTTGTCTGTAATAATCCGCTCAGGGACGCCGTACCGACAGATCAGGTTGTGCCGAATAAACCGTGCCACAACAGTCTTGGTTACCGTAGCATAGGATGCTGCCTCAACCCACTTCGTAAAATAATCAATCGCCACTAGGATGAAGCGATGTCCATTGGATGCCGTAGGTTTTATCTCGCCGATCATGTCTATGCCCCACATTGCAAACGGCCAAGGCGCAGTCAGAACATTCAGGGGAACCGGAGGGACATGCACTTTATCTGCATAAATCTGGCACTTGTGGCATGTCCTGGAGTGTTGGTAGCAGTCAGCTTCCATTGTGGACCAGTAATATCCTGCCCGTAGGATTTTCTTAGCCATAGTGTGCCCACTGGAATGCGTACCAAAGGTCCCTTCGTGTAGCTCTTCCATGATCCTTTCTGCTTCAGTCTTATCCACACAACGCAGTAAGGTTGAATCATGGTTTCGCTTGTACAAGATGCCGTTGCTTAGGAAGAACTTGGCTGCGAACCTCCTCAGGAATTTCTTATCGTTGATGGATGCACCTTCCGGGTATTCCTGAGCTTCCAGATATCTCTTCACTTCGTGGTACCAAGGCTTCTCAGTTACCAACTCAGTTTCGAGATCACAACAGTATGCCGGTTCGTCCAGCTTCCAGATGATGATCCGGGGAGCTTCATTATCCCATTTAACCTTGAACATTGAAGACATTGTAGCTAACGCGTCCGCTAACTGATTCTCTTCTCTTGGAAAGTGCTCAAAGGTTATCTCCGTAAAGTGGGGGATCAGGGTCAACACACATTCTCTGTAAGGAATCAGGTTTGGATGCTTCGTATCCCACTCTCCTTTGATCTGATTGATCACAAGAGCGGAATCTCCGAAAACACTTAGGATTTTGATCCTTAGGTCGATCGCAGCTTGAAGACCCATGATACACGCCTCATACTCCGCCATGTTGTTGGTACAGTTGAAACACAGTCGGGCAGTGAGGGGAGTATGAGTACCTTGTGGAGATATGATTATGGCGCCGATACCATTTCCCAAAGCATTGGAGGCTCCGTCAAAGTGCATAGACCATCGGGATCCTGGCTCAGGTCCTTCATTCGGTCCAGGTACTTCACAGTCAGTTACAATCATGATGCTTTCATCCGGAAACTCGAAGTTCATTGATTGGTAGTCATCTACAGCTTGATGTGCTAAGTGGTCTGCCAATACACTTCCCTTGATGGCTTTCTGGGTCGTGTACTGAATGTCGTATTCCGTCAAGATCATTTGCCATCTTGCAATTCTCCCAGACAGAGCAGGCTTTTCGAATATGTACTTTATAGGATCCATTTTTGAGATCAACAAAGTAGTGTGAGTCAGCATATACTGTCTCAGCTGGCGAGCAGCCCATACCAAAGCGCAGCAAGTTTTCTCAAGCAGTGAGTATCGGGTCTCACAGTCGGTAAACTTTTTGCTAAGGTAATAAATGGCATGCTCTTTTCGGCCAGACTCGTCATGCTGCCCCAGCACACACCCCATTGAGTTGTCTAGCACTGTCAGATATAGGATCAGAGGTCTCCCTTCAACCGGTGGCATAAGGATAGGTGGTTCTTGGAGATACTCTTTGATTTTGTCAAACGCAGCCTGACATTCATCGTTCCAACGTACTACCTGATCTTTCTTCAGCAGCTTGAAGATTGGCTCACAGGTAGCAGTCAGATGTGAGATGAATCGAGCAATGTAATTCAGGCGTCCTAAAAAGCCTCTGACCTCCTTTTCTGTCTTAGGAACTGGCATCTCTTGAATAGCTTTGACCTTAGCAGGGTCCACTTGAATACCTTTATCACTGACCACGAAGCCCAGTAACTTCCCAGATCTTACCCCGAAGGTGCACTTGTTCGGGTTTAATCTCAGCTTGTACAGTTTCAACCGGTCAAACAACTTCTGCAGATGATCTAGGTGTTCTTCCTCAGTCTGGGACCTAGCGATCATGTCGTCCACATATACTTCGATCTCATGATGGATCATATCATGAAATAAGGCAACCATGGCACGTTGGTAGGTTGCCCCAGCATTCTTTAATCCGAACGGCATGACCTTGTAACAGAAGGTGCCCCACTGGGTAACAAATGTAGTCTTTTCCATGTCTTCAGGTGCCATCTTGATCTGATTGTAACCTGAAAAGCCATCCATGAAAGAATATACCTTGTGCTGAGCTGTATTATCAACAAGGACATCAATGTGAGGTAAGGGGAAGTCATCCTTGGGGCTGGCCCTGTTCAGATCCCTGTAGTCGACACACATTCTGACCTTACCGTCCTTCTTAGGTACCGGCACCACGTTAGCAACCCACTGAGGGTAAGAAGTCACTGCAAGGAACCCCGCATCAAACTGTTTCATGACCTCGGCCTTAATCTTCTCAGACATCTCTGGACGCATCCGACGGACCTTTTGCTTAACTGGAGGGCAGTCTTCCTTGGTCGGCAAGTGATGGACGACAATATCGGTATCCAACCCTGGCATGTCTTCGTAGGACCAGGAAAAGATCTCCATATAATCATGCAGCATCTTGGTTAACCGTCGCTTCACGCCGAGCTCTAGGTTGGCACCAATCTTTACCTCTTTTCTGTCTGCCTCAGTACCCAGGTTTATGGTTTCCACTGGCTCTTCATGGGGTTGAATTGCCCTCTCTTCCTGAAGCAACAGTCTTGCAAGCTCGCCAGGCACTTCGCAATCATCTTCACCTTCGTCTTCGGCTAAGTTGATCGGATTTTCGAAGTCATAATTGGCAGTAGCAGAGTTGTTATCAGTAAGATCCAGAGTGGATTGGAACCTGTATGAGTGAGTGTGTGTGTAAATACAGCTGTTTTGAAAATTATGTAAAGGAAAAGAAAGACAGAAAAGGAGCACAATATTTGCAATGCGGAAAACGCCCAAGATTTTCATTCATGATGTATAAAATGACAGTTTGTATGCCCTCACAAATAGAACCACGGTGCCTCGGGTAAGACACCGGGCCATAGAGTTTATCATTGTTTATTACAAAATAACAAAACATAGGAATTCATTACTGCGTCACAAAGGTAACAGGGGTATGATCCTTTGCACTCCAATTGTTCAATCCGTCTTCGGCCGTCGGATAGATCCAGCTGTTGAATTCGGCTTCATCCACTTCATGGTCTTCCCCAACAGCATTCACTTCTGAGCTTTTAATAAATACCGGAGGTCTTCCGATCTTTGCTTTCCTCATAGCTCTCTGACCTTCTGAGGTAAAACCCAGCCCAAGTTTATCAGTCTTCTGGGTGAAGTCTGGAAGTCTGCCCCAGTCGGCACATTCACCCTTCTGCACCACAACCCTGGCATCCTTCAGGGAAGCCATCTTCAAAGGACCACTTGTTTCTGTTGTTTCTGTTGCAATTGGAAACACCTCCTCGAAATGCTGAAAGGGGGTCTCAATGAACTCCCCATCCATCTCAATGTATCTGAACGAGTTTAGGTGACTCACCATATATTCTTCCTCTCCTTGCACGGTGACGATCTTCCCTCTGACGGGGTACTTCAGCTTTTGATGCAAGGTAGAGGTCACTGCCCCAGCCTTATGTATCCAGGGTCGACCCAGCAGACAAGAGTAAGATGGACGGATATCCATCACATAAAAAGTGGAGTCGAACACCTGAGAGCCCACACGAATCGGAATGTCAACCTCCCCATGGACCATCCTCTTTGAACCGTCAAAGGCCCTGACGATGATGTTGCTGGGTTTCAGTTCCAGGCCTTCACAATCTAGACGATCCAGAGCCTTCTTGGGTAGCACATTCAAAGATGACCCAGTATCAACCAACACATGTGCCAAGGTGGTGCCCCTGCATTCAATTGAGACATGCAGAGCATCATTATGGTCTCTCCCTTTTGCGGTCAAGTCAGCATCCGAGAAACCCAAGCCATTATCTGCCGTTAGGCTTGCCACGCAATCAGTGAACTGGACTGCAGAGGTTTCATGTGGCACATGGGCCGTCTTGAGGAACGAGATTAGGGCCTTTGCATGGGCCTCAGAGCACAGCAGTAAAGAGAGCATGGAGATCTTGGAGGGCGTATGCCCCAGCTGTTCCACAACATTAAAATCGCTCTTCTTTATAATCTTCAAAATCTCCTCCATCTCTTGTGGGGAGGCCTCAGCAGCTATGGGTATGGGTGCCTCCATCTGGGCAGGCTCAACTTCAACTCCCTTGCCCCGAGCATTGGATGACTCGGCAGCAGGAGAAACAATCGGAGCAGCAGCAGGAACAACAACTTGGTCAGCAACAGGAATAGGTGTACTTGTAGGAATTATCAGGAGCGGTCTTCGGGCAGCAGGTGGCGCAATGTCAGGCGAGAAGAGCCTGCCACTGCGGGTAACTTTGGCTGGGCCAGTGATGTCACAGATGCTGGCGCCAGCGTTGAGCTCTTGTTTGATCCCGTTTATATATACATCTGCCCCATAGTGCCAAGGGACAGCTTTATCGGATACATAGGGCAGGGGCCCAGGAATAGTGATAATAACAGGTGCAACGGTCAGAATTTGAACGGGCTTCTTCTGGAGAGCCGGGATCGGATTATTGAAGATAGTCACCACAGAAACTTCTTCCATTGGAACCAACTGAACAACAGACTTCTTGAATAGAATCTCCTTGCTATCCATTAAGCTTTGGATGCCTAATTTTAGCAAGGGACAACCAGATGGGGACACGGCACAAAATAGGCAACCCTCACTACAACCCGGAAATAAACCGGCCTGCAGTAGGTTCTTCTTGACGATCTTTAGAGGAGTGGCTAGATCATCCACAGAAACAGCATAGACGTCTTCATCAACAGCATTTACCCCGTGCTGAGGCATAGGGGCAGTAACTACATTCGGCTTTGCAGGCGCCTCGAATTGTATCTCCTTTGCATCGATAAGGTCTTGCACCTTATTCTTCAACGCCCAACAGTCATCGGTAGAGTGCCCCGGGCTTTCTGAATGGTAAGCACAACGAGCATTCGGGTTGTACTTGGGAGAGGTTGTATTGGGGAACTTCGGGGCTTCCCTGACAGTCACCAAATTGGTTGCGAGCAACTGTGGCAGAATCTGCGATAAGGTTATGTTTAACCGGGTAAACTCCCTCCGGGGTCTTTCAGCCCTTTGAGCATTGTTTGGCCGAGGAGCGGCAGCAGGCTTAGCAATCATCACCGCGCTGACAGATTGGCGGTGCTCAGGTCTCTCTGATTTCCTAGAACCATACACGGCACTAGACTCCTTTTTAAACGGTTTCTTTTCTGAATTAGATGAGGCACCCTTTGCAATCTTCCCAGACTTCAGCCCAACTTCAATTCTCTCTCCAGTCAAGATTAAATCAGTGAAACCAGCAGAAGAATTCCCAATGAGATGGTTGAAGAATGGCCCAGATAGGGTCCCCAAGAACATGTCAACCAGCTCCCGATCAGTCAATGGTGGCTGCACCCTGCCAGCCAGGTCTCTCCACTTCTGAGCATACTCCTTAAAACCTTCGCTTGCACCTAACGCCATACCCTGGAGTTGGGTACGTGTGGGGGCAAGGTCGGCATTATACTGGTACTGCTTGTAGAAAGCAGCAGCCAACTCCTCCCAGTTACGAACTTTGGTCCCATCCAGCTGATAGAACCATTCGAGATGAGTCCCTGAAAGACTCTCCTGGAAGAAGTGGATCCATAGATTCTTGTCCGCAGAGTACGGCTGAATTTTCTGAACATAGGACCTTAAGTGCAGCTTGGGACAAGACGCCCCGTCATACTTCGAGAAGGATGGTGCTTTGAATTTATGCGGGATAATCACACCAGTCGACAAACCCAGATCTCCGAAATCCAGCCCAGGTGCCTGTTGCACCTCCATAGCTTTCAACCTGTCCTCCAGTTGTTTGTACCTGTCATCTGAAGGAGGGTACTGCTCTTCATCAAAATCTGTCTCGTTGTCGGAGACGACCGGACTAGGAACCTTTACTTCTGCCTGAGAAGGACTCTTGCCGACAGAAGAACCAGCCTCTTCATGTTGCAGAGTATTGCCGAACCTTCGGCCCGAGTTGAACAGAACAGTTCTTCTCTTCTTCTTCTTCTTCTTCTCCTTCTTCAGGAGCATAGCCTTCAGTTCTTCTTGGCCTTTAGCCAGCCCCTTGATTAGTTCTTGAAACTGCGCATTCTGCGCCTGGAGAGACTTGATTGATGTCTCTGTTGATTCAGATCCGGGATTCATGATGCTGAAATAAACAGCGAAGAACTGTAAGCAACCTGAAAAGGGGAAAAACCTGCTATGCACATGATGTATGAAATGCGTATGCAATGCATTCAAGGGTTCGAAAGTTCAAATTTGTTGTAGACAAAAAGGAACACACGTTATCATTAAAGAAATCATTGTTTAATACATCAAGGCCTCATGGGCAAAAGTACAAAAATCAAGTCAATCCCAAAATACACTGCGCATCCTTTTCAGAGCTATGTAGGTGTTGAGATTCCTCTCCTCATGCAACAGGCGAGTGAGCTCCAGGACCTTCTTTTCACTGGCATGCAGACTAGTCTCAAGAGAATTCCGCTCTTCCTTAAGCTGGATCCAGCTCTTCTGCATCTCTTCCCAGGACGTGGGCATATCAGGGTGCTGAATAATGTGGGACACTTCCCCTTCCAAGACTGGTTCTTTGATTACTGGGATCATGTGAGGATAAGGCATCACTAACTTCTGAGAGCGGGCGCGTACCCATTTGAGATAAGGCTCCAAAGGGATGGAGTTCCTGTGCCCCAGTGTCTTGCTGTCTATCCTACTGGGCATCCTCCAGGCTCTGATAAATCTCTGGCGAAGTCCTTGAGTATCATTGTCGAAGTCAAAAACTATGTCAGGAATCAACATGTCATGAGGACCATCCCTCCGAGCATAACCAAACTGTCTCCAAGCCAGGCATGGGCTATAAGTAATACCTCCTCTGATTCCAAGTAAAGGAACATTAGGGTACTCCCCGCAACGATCAATGATAGTGACGTCTTCTCTAGACCTAGGACACCAATGTATATCTGCATGTGTAAGGATCATCAACCGTTGTGACCATCTCAAACCCCGCTCATTCTTCAAGACTGATTGCGGAAGGTGCGAAATAAACCACCTTCCCAGGAGAGGAGTGCAACACATAAGGACACCTCTTTTTCTCATGGTTCGAGTGTAACATGAGTGAAGGATGTCCCCCAGCAACGTAGGTATAGGATTCCTGGACATAAAGATCTGAACGGCACTGATATCAATGAGCTGATCTGGGTTAGGGAACAACACCAAACCATAAACAAGGAGGGCCACAACCTCTTCAAAAGCTTGCAAGTCAAGGGAGTTCCAACATTCATGGGCCTTCTCAAACAGAAACCTGGCTAAGAACCCTTTGATACCACTTCTGACTTCCCAATGTCCCTTGAGGTCAGATGACTGTAGGTGCAAGGCTTTAGCAATCTCTTCCAGCTTCGGTTCCTTTTCTGTACCGTTGAAAGGTAGCTGATCAAGGATAGGGATCTTCAGGAGTCGGGAGAACTCCTCCAATGTAGGTACCAACTGATAGTCCAAGAAGGTGAAACAGTGATGCAGAGGGTCAAAGAATTGGAACAGGACCTTTATCATATCTTCCTCAATGTTGGTGTTGACCAAGCTGATGAGGCTTCCATGCCTTTCACTGAATGAAGAGTTCTCGGGAATCCTGGATATAAGCTCCTTAAGCTGAGGAGGGATCCTTACAAGATTGACCTGAATTGTCTTTCTACGAACAGTTTCTATGTCCTACAAAACAAGAACAAAGATGAAAATTCGAACCCCTGAAATGGTTAGTCAATGCATATGATGCTGGATGATGTCATGATGCTATGATTAAATCACCACAGATATTTACAAAGACAAACATGTAAGGCACACAAGGCACACAAGACAAGCCCTTAAGGTTTAAGGCCAGCATGGGGTCTGGGTAGTACCCTCTTGAAGTTGGTGGGTTCAACCTGTCCTAATCAAAGTAACCGGGTTCTAAGGTTCCCAATATCACGGGATTGCTTTCATTGTTCATCGTTTCGATTTAGCCACTGAACTGGCGACCGAAATATTCCAGGAAAGCAACCCTCAATTGAGTGTAGTATAGAGTATCAACCAACCTCGGACTGCACCAAAGTCAGTTATCTCACTACCCTAAAGAGGCCAAGATAGTTCAATTAAGGTTCCTAAGGTCTGTTGATGCTTCACGACACCACGCGGAGGCCCCGTACTCTCCTTGACTGAACTCAAGGGTTACCGGTACACACCAAAGTGCCACATCAACGTAGCAGACTGTTTCAACCATGTCGGTATACCCCGCACAGTTCCCTCACAGCCTTGTTGCTACTTTCTAAGAAAGGTATCCCCCAGATCCGGGTTTAGGATCTATAGAACTCCCAAGCAACCCACAATTTAAAGCACACAAGGAAAACAATTGAAAACATAGTTATAAGCTAGCCCTAAGGTACACCTCACTTTATAAGATTCAAAACTCCCCAGCAGAGTCGCCAGTTCTGTGATCGGTGGATCTGGAACTGACTGTTTAACGCTGGTTCGCGAAATGTCGCGGAAGCAAGAGTCGCCACCGTCTTTTATTTTCTCCAAATGGAAAGGACAAAAGCACAGAAAAATTCCTTAAAGAGATTGCTCTCGGTTCGGGAGGTAGGTTATAGAAAGGGAAGGTGTTAGCACCCTTTCTATCCATGGTTATCCATGGGCTCTTAGATACTTGCTCATTGTTTTCAAAAATGGTTTGTTTGCTTTTCAATTGTGGGTTTTAAAAAGTTTTCTTTGAAAAATTTCAGTTCGACTCGTACGTCAGAGTGTTTGAAAAGTTTGCTTTTGAAAGCTTGTGAAAAGTGTCAGTGTGAAAAGTCTTTTTGAATTTGTTTTGAGATTAGAGCAAGTATCCTTGAGAACCTACCTACCCTAAGGAATTCGTCTGTGTAAATGTCCTTAAAAGTAGTGCCATCCCACCATTGAGAGGTAGGTAGCACCACCGTTGGAGGTGTTCGGGTCAATTCGAGTTTAGGGACATGGTGATCACCAGAGCAATAGGAAGACACCTTAGAAGCTACCCTCATGCCAGGTTCCCGGATCATGAGGACTTACTAAGACATCCTCTACTCGACGATCACCTTTCGAAAGGCAACAGTGAGGCGTACCCTAGGGGTGGTGTGTGCGATTCGTGTGTCGTTTTCAGATATTTGTCTTGTCATGTTTATTTGTGTTCTACGCTTGATTTTAATTAGGACATTCATTCTTGCATGCTTTTTAACAGTTATAAAGTTTGCGGGAAAATAAATCTAAGGCTATTACAAATGGCGCGGGTCCACATCGCCAAAATTAAACCGGACCCGATTTGACAGAAAAATAAATAAAGCAAAGTAAAAGTGCGAAAAGTTAAATTGTTACAACGCTTTGGGACAATTACATAATCATAATAAACGACATAAAATAAATGCGCGAAATTAAAGTAATTAAAAATATGGGCGTTGGACCCTTTTGCAAAATTAATGAGGAATTAAAAATTAAAGTTAAATGAACGTTTTTGGTATTTTCGTATTTTTTAAGATTTAATGGAAAAAAGAATTTATTGAAATTAAAATAAAATGTTACACCTAATTCTAATTATTTTTTAAGTTATTAAGAAAATATTAAGTTTTAACCTAATTTAAATCTAAGTTAATTTACATGCAAAAATTTAATTATAGAAAATAAATAAAATAAATATTATTATTGTAAAAAGAAGAAAATTAAAAGGGAATAAAAATTAAACCTAATTCTATTTTTGGATTTTAGTTATTAAAAGGATTAAAATTATAACCTAATTAAAACTAAGTTTATTTACATGCATTTATTTACAAAAATAGTAAAATAAAAATATTTATTACAATTTGTCTTTTTTTTTCTGATTTTTTAATGAAGTTTTTATATTTTAAAAAAAAACAATTAATTAATTAAAGCAATGAAAATAAATAACATAATAATTAAAAAATATAAAATATGAAAAGAAAAGCAAACCAGGGGGGGGGGGGGGGGGTAGCCCCAAAATTGGAGGTAAGGTTCAGCAAATCAGGCCCATTAAGCATTGAAATTCACTGACTTTCCCAGATTGTGTGCTAACGCGTTGACCCTTGTGTACGTGTTCTTCAGATCTAGGCCACTGATTTGGATTGGATGGACGCGTGTACGCTTGAGATGGTGAGCGTATGGTATACTAGGACGCTTATGCTGCATGGGAACACAATTTGCAAAATAATATAGGAATAAACGTAGACCTGGGACTTGAACCCAGGCCATGAAGGTCACAAACACGTACACCTGCCAACTGAGCTACAACGCTTTAATTAACATATTATAATAAGTAAATAACAAAAGAAAAAAAATAAACGCGTTAGTGGCTAAGCGCGAAAATTTAAAACTGGCCAACCGCTGCTAGACAACACATCATCTCCTTCGTTGTTTTCATTTTTTTTCTGAAACAAAAGTCTATGGAAACGGTTTTCACGCGTGGGTTTAGAGATGCTTTAAGAAAATAACGATTAGCCCCTCGACGCTCATAAATTGAGCGCGAGGGTGCCATCCTCTTCGTCTTCCAGCGCTGAATCCATTGGTGGTCATTTGGAGCTCTAATTTTGCCTTGGGTAGAAAACCCCAATTTTGAAAACCTGTAACCCTAATGTTCAAACATGGTAGATTCGTATATATGGCACAAAAATGCAATTGAATGCAATGGTTAGCTTGGAAACTTCATGCTGAACAAGAATTCATAAACAAAAATGCAAAAAGATGTATGAATTATGATATGCGATTTCAAAAGTTTTGCTTTACAGTTTGAGTTACAGGTACCAATTCCTGGAGCTTTTGTGGTTGATATTGATTGGAATATGATCAGGAGTCCACGAGCAAGCTTTTGGAATGAGTATTAGGGTTTAAAACCACCTCTAACAACGTTTTCATATTTGAGTTTTTATGGCAATTTTTCAATGTTGCAATGGCTTTTTTGGGCGCAGCTTCGAGTCTAATCCTTTTAGGGTTGTGATTCTGAATATGTATAGAAGCTTTTAGGTCAACAAAATTTGATAAAATCCAAGGCATTCATTGTTTTCAATATTTGATTTTCTAAGAATCTTTACATATCTTTTCTCATGTGCAATTTTGTTCAATCAGCTCAAATCAAACCAAATTCTTCCATAATTGGCTAAGCACGAGATCTTGAGTCTAGAATGTGCATAAAAAGATTTTTTTAGGTCAAGTTTATATTTTCTACATATTTAAATGATTTAAATGAATTAATATTAATATAAATTCAAATAAATAATTAAAAAATGAGAAAATACTTCCCTTTGGGCCAAGTGGTCGTGCATAGGCTTGGAATGATGAATCATGGAAGAAAAATGGGCCCATTAGCAATTTTGGATCATTTGCCTCAATGTTGACTTTTCAAAATTTCCAAAAATTTCCCAACTTCCACAAGGCATAACTTGCTCAATTTTCAAGCTTTTCACATTTTCTTTGACATTTTGGAAAGGTCTTTGAGTCCTCTAACCAATGCCTTTGGTCCCATGTCATTTTGTTTCACCAATCTCAAGTTATGGCCTTTGACTTAAAGTCCCTTTTTGTTGACTTTTAAAAATGACCTATAATGTTGAAATTGATAACTTTTTGTGAGAGCATTTCTTGGACTTGGAATATGAAGATGAGTTGTAGGAAATGTCTTTCTCTTCAAAATGAGCTTTGGATGGAATTTTTCTGATAATCCATGTGAAAGTTATGCCCTGGTCAATTTCAGTTGACTTTTTCAACTGTCCAAATATAGTAACTTTTGCATCTTTGATGATTTCTGAGCCAAATTTTGAGAATCATGATCAAGCATTGATCAAATGATGTTTGTGGCTTCAAAATGATATGTTGACCAAAAATTTGAACTTTTGACTGCCAAATGACTATTTTGCCCCTACAATTGACTGTAGTGCGATTTAGGGTTTTGACTGTGCAATTTTGAGCTGAATGCCTTGAAACTTGATATGAGGATGTTTGACCACATTTGTAGGCATGTGGGACTTGATTGGGCCCTTGGAAACTTCATTTTCTTGATCAGAACACAAACCCTAGTTTTGACTGTATAGGAGACAGTTGAACTGCATAACCCTTGGGGAATTTTGTGACTTGGCTTGGCAATTTCTTGAAGAATATGGGAGAGCAAATTTTGGGGTGCAACACCATCCAAATCTCTGATCCCACGCCCGCTCAACCAAGAAAGAGCAATAGGCGTAGGATAAAGCATCAAGATAGGAAGTATACTGACATCAACATGTCTTTGTCTCAGGCATTACAGCAATTGCTGAGGGCAAAACTGATCACACTAAAGGATCCTCCTCAAAATCCTGACACTTCCTCTCCCAAGTACAACCCGGGTGTGAGATGCGCCTACCATTCTGACAGTCCTGGACATGACACCGACGACTGTTGGACCTTGAAGAACAAGATCCAGGATTTGATTGACGCCAAGGAGGTCGAGTTTGAACACTGATCTTACACCAAATCATCGAGAATGTCTTTTGTTCATTCAAATGTTCAAGTTGTATTTTTCTTTGATTGTTCAAACATTTATTCATGTTAAAACATTGTTATTCCATTAATGCATCGCTTATGTCTATTTTGAATCAATATATTCGTATTCACTATACGCAAATTATGTTCATATTTTTTCTGATGTCAACTCTCGATTAATAATTCTAAGCCTCTTGAGGGAGGATGACGAAAACGATACCACGGCCTTTACAGTATGCTTTTGAACAAACCCCGCTGATGAGGTACAGGCATTGTTTCAACCCCTAAACACTGGAGTTATAAGGATGATAATCCCTCGTCAACCCATCAGAGCCAAAGAAGTAGGAGTTTTTATTTTCGAAAATCAAAACCCTTAATCATAACCTGGGGGCAGGGTAGTTCTCTCAGTTGATCCAAGTGCACAATGAATGGCACCAAATGAGTTTTTCAAAAACAAAAGACAGCGATGGTTCAGAACAATCATAAGGACAGGCAGCCATTACAAAAAAAAATCATAAATGAAAAGCCCAAAAAGTCAAAACCTATAAAAAGGGACTTACGAAACTGGGGCGTCCCGCTGACTGTAATTCCGAAAAAGGAAACAGTTCAGGCAAAAAAGAAAGGGATAACAAAATCAAAAAAGAGGTCCTACAAAACCTCAGCAAAAAAGGAGATGACTGCCTATTCAAATAAGTTATCAACATCCGAATCATCACTAGTATATCAGAGCAAGAACTCAAACAAGGTCTAACGTATGATCAACTGAGTTTAGGTTTGGAGAACATCACAAAGAGCGGGTGGGTACAAATAATTTGAGCCTTTATCCTTTGTTTCTTAAACCGTGAACCAGGCCACGTTATAACCCTTAAAAGTCCTAGCTGAAGCATGGGTTAGTTCGAAAGCATACTGTTACGAAAGGTATCCTGACTCCTTAAGGCCTATGGTAAATACGGAGTTGACATCACGTTTTACAAACATTCACTTGTTTTATGAAAAAGAATACATTTTCCAAAATCTTCAAGACAGACATAAGCTTTGCATTTCTAACATAACTTTGTTTGCATATGACTTTTTGTTTGAACAGCAGGGAAATTCGCACGATGAATACCTAGTGAACAAAAGCATTTCCAATCAAGGGGCATGACATGACCATGGTCCATCATCTGGGGCAGTCCGATCAAGATTCGGAGAATCTCTCAAAGTCAAATAGCCTGGGGCAAATCTCCTCCTGAGTCACTGGGGGCACTTCAACAACGAATCTGGCCTGATCAAACACCTTCTGGTGGCACGACAAAACACTTCTAACAGGGGCAACTCCCTACATTCTAAGAGCGTGGACATAGTCGGAAAAACACTACGCACAGTCAAAGACCCGCTAGGTTGACACACCTAGGCAAAAATAAGGGCTTCCCGGCGAATCAAAAGGGTTCGGGCAAAATGAAGGGATGAAATGAAAAAAATCTGTACACCCGGCAAGTCGAAAACCTGAAAAGGCGGCTTGGGCAAAAATGGGTATCCCGGTGGACTGAAAACCCGAAAGGGCGGTCCAGGCAAAAGTTAGGGATTAAAGCGTACGACTATGTCCTGCCATCTGTCTACCAGAAGAAGGTTTGTCCGTCAATGACTAATCAGCACCCCACAAGTGCCTCCCCCATAGAAACAGGGGCAATGAAGAGTGGTCTAAGCAGTCTGATTGTTCTATCCTCCAAGGCATCAAGGTAGGTTTCGTTAAAGAACGTAACCAATACAGTTCAATACTTCCCCAGGAAAGTTGGAATCCATCTCCCCCAAAGCAGTAAGCTTATCCCCAGTAAGCTACGGAAGCTTACCCCTCTCAAGGCACGAACGCGTCGTCCGGCTTTATTCAAAGAGTTATTTCCTTAACAGGATATAACTGGGTTATCCTCAGCCAAAAGCCACGGAAAGAGCGTCCTCGGCGAAGTCTTCCTACCCCAGCGAAGTCCATCAGCATTTCCAACAACAAGGGTACCCCCAGTAAGTTATCATCAACAATTCAGCAAAAGTATCCCTCTTCCCACAGAGTACTGCTTCCCAGCATGGTCGCTAGAGTATCTTTTCTCCCCGCAGAATTATTCATTCGCCAAGTTTATTCCCCAACAGAGTTATCTTCTCTTACCGGTATACTTGCAACTATCATCTCCAATGGAGGCAAAATCTATTATTCAACATCAGCCCAGGAGTGACTTCCCGACACCCGTCAAGGATTTACTTTCCTAGACGAAAAAACACATTCATACATCATTATAGCATGCATAGACACATCATATCACCCCAATCTCATTTATTTTTGAGAACACCTTAAAATCAGGCAATTCATGCATTATGACATTGCATACAACTAATTCGTTACTTTTTCAGGAAAGAATGATCAACAGATAAAAGTCTTTACCCGTTGAGGTAGTAATCGTCCCAGATTCCTTCACCACCCGTTGAGGTAGTAATCGTCCCAGATTCCTTCATCATTCTGCTGAGGTAGTAATCGTCCCAGATTCCTTCATCATATATTCGGAGTAGCAATCGTCCCAGATTCCTTCATCATCCCGTTGAGGTAGTAATCATCCCAGATTCCTTCACCACCCGTTGAGGTAGTAATCGTCCCAGATTCCTTCATCATTCTGCTGAGGTAGTAATCGTTCCAGATTCCTTCATCATCCTGCTGAGGTAGTAATCGTCCCAGATTCCTTCATTATTCTGCTGAGGTAGTAATCGTTCCAGATTCCTTCATCATCCTGCTGAGGTAGTAATCGTCCCAGATTCCTTCATCATTCTGCTGAGGTAGTAATCATCCCAGATTCCTTCACCACCCGCTGAGGTAGTAATCATCCCAGATTCCTTCATCATCCTGCTGAGGTAGTAATCGTTCCAGATTCCTTCATCATCCTGCTGAGGTAGTAATCGTCCCAGATTCCTTCATCATTCTGCCGAGGTAGTAATCGTCCCAGATTCCTTCATCATAGATTTGGAGTAGCAATCGCCTCAGATTCCTTCATCACATCCTTATCAAAAAACCTTCTCTAGTCCAGCTAAATAGACTCCCAACAGATTTTTCTAATAAAAACTCAATAGAATTCCTTTTCGGATGTTTCCCTCTCCGACGATGAGTGTGAGGTGACAGTCTCTTATGGTTCCCTCTCCGACAAGTGCGTGAGGTGGTAATTCCTTTTTTCAGATGTTTCCCTCTCCGACGATGAGTGTGAGGTGACAAGTCCTTTTCCTATGATTCCCTCTCCAACGGCGAGTGAGGTGATTCCCTTTCAGATTATAATGGCCTATGGTTCTCATTCCGATCCTGCGAAGATGGTATTTCCCGCTAAGATTTTCTCAACGAGCGTTGTTGAAGTTAAAATCACCCAAGGGTCTCTTACCATTCATGCTAAAGCAGTAACCATACCTGGTTCATTCATCATCTTTTGAAGCTCCAGACTCAACTCCTGCAACCAGTCAGGACATATCTATGCCAAACATCTAAAAATCAGCTCCTGCAACGTGTCAGGTACTCATTTTCTGTTTTGCAGGCATGCAGGTTCTCGCTAAGGAATCTCCTACGCGATCAACATCCAGATGGCATCTATAAGCCCATCATCCTATCCAGCAATCTCCAAATGGCATCTATAAGCCCATTCCCCCATCATCACTGCTATCATGTGAGCGCAAATTTCTGGGCACTCTAGTGTTCAATCATCTTCTACCCTCGGATTACGAAAGGCATGTCCACCAATCTGCATCCTCAGGTCTAAGAAGATTGAACAGGGGCAACTGTTGCACCCCAAAATTTGCCCTCCCATATTCTTCAAGAAATTGCCAAGCCAAGTCACAAAATTCCCCAAGGGTTATGCAGTTCAACTGTCTCCTATACAGTCAAAACTAGGGTTTGTGTTCTGATCAAGAATTGAAAGTTTTCAAAGGCCCAATCAAGTCTCACATGCTTATAAAAATGGTCAAGCATCCTCATATCAAGTTTCAAGGCATTCAGCTCAAAATTGCACAGTCAAAACCCTAGATTGCACTACAGTCAACTGTAGGGGCAAAATGGTCATTTGACAGTCAAAAGTTCAAATTTTTGGTCAACATATCATTTTGAAGCCACAAACATCATTTGATCAATGCTTGATCATGATTCTCAAAATTTGGCTCAGAAATCATCAAAGATGCAAAAATTACTATATTTGGACAGCTGAAAAAGTCAACTGAAATTGACCAGGGCATAACTTTCACATGGATTATCAGAAAAATTCCATCCAAAGCTCATTTTGAAGAGAAAGACATTTCCTACAACTCATCTTCATACTTCAAGTCCAAGAAATGCTCTCACAAAAAAGTTATCAATTTCAACATTATAGGTCATTTTCAAAAGTCAACAAAAAGGGACTTTAAGTCAAAGGCCATAACTTGAGATTGGTAAATCAAAATGACATGGGACCAAAGGAATTGGTTAGAGGACTCAAAGACCTTTCCAAAATGTCCAAGAACATGTGAAAAGCTTAAAAATTGAGCAAGTTATGCCTTGTGGAAGTTGGGAAATTTTTGGATATTTTGAAAAGTCAACAATGGTTCAAATGACCTAAATTTGCTAATGGGCCCATTTTTCTTCCATGATTCATCATTCCAAGCCTATGCACGACCACTTGGCCCAAAGGGAAGTATTTTCTCATTTTTTATTTATTTATTTGAATTATTATTTATATTAATTCATTTAAATTATTTAAATACATGAAAAATATCAAACTTGACCTAAAAAATCTTTTCATGCATGTTTTACTCTCAATATCACGTGCACATCCCAATATGGCAAGATTTGGTGTGATTTGGCATGATTGAACAAAAATACACTTGAAAAAGATTCAAAAAGATCTTAAGGAAATCAAATATGCAAATCATTGAATGCCATGGATTTTATTCAATTTTGTTGACCTAAAAGCTTTACTACATATTCAGAATGATAAACCTAATGGCATTAGACCCTAAGCTGCGCAGAAAAAGACTTTGCAAACTTGAAAATTTTCCATGAAACTCAAATACTGAATTCAACCTTAGAGGTCGATTCAAACCCTACAATTCATTCCATTGGCTTCCTCGAGTCTCCTTGATCATACTCCAATCAAAAACAACAACAAAAGCTCCAAGAATCGGTAATAAGGACACCTCCTGTACAGAGAAAAAGTCACCATCGTGCTTTGCATTCTAGACATTTTCATAGCATTCTAATCATATATTTGTATTCCTCATGATGTTCTAAAGCTAACCCATACCTTTAATTTGATTATTATGCATTATAGGCAATTTCGCCATTGTTAAAATTTAGGGTTTGCAAAACTTCTGAATAGGGGTTTTCAGACCAAGCGAAATCAGGCCACCTCAATACCATGGTTGGATTCAGTGCATAGAGACGAAGAAGATTCAACCCTCGCGCTCAATTTATGAGCGCTTGAGAGCTATTCGCTATTTTTCAATAGCCGGCCTAATGAAACGCATGAAAAACGTTGCCTTTGAGTTTTGTTTTGCAGGGAGGATGAAGAAGAAGAAGCCGTGTCAAAACGTGATAGGCACATTTGAATTCTCGCGCGCTAATCCACTAATGCTTTGTTTTGTCCTTATAATATTTATTGATTATTTATATATCAAACGCGCTAAGTTGGCTCAGCTAGCAAAGGATGGTGATTGCAACGTTCAAGACCTGGGTTCGAATCCCAGGTCTTCAATATTCCCATTTATTTTTCTTCAATAAACGTTCACATGCAGTGCTGAAGGGAGGAACCACGCTACACCTCCAGATCTAAGCATACACGCGTCCATCCAATCCAGATCAAAGGCGTGGATTCAAAGAGTAGGCTATGCCCAGGTCAACGCGCTAATACACAAGCTAAAAAGGTCAAACAAATTGCAAGCTTATTGGGCCATTTGCTGGGACAACACCTCCTAATTGGGACTGAAACCCCCTGGGTTTGCCTCCTCTATTCTTTTATATTGTTATTTTTTATTGTTATTTTCTTTATGGTTTATTTAATTAATTAATTCTTTTTTTCTATAAAAATATAAAAAACATCATAAAAATCAGAAAAAAGAGAAAAAATATAATATTTATTTACTTAATTATTTTCTTGTAAATAAATTAACATGTAATTATTTAGTTTTAGTTAGGATTTTTGCAAATTTAATTCTTTCTAATAAATCTAAAAAAGGGTAGAATTAGGTTTAATTAACAATTTCCTTTCCTTTTAATTTTCCTTTTTTTATCATGATATTATTATTTATTTATTTTTATAATTAAATTGTACATAAATCATTTAGGTTTAAATTAGGTTAAAAATTCAATATTTTTCTTAATAACTTAAAAATAATTAGAATTAGGTTTAACATTTCATTTTAATTTTAATTAATTCTTTTTCCCTTAAATCCTAAAAAAACACAAAATACCAAAAACATTTAACTTTAATTTTAAACTCCTCATCAACTTTAATTTTTTGCAAAAGGGTCCAACGCCCTAGTTTTGTTTTTAATTCCTTTATTTCGCGTATTTATTTATTTCGCTCAAATAATTATGTATTTCTCCCGAAGCCGTGTAAACAATTGCTCGCACTTTTATTTTATTGCTTTATTTATTTTCTGTTAAATCGGGTCCGATTTAATTTTGGCGATGTGGACCCGCGCCATTTGTAATAGTTTAGATTTATTTTTCTGCAACTTTTAACTGTTAAATAAGCATGAAAGAATGTATGGACTTAAAATAAAATCAAGCGTAGATCACAACAAACATGACAAGACAAATATCAATGAAAATAACACACAAATTCGCACACACCACCCCTAGGGTACGCCTCACTGTTGCCTCGAAAGGTGATCGTCGAGTAGAGGATGTCTTAGTAAGTCCTCATGATCCGGGAACCTGGCATGAGGGTAGCTTCTAAGGTGTCTTCCCATTGCTCTGGTGATCACCATGTCCCTACAAACTCGAATTGACCCAAACACCTCCAACGGTGGTGCTACCTACCTCTCAATGGTGGGATGGCACTACTTTTAAGGACATCTATACAGACAAATTCCTTAGGGTAGGTAGGTTCTCAAGGATACTTGCTCTAATCTCAAAACAAATTCAAAAAGACTTTTCACACCAACACATTTTCAAAAGCTTTCAAAGCAAATTTTTCAAACACTCTGACGTACGAGTCGAACTGAAACTTTTCAAAGAAACTTTTTAAACCCACATTGAAAAGCAAACAAACATTTTTGAAAACACATTGAGCAAGTATCTAAGTGCCCATGGATAACCATGGATAGAAAGGGTGCTAACACCTTCCCTTTCTATAACCTACCTCCCGAACCGAGAGCAATCTCTTTAAGGAATTTTTCTGTGCTTTTGTCCTTTCCATTTGGAGAAAATAAAAGACGGTGGCGACTCTTGCTTCCGCGACATTTCGCGAACCAGCGTTAAATAGTCAGTTCCAGATCCACCGATCACAAAGGGCAAGTAGTCCTTGGTATGGATGCTAATGATCTCGGGTTGGTGTCTGAGGTGAAAGTTCCTCCTAAGTTCAAGCCTCCTATATTTGAAAAGTACAACGGAACATCATGTCCTATTACTCATGCAACTGCTTATTTCCGAAAGATGTCGGTGCATACTGAGGATCAGGGGCTGTTGATTCACTTTTTCCAGGATAGCCTATATGGGGCATCCCTAGAGTGGTACATGAAGTTGGAGAAGACCCATATTCATTGCTGGAATGATCTCGCTCGGGCTTTTGTCAAACATTATCAGTACAATGTGGATATGGCGCCTAATCGCACTCAGTTGCAGAATATGTCACAAGGACCGAAAGAATCTTTCAAGGAATACACTCATAAGTGGCATGAGTTGGTTGCGAGGGTTCAACCTCCGCTCATGGAGAGAGAGCTCATTGATATGTTTATGGGTACCCTGCAAGGGCCATTCTATGAGCACATGATAGGAAGTACTTCGGAAGGATCTACAGACTTGGTTATGGCTGGTGAAAGAATTGAGATAGGTTTGAAATTAGGGAAAATTCAAGTTGGAGGTTCTAGTGGCTCATCAGGGGGCAGTAAGAAACCATTCAACACTTACCCTAAGAAAAGGGAAGGCGACGCAAGCACGGTTTACTCTCATAGAGGAAGAAGAGAGGATCGTCAGCACCAACAAATCAATGTTGTTTCTATTACTGTTAATGCTCCTCCGCAGCATAGACCAAATACAGTGCCTCAACAACAAAGGCAGTAAGATGCTCCCCGTCAGTATAATAATCAACAACAAAGACAGTCAAGGAAATTTGATCCCTTTCCAGTAACTCTTACTGAAGCACTCCACCACCTGCTTGATTTGAAGTTGATCAGTTTGAGAAATATGCCACCATCACCCGCAAGACTTCCTCCTAACTATGATGCTAATGCAAGATGTGAATTCCATTCAGGCGGAGTGGGCCATTCTACTAACAATTGCTTTGCGTTGAAGTGCAAAATACAAGACTTGTCATGCTAAGGAAATTGAGTTTACTCCAGTGACTGGTCCGAATGTTACTCAGAACCCAATGCCTAGGCATGGAGGGGGTGTTGTTAATATGATTGATGATGATGGTGAGATGTTGAATTTGATCATGGATGTGGAACAAGTAACTACTCCGTTGTGGTAAGTTAAGAGGTATTTGCTTGACAATTCTATTTTCCCGGGTTGTACTTCAGAGTGTGCCAAGTGTAGAGAGAAACTGAAGGGCTGTGTTGATTTAAAAGTCGGCATCCAGTTGTTGACGAGGGAAGGTTCCCTGCAGTTCGATAGAAAACCGAGCTACCGTAAGGTTACCGAAGAAGATGTTGTTGTGGTATCTATTCCTTACACCCCTGTGCGCATTCCCGCCCCATCTAGGGCACCTCCTTTGATGATTAAGGTACCTGGTCCCATTCCGTATACCAATGAGAAGGCGGTCCCATGGCATTACGGTGTTGATGTTTATTATCATGGGGTGAAGCAGGAGGTAAGAACCCGTTCGTCTGAGGAAGAACGTGCTGAAGGTAACGAAGAGGAAGTTCATAACTTTTCTGGTGTGGGTCGAATGACTAGAAGCGGGAGAGTATTTGGTCCTTCCAATGTGCAAGATGCGGCAGATGCTTCTGCAAGAGAAAAAGGAAAACAATAGGTGATGATTGGTAATCTAAGGGTTACGCCAGCCAATGTGACTCAACCAATTCCGATACCAGAAGCTTCTTCAGTTCCCGATGAGGTTGAAGAGTTAATGCAGATTATCAGAAAGAGTGATTACAGCATAATTGATCATTTGAGCCATACTCCTTCTAAGATGTCTATCTTGTCTCTGTTGATTTATTCAGAACCTCACTGAAATGCTTTGATGAAGTTGTTAAAGAATTCGTTCGTGCCACATGAAATAACAGTCAATCAGTTTGAGAATGTATGTGCTAACATATCTGCCGGGAATGGTTTGGGTTTCACAGATTTTGATCTTCCTCCGGAGGGACCAAACCATAACAAAGCATTGCATATTTCAATGGAGTGCATGGGAACTACTTTATCCCGGGTTTTGGTAGATACCGGGTCGTCTTTAAATGTACTACCGAAGTCAGCGTTGATGAAGATTGATTATTCTGGACTGGAGATGCGCCCTAGTGATTTGATGGTGAAGGCGTTTGATGGGTCTCGAAGGTCAATGTTTGGGGAAGTGGAGTTACCAATTAAGGTTGGCCCTCGCACCTTCACGGCTATATTTTTGTGATGGATATATAGCCAGCATATTGTTGTTTGTTGAGGCGTCCGTGGATTCATAGAGCAAGAGCAGTCACTTCTACTCTTCACCAGAAACTCAAGTATCCTGCAGAGGGAAAGGTGATAACCGTGTGCGGCGAGGAAGAGTACATCGTAAGTTATTTGCATCATTCCGCTATGTTGAAGTTGAAGGCGGGATACACGAGACTCCGTTCCAGGCATTTGAAACAGTTCATGCTGTCAATTTTCCTCCTCCAGAGCAGAAAAGGAAACCTGAAATTGTTATGTCTTCTCTTAAGGATGCAAGAGCTGTGGTGGAAAATGGTAACCCTGAAGGTTGGGGTCAGGTGCTGGATGTTACTCCAAAGTTTGATAAATTTGGTCTTGGTTTTAGCCCGGGTCAGCAGAGTGCAGCTCCCAGAGCATCTAGTTTATCCGCTCCTGTGAAGTTTTCCCGTCCTGGTGCTGCTCAAGAAGGACACATCAATGCAGTTGGAGACGATAAGACTGATGGCTACAATGTCGAAGATTGGATTCGCCCGAGTATTCTAGGCCAGACACTCAACAATTGGACATCTGTGGATGTTATCCAAGTTTCAAGCGTGGAGGAGTAACTTTCTTGTTTTCTTTTATTATCATATCATAATTCCTACGCTCTGCCCAAGGCGTAGTGGATCATTTGTGTAGGTCCACCATGTTTATTTTCAAGTTTATCATGAAATAAAGGACGTTTTTGCATTCAAAATTTTGCTCCATTTCTTTTTTTATTTAAATGTCAATGTTTCTCTTTTCACACACTGTCACTAAAAACGCCAAAATGTCATTCATGCAGATGCACTTCCACCACCGATTCTATTGGTAACGACTCTGCTATGGCTCATTATGACTTTGATACTCCTATTTATCAAGCTGAAGAAGAAGCATATGAGGATTGCGGTCTTCCTGAGGAATTAGCAAGATTGTTAAAACAAGAGGAGAAGGTTATCCAGCCGAATCAGGATTCGATTGAGGTGGTGAATATTGGCACAGAAGAGGTAAGAAGAGAAGTCAAGATATGGGCAGATCTCGAAGAAAGTATAAAGGGCAGATTGATTGAGCTACTCCGTGAGTATTCTGATATCTTTGCTTGGTCTTATGAGGATATGCCTGGGTTAGATACAGACATAGTGGTGCATTGATTACCGCTCAAAGAAGGTTGTTCCCCTGTCAAGCAAAAGCTCTGAAGAACTCATCCTGAGATGTCCAAGAAGATCAAGGAGGAGGTCCAGAAGCAGTTGGATGCGAATTTCTTAAAAGTCGTCAATTATTCGCCGTGGATTGCAAATATCGTGCCTGTGCCCAAGAAGGATGGTAAGGTTAGGATGTGCATGGATTATAGGGATTTGAATAGGGCCAGCTCTAAAGATGATTTCCCTCTTCCGCATATTGATGTGTTGGTCGATAATACTGCTCATTCCAAAGTATTTTTGTTCATGGATGGTTTTTTGGGATACAATCAAATTAAGATGGCTCCGGAGGATATTGAAAAGACAACATTCATCACGCCTTGGGGAACTTTCTGTTATAAAGTGATGCCATTTGGTTTGAAAAATGCCGGGACAACATATCAACGCGCCATGGTCACTCTCTTTCGTGATTTGATTCACAAAGAGATTAAGGTTTATGTAGACGATATGATTGCTAAGTATGACACGGAAGAGGAACATCTCGTTCATCTGGAAAAGTTGTTCAAGAGACTGACGCAGTTCTTGCTGAGGTTGAATCCGAATAAGTGCACCTTCGGGGTGAGATCCGACAAGCTGTTGGGTTTTCTCGTAAGTGAAAAAGGTATCGAGGTGGACCCGACCAAGGTAAAAGCGATATAGGAAATGCCTGAGCCAAGGACAGAGAAGGAAGTACGTGGATTCTTGGTAATGTTAAACTACATTTCTAGATTTATTTCTCATCTCACAGCCACCTGTGAACCTATGTTCAAGTTGTTGAAGAAGAGTCAGACAGTGAAATGGAATGAGGATTGTCAGAAGGCCTTTGACAAAATAAAGGAGTATTTGCAGGAACCTATGATACTCATGCCGCCAGTAGAAGGAAGGCCACTAATCATGTATCTAAATGTGTTGGAGAGCTCAATGGGTTGTGTCCTCGGTCAGCACGATGAAACAGGGAAGAAAGAGCAAGCTATTTACTACTTGAGTAAGAAGTTTACGGAATGCGAGTCGAGGTACTCATTGCTAGAAAAGACTTGTTGTGCACTTGCCTGGGCCGCCAAATGTGTGAGGCAATACATGTTAACTCACACCACCTACTTGATATCCAAAATGGATCCAATCAAGTACATTTTTGAGAAGCCAACTCTTACAGGAAGGGTAGCCCGTTGGCAGATGATACTCACCGAATATGATATACAATACACTACTCAAAAAGCAATTAAAGATAGTGTATTGGCCGACCATCTTGCTCATCAGCCCATGAACGATTATGAACCAATGAAGTTTGATTTTCCAGATGAGGAAATTGTATATATTCGGGATTGTAATATGCCAGACCCAGACGAAGGACCCGAACCAGGATCACGTTGGACGCTTTGTTTTTGACGGTGCCTCCAATGCCATGGGCAACGGTATCAGAGCTATTATCACTTCTCCTGAGGTATACCACATTCCCTTTATGACTCGTATTTATTTCAATTGCACTAACAATATGGCCGAGTATGAGGCTTGCATTTATGGCATTGAAGCAGCGATCGACCCGCGCATCAAATTTTTGAAAGTCTACGGGGATTCTAATCTTGTTATCAACCATATTAATGGAGATTGGGAGACTCGCCATCATAACCTAATTCCCTATCGTGAGCATGTTATGAAGCTAACTCCGTACTTCAAAGAAATCACATTTGAGCACATTCCTAGAGAAGAAAACAATCTAGCTGATGCACTGGCAACTTTGTCCTCCATGTTCAAGGTTAAGTGGGCTAATGAGGCGCCTTCCATCACTATCAGAAGTTTGAGAGAGCCTGCTTTCTGTTTTGAGGACAATTTAGAACCAGATGGTAACCCTTGGTTTTATGACGTCAAAAGATATCTGGAAACACAAGAATACCCTGAAGAGGCATCCGTCACAGACAAGAAGTTCTTGAGAAGATTTTCAGCCAAGTTCTTTCTCAGTGGTGGTGTGTTGTATAGAAGGCATCATGATGGTCTACTGCTCAGATGTGTTGACAAGAAGGAAGCAGCTAGAATCATTGAAGAGGTACATGAAGGTGATTTAGGGACCCATTCCAACGGGCATACCATAGCTAAAAATATCTTGCGAGCAGGTTATTATTGGTCCACCATGGAGACTGACTGTTACAATCATGCACGGGTTTGCCACAAATGTCAAGTCTATGCTGATAAGGTGTATGTGCCGCCAGTACCTTTGAATGTCTTGACTTCCCCTTGGCCGTTTGCAATGTGGGGAATTGATGTGATCGGAAAAATTGAACCGACTGCATCCAACAGGCACCGTTTCATTCTGGTCGCCATCGATTATTTTACAAAGTGGGTCGAAGCTGCATCCTATGCCAATGTCACAAAGCAGGTGGTAACTTGGTTCATTAAGCACAATATTATCTGTCGCTACTGGGTGCCTGAAAATATCATTACCGATAATGGGTCTAATTTGAACAACAAAATGATGAAGGAGCTTTGTGAGTCTTTCAAAATCAAGCATCATAATTCTTCCCCATACCGACCAAAGATGAATGGTGTTGTCGAAGCGGCCAATAAGAACATCAAGAAAATCGTGCAGAAGATGGTGATAACCTATAAAGATTGGCATGAGATGTTGCCTTTTGCTTTGCACGGTTATTGCACCATTGTGCGTACTTCGACTGGGGCCACCCCATTTTCGTTGGTTTACAGCATGGAAGCAGTATTGCCGGTAGAAGTCGAGATTCCTTCTCTTAGGGTCTTGAGGGATGTTGAGCTGGATGAAAGTGAATGGGTACATAATCGGCTGGATCAGTTGGAACTTATTGACGAGAAGAGGTTAACGGCTGTATATCATGGTCAAGTATATCATCAAAGGATGAGGAAAGATTTTGATAAGAGGGTACAACCTCAGTGTTACAAGCCAGGTGACCTTGTGCTAAAAAGGATAATTCTTCCCCAGGGAGATCCCAGGGGCAAGTGGGTTCCAACTTATGAAGGTCCTTTCATGGTCAGAAAAGTTTTCTCTGGAGGGGCGATGATGCTCACGACTATGGATGGAGAGTACTTCCCTCTCCCTGTGAATGCCGACGTAGTTAAAAAATACTTTGCATAAAAAATAATAAAAATCCGCTAAACTGAAAACCCGAAAGGGCAATTCAGGCAACATTTAGGGACTTAAAGCAAATGGCTACGCTCAACATGAGATCCTTTGCTTCTTTCCTTCATTCCGTCACCTGTCATAAGTTTGAAGCCAATCCAAGAATGATCTGCCTGAAAGCGGGAAGATGAGAGTCATAAGAGTCATAACAAAGTTGGAACTTGATGGATATTCACATTTACATTGCCATTTGTAAACACTTGTTTGCTTTGATTTTGTGATTACTTGCTTCCAAATGTAAATGCCTTTTTCACAGGCTGATTTCTCAAAATCAATAGAATATCTTCTTTCAAGTATACGTATACGTTTCTTTTCTCCCTTTTTATTATTTTGTTTGCAAAAACGTCCAATATTTTTTTAATAATCATGTGCGTATAAACTTTGTGGGCCTTACACGGAATTGGTAATCTAAGACAAGTTTGGTTGATTTCTTGAAATGCAGATAACAAATACAACTACTACATGTGCAAGAGGCATGTTTGGTTTACTGGTTGGTGGATTTCTCTTTGCTGGCGGATGCTTTGCCTTTTGTTTCACCGCTCCGTGCTGTTGATAAAGGTCTTGGGTCAGGGTAGTATCAAGATTACGGAAGGTCGACGAGATTGGCGAACCTAATTGGAGATATTTCTTCCCCGTAATGGCTTTTATTACGTTTCTTTACTGCACTTTCATGTGTTATTTGGATTGATTGTTTTAGCATTGTCTGCATATAGGATTTTGTTTATAGCTGAGTATCAGTCTTGATGCATTGAATATTTTTGCCTTGAAAAAAATTGTTTCATTTACTTAATCCATCCGGTATCACTCTTTAATCGATTTTTCGGGCATTTTGATACCAATTGTGCCAATTCTTTTGCTTAGCCAAGAGTTTGGAGGAAGGAGTTTAGATAAAAACATTGATTGTAGTGGTATGATTTTGAGTAGAATCTCGTTGACGATGTACAAGCATTGTTTCAATCCCCAAACACCGGAGATATAAGGGAGTTAGACCCTCATTAACCCCTCTGAGCCTTCAAAGTAGGAGTTTCATTTCCATTAAAAAAAACCTTTTTTTAACCAGGGGCAGGGTAGATGTTCAGTTAATTTGCCCAAGCATTCAAATTTCAGAAGGAATGTCCCATATGAGGATCACCACATTTTATCTCTCGCATCATGAGATCAAGAAAAATGTCTAAACCACGATGTTCATTTCCTCACAAAATCCTGAGGTCGAGATCGAATTGATACAATAATGGGTATCCCTCGCCGATCAAGGAATGAGGCATTTGTTTTCTTCAAAAAAAAAGAAAGAAAAAAAGAGAAAAATAGAAAAAGTTCAAAGACCTAAAGTCACATTGACTTGTTCGAAGCGAAAAGTATGAATAAGAAAGAAACAAAAAGCCCCGCTAAGTCGAAACTTGAAAACAAGTCGCTTAGGAAAAAGTTAGGGCATCCCGCTGGACTCCCCAAATTGAAAAGATTTTGTCCAGGCAAAATTTAGGGAAAAAAGAGCCTAAAAGGCCGAAAAAAAGATTATCCACTAAAATTTTCATCAAAAGAAGAGGAACAATAATATCAAAAACAAAAGTGGCAGGAGTTAAGTAACAATCATGTTGGAGAACTTGTCGTGATCACTCAACCATTATAAATCCTTTTGAAAGATGAATGCTTGTGATAAGTCAACTGAACTTAGGACATGAGAATATCATGAAGGGGGTGGGCACCAAATAACTTGAGCCTTGAAAAACTTTTTTTCTGAAAAACCCTTGAACCAGGCCACGTTACAACCTTTAAAAGTCCTAACTGAAATAAGGGTTTAACTCGAAAGAATACTACAACGGGACAACGTTTCCTAAAACTCCCAAATATGCGTTGCATATCCATGTTGGTATCTTATCACCCACATCTTGACCCGTTTTTTCAAAAGAGGGGAAGGAAAGTTTTGAAATTTTTGCACTCTAGCTAGTGATTCGTTCACAACAGAGATGCGACATTTTGTTAAAGTTTTCAACTTCAAGGCTTAAATAATCATCACATCAGGTCTGTCATTCTCAAAATAAACATCTTCCTGCATGCAAAACATTGGTTTAACATCAAAAGAGATTTTACACATTGAACACCTGTAAAAAGCTTAATGGTTGTCAGGAAGGAAATGTTTGGTTTTTCTTCTGTTAGGCAAAGCCTATGTATGAATAGGACTTTACTTATCCCCACTGAAGTTCCGTTTCCCCGGTGAAGTTTCATTTCCGCAACGAAGTTTTATTGCCCCGGGAATTTTCTTTCAAAAGCTTCATTCTAAGACATCAAGTTTGGATACGTCACACATCCCCAGTGGAGTCGTTTAAATAGGAACTCACATTCTGGAGAGATTTTAACTCCCCAACAGAATTACCAACGGAGGTCCCCCGCCATGACCTCTCACTTCCCAACTGATTTGCTTACCGGGGCATCTTTATGTTAAGATCTTTCCTTATCCCCAGGGAGGTCGATACCGTGTGACTATCTACATGATCCATCCAAAGGTTGCATTCCAAGAAAATCTCTCTCCAACAAAAATCTTCAACAAAGTTTTGTATCCCCGACAAAGTCCCGCTTCCTCAGCAGAGGTTTGTTCCCCTAGCAAAGGTTTTCACATCTCATGTCGGGTTTGTTGTCTTGATATCATCCTCAACCCGGCCGCGCGCTGTCTTTTCCAGAGATTACAGTCTTACCTTGATCTTCTCTCTCAAATGCCTGATCTTTAGATGGTGCCCTTCTTCAGAAGCTACACTGTCGATCTGATCTTCTATAAGAGTTTGTAATTTATTTTTGCAGCTCCTCTCAATGTTTGTGGCCCGTTTCTACTGGTTATTTGTTTGTTATTCTCCGCGAAGCTTCATCTCTTCGAGGTTCCCTCTCTAGTGGATCCCCATATTTTCTCCTCTCGTTTGGATTTTGCAATTTATTTTTGCAAGTCATGTCAGATTCTGACTTCTTGGTTTTTGGCTTCTCAATTGACCATTCCCCAATGAAACTTTTAAACATGCATCATTACATTACATCTACCTAAACGCGCAGCGTTCCCATTATATGGAGCATTGCGCTATATAAAAAGAATTCAAATATACATCGGAACATAAGCCATTATTATTTTCGTCATCCCCAATGTTTTTTTTGTTGATGCTTCGGATTAAATCCCCAGTGAGGTCTTCATCCTCATTATCTCAGTTTCCTCCCCATACCAATATCCTTCTGACGTCAATCTTTTGTTTCTTTGAATGTCCACTTTTGACTATAGTTCAGTTTCGCCCTGGCACGGTCTTCTCGGGTTTAGTCTTCACTACCCTCTCCGGTTCATTCCAATGTCTATTGATGCACCTTTTCGAATACCAGTTTCGTCCTGATATTCGCTTTCAGCAGGTTTTTAGGTGTACGCCCTAATCTCCTTGCTTTAGGTCGAGTTTCACCTTATTTATTATGCATGAAATCCAGTTTTGTCCTTGTACTCATCTAGCTTAGTTTCGCATAACTAGTTATTGAATCGAGTTTTGTCTCGTCTTTGTTTTCATACCTTGGACCCTTTGACGGTGTTCATTTACCGAGTGTAGTGTTTGTACTGCGTCCCTGGTTTAAAATTTGTCTCTTTTGTTCCTTGGACTCTTCTATCAGTTTTCATCACTGTTTATCCATTAATCCGAGACCAGCAAGTGTTTTGAGAAACATGCACTCTCATCACTGTGCTTTGGGTCGAGTTTCGCCTCGTTACCCGTGCGTGAAATCCAGTTTCGTCCTGGTACTCATCTAGTTTAGTTTCATCTAACTGGTCTTTGAGTTGAGTTTCGTCTCGCTTTTGTTCCTCATCTCTGAGATTCTTTCAGTTCCTTCATACTGTCTATCTTAGTTGAGATTAGAAAGTGCTCCTAGAAGCACGCACTCTAGCCACTTTCGCCTTGGGTCGAGCTCAGAGTTTCGTCTCCTCACCCGCGTACTTTTCCTTTTCCAGAGTTTATTTTCGCCTACTCTGTAGTTGGAGTTTTATCTCACCTTTGCTGAAGCCAAGTTTTGCCCTGGCACGTTTGTCCGGAAGTCTAGTTACAACTACTCTTCTTTGTCTTCATTCTGTTTCAACTTGCGTTACAACTTCATTCTGACGCATGACTTGGGGTTTTCTTCTTCTGTTTCTTTCTTCTTCAAGAGTGTAAATTTTCGGGTTCTTTCGTATTCAAACATCTTCAACTCTGAACGCTCGAAAGTTGTCACTTTTTTCACTTACCATGTTGAAGATATTTGAATAGGGGCAGCTGTTGCACCCCAAAATTTACCCTCTTGATTTAGGCTTATGTTTCATCATGAACATCATATTGCATTGCATTCATACATTGTGATAGGATCAAAGTACTTTGGTTATCAAGTTTTCCTCAAGCTTTGAAGGATGCTTTATTCATCTCTTTGGATTATCAGAGGATTGAAGTTTGTGATTGATTACAAGGGGAATCAACCTTTGGATTCACCAGTCAAATTAGGGTTTTGTTTGATCAAGGCTATTGATCAAAGTACAAGTCTTGATTTGGAAGCCACAACATCTCACTGGCATTTGAAAAAATCTTTGCACAAGGAATTGGTCATGATGCCCATAGGATTTGAAGTTTTGAAGATGATTCATCAGTCTCCTAAGGTGTTAATCAAATTAGGGTTTGAGTTTTTATCAGGATTTCTTGAGAATTTTGAAGTAAAACTTTGCACATGGCCTCTATATGTTTGAAAGATCACATGTTTGAAGTTTTGATCATCAATTTTGAAGGGAAGTTGATCAATTGATTCAGAGGGGCAAAATGGTCATTTTGGTCAAAGTCAGTCAAAGTCAAGGTTGACCAAGTAAACTTTTGGTCAACCATCAATTCAAGGATGCACTTTTCATATTTCAAGTCCATTTTGACCATTGGATCAAAAAGATTGAGGTTTGGGTTGAAACTTGTTCATGAAGAAACCCTAAAAGTTTCTAATTTTGGAAAAATAAGGACTTAATTTCAAAAATTCATATCTTATTCACCTTTGATCAAGAAAATGCAAATGAAGTATTCTTAGAAATCTAAGAGGATGATCTTTCATCTCCTTTTGGTCTCATGTCCAAATTGGTAAGGAACCAAGAATTATGGTCTTTTGAAGTCATAAAATTATAGGTCATTTTTTCAAAATTAGTGAATTTCAAGCTCAATTTTGAGGACCTTAATGGATTCAATTGCAAAAACTCAAAACTAAGGGATTATATATCTTTTCAATACCTTTCCAAGTTGTGCTCATTTATGTCAAAATTAAAAGGTATGAGCAAGTTATGGGCCTTGGAATTTGGAGGCATTTCATTGAATTCATGCATACCATGCAATTTGCAATTTCTTGATAACTTGATTTGTGGCCATTTGTTTTACTTCAAACTTGACCCATGACTAATATGCAATGTACCAAGGCCCATCATGCCAAAGTTTGAGCTGCACATGGGCAAATACAAGGGGAACTCGTGATTTTGCCAAAAGTGGCATGAAGTTGCCTAATCACCAACACTTGCTTAATACAAGGATTTAAGTCTTAATTTTGTTACTAATCTCTTCCTGGGGTAAAATGGACTGAAATGCACGTAAAATGCAAGCCAACACATGAGGGATTTAAGGGCTGCATGTGCATACTTGATTTTGGCAAAAAGAAGATTTCATTCTTTCTAAGAGCTTTCAGTGCGAAAAACCTATCCTACCCTCCTCCTGATGCTCTATATATTAAGAAGCAAGCCTCAGTGAGCGGGGTTCGTGCTTCATTTGATCCCTGAAATCAGAAAACTCCATAGCTTTTGCTCTGCAATTTTCTTCGATTCTTCCATCTCCCTTGCGCGTTTTGGTCAATTCTTCTTACATTCTCTTCTCCAAGTGATAAGGATTGTAGATCGAGGCTTGGTTTGCAACTAGAGTGAAGGAGACAGTAGATCCATTTCTTCTCAAAGGTTTGAATTCTCAACTTTGGATTTTGATTTCTAGCCGTGCATTGTGTGATTTAAGTTCATAATCATGTTATTTGAAGTCCATTAAGTGTTTTTGAAGCTTTAGAGCTTTTAATTTGATGAGATGTGCATGAATGATGCATCTGAATTTTTTATGTTCAGTGAGTTTTTGACATTTTTGCATGATATGTTATTGATTCATGGTTCATTATTTGTTGTGATTCGAATTACATATTGAAGTATGAAATGATGGCTTTAATTTGAACGAAATTTCATGGAAAATGGTGTAGAATTGAGCATGTTATGTTGACTGGAAAATGAGATGATGAACTGGATCATGCGCGCATTTTTTCCCTAGCCAGAGGTTGAAGATGATTACGTGGCCTCCTCTGGTTGGCTTGCTTACTTCTTTAATTCATTTGAATTTTGTTTTATAAATTGATTTCCATAATTTTATTTCTTGCTAAAAAATGATTGAAAAATTCTGAAAAAATTATCACAAATTCAAAATAATGTTCCTGACCTTGTGCATTTTTTTTGATAATTTTTGAAAATGTTTTGATTGGTTCAAAAATTATGAGTTTAATTAATTGTTTGTTTAGTATTTATTTTTGTTTTAATATTTCTTTGATTTGGAAAATTCCACAAAAAATATTTTTGACTCATAAAATAACGTGGAATTTGATTCTGAAATTTGTTTAGTTTTTTATTTTATTTTTGATATTGAATTTTATTTCAAAAGTTAAATTGTTAATTGTTTTGTTTAAAATTTACTTTAATACTTCCATTGGTTCAAAAATTCTCAAAAAAAAATCATGTAAGCTTGTTTTTAATCATGGAATATGAATATAATTTCATTTTGACCTTTTTGTGATTTTTGGCTAGGGTTTGCATTTTTGCCCTTAAATAATAGTTGAATTGTTAATTGATTGTTTAATTTTTATTTTAATATTTCCTTTAATTCAAAAATTCCACAAAAAATCAGGGATGTGTGTTTTTAGTTCTAATATTTGAATATAATTTTGGTTGGACATTTTTCTGAATTTTTGATTTAAATGTTATGTTGAGATGTGAATATTTGTTAATTGACTAATTGTTTGAATTTAATTTAATTTTTGACTTTTCCTTAATTAAAAAAAATGTGAAAAATATATTTTCTAACATTTAGGATTTCTTGGTGATTTGTGTGATCTTGGTTTAAATTGTTTGAATTTTGATCTTACTTAGTCAATATTTAAGATTAAAAGTAAAAAATTAGGGTTTTGTTGCTTATGGTTCAAGTTTCTTTTTCAAAACCCTTGTGCGTTGGATTTTTATGGGAATTCAGGTCTTGATTATGGTTCATGAATGTGTTGGGGATTTGAAAACCATTTTTCTTGAATTGTTTGACTTGGTTTGACATTTTTCCACAAATTATTTTGAAAACTTGTCTAGATTGGTAGTTTTGCCAACTAGCTTGGAACTTTGGGCCTCATTTGATCCCCTCCTCAATAATTCATGAACATAAGGCTTACTTTCTGACCTCTAAATACTTCAAAGATGTTAATATATTTTTGACTTGAATAACGGATCCTTGTTTCTATTTTTGGTGTATTTTTGAAGTGAAGGTACCCAATTAGTGTTGCACATCTTGTGGAAATTTGTTTGATGGCCAATGAACTTGAGTGAGGCCTATAATTGGGCACCTAATGATCATCTTGATTCTGATTATCCATGATAACTCAAGTCTTTTCATTCAGTCCCCCCATTGTTTAAAGTTTTGAACCTTCTTGATGCATTATGTAGGTTTCATCTTCTTTTGTGTTTGTGAAGTTGTGATTGAATTAATTGTATATGGTTGAAATGTGTTTTCCCCTGACCTCCATGACCTTTAATTGTATTCTTTCCAAGCTCCCATGATCCTTGATTGATTTTCAATTATCAATTCAACATGGTGATAGAAATGAGCAACATTCCTCTATTTCTTTTGACCTAATTGTGCATGTGCATGTTTCTTCTTGCCTATCATGTCTAATATCTGATAATTGTTATCATGTTGTGCTCACTTCATCATGTTGCATCCATCCCTTATGTGAGTCATCATTCACCTTATGGAATACTAACTTGGTTGTTGAATGTGCGAGGTACTTTGAGAGGGTTTCCACTCTTGGCTTGAGGCTTTTGTGTTTCACTTTATTTGTGAAACACAACTTACTATATTGGCACTGCTATTGTATTTGGCATGTTTGATTTTCCATTCAGGATATATACATTTGATTGTGAATGCTATACATTGCCCATGGGATTTGTTCATATATGATAAATTACTTACATCCTGATGGTGTAATTTCTGACTCGGTTTGTCTACTGATGCCAGCTTGCTTGAAGTTCTCTGGGTTTCTTTTTATTCTTGCTCAGTTGCTACGGATAGTTATCCGTTTGGTATTACACTATTTCCTTTCTTCCATTTTCATTTTGGCATAGTTCTTAGATTGCATGATGGGACTTCTGTTGTTGATATATGCCAGGAGGCCCTCTGGTTTTTGCCTAATACATGTGTTGTGTTTGCTGTTGATCGATGAGTCACTCAATTTAGAAATTGATATCACGACTTCGCTCTTATTGCATGTTCCCTATAGGATGCTTATTGCTTTTCTTCTTTACTTGTTGATCGATGAGTCACTCAATTTAGAAATTGAGATCACGACTTCGCTCTCATTGCATGTTCCCTATAGGATAGTTTTGGCAAACTCCCTTTTACATGAAAATTAAGGTAGGGTTTTCCTTTATCCTCAACCTTAGGGTCAACCATTATATAATAACACTAGGGATAGTGCTAGGATAGTTTCCCTTAGTTGTTTTTCTCTCCTTTGCATTCTGCATCTTAAAACAAAAACTGTATTCTTGGCAAATCATAATACATTTCTAATGAACTCAAACCCTTCTTCAAAGTAAAAGATACAAACCAATCTTACTTTGTCTGTGTTACCTTTTAGTCGATGTTTCGCCATCGCACATTTGTTTGAAGCCGATGTTTCATCATCGCACATGTTTGTTATCCTACTTTGATTCTTAATATCATTGATATGTGTGATGTTTCGTCATCCTTTTTATTGATGTTTTTCCATCCTTACCATGCAATTATACCTTGTTATCTTTTAGCCGATGTTTCGCCATCACACATTTGTTTGAAGCTGATGTTTCGCCATCGCACATGTTTGTTATCCTACTTTGATTCTCAATATCATTGTTAGGTGTGATGTTTTGTCATCCGTTTTATTGATGTTTCACCATCTTTGCCATGATATCTTGTTATCTTGAAGCCGATGTTTCTCCATCACACATGTTTGTTATCCTACTTTGATTCTAAATATCATTGATAGGTGTGGTGTTTCGCCATCCGTTTTATTGATGTTTTGTCATCCTTACCATGATTTTGTGCTATCTTTTAGCCGATGTTTCGCCATCGCACATTTGTTTGAAGCCGATGTTTCGCCATCGCACATGTTGGTTATCCTACTTTGATTCCCAATGTCATTGTTAGGTGTGATGTTTTATCATTTGATGTTTCGCCATCTTTGACATGTTACTTTGTTATTATTTGACCGACGTTTTCCATCTCATCTGTTTGTTGTTTCATTCGATGTTTTACCATCTTGACTGTTTTTGTTGTCTTAACTAAAAAACACAAACCAACCAAAATACATAAGCCGAACTACGGCTGCTCTGATTCCTTAAAAGGGATACGTAGGCATTGGGGTAGGGCCCAACCGAGCACACCTTTTTGTTTTCCCTACATTATTTTCCTTTTTCTTTCGCATGCATTCCCTTTTCAGTTGTAAGCCATAGACATAGGATTTGACCACACCCATTTAGATTAGACAACAAGAGTGGATACCGTAGAGTACTACGGGCGTGTGGGATGCTAACACCTTCCCCTCGCGTAACAGACTCCCTTACCCGATCTCTCAGTCAAAAGACCGTGATTTCTCCCTTTCTAGGTTTTCTAGATGTTTACCTTTCCCTCTCGGCAGGATAAAAACCATTCGGTGGCGACTTTATTGATGTTTCATTAACATCCAGATGATAGGTTCCGGACGTGTTGTTTCAATTACGGCTTAGAGGCAATGCACCAAGTTTTGAGAATTCACTGCGGCTTAGAAGTAATGTGTTGAGTTATATGATACATTGCGGCTTAGAGGCAATATACTGAGTTTCGCGAATACATTGCGGCTTAGAGGAAATGTGTTGCATTTTGAGGATGCATTGCGGCTTAGAGGCAACATGTTGTTCTGGATAATACATTACGGCTTAGAAGCAATGTAATGAGTTTGGAGAATGCATTGTGGCTTAGAGGCAATGTGTTTTGAGTTGGATAATATATTGCGGCTTAGAGGCAATATACTGAGTTTCTCGAATACATTGCGGCTTAGAGGCAATGTATTGGGCTTGTAAGGAACTCATCACTGTGAGATGACTTAGGTGATGGGCTGAATGTGTCACGGCATGAAGACTGAGGTGACGGGTTAAATCGTAGGACGAGTATTGCGTAGGTTGGCCCTTAGATAGTTGAATCAAGGGTGAAATTATTTGTCTGTTTGCTAGGCGATACATATGTATGCATGCGTATTGAATGTTGTATGTGTGATGTTTGACATTGATATGGAACCCTGAATATGTATGTAAAATGTATAGTGTATATATGCTTGAGATATGCAAAATGTGTGTATGTATGAAATGTGTGTAAGATGCACATATGCCTTGAAATGTTATGAAGACTATTTCTGGCATTCTCTCCTTTAAACTATTGGCTCGGAGTTACCAACTCCTTGCGTTGTATGTTGTGTCGTTGCAACTTTGTTGAACTTAAACACAGTGGACAATGTTAGCAAGATTTGAGCATTGATTTTGTATTGCGGGCGTAGACGTAGACGTTGATAATGGCCTATGCGTAGATTTATATGTAGGCGTAGACATAGATATGGATGTAGATAATAGCCTATGCGTAGATTTGTATGCATACATAGATGTGGACGTAGGTAATAGCCCATGCATAGATTTGTATGTAGGTGTAGACGTAGACGTGGACGTAGAAAATAGCCTATGCATAGATTTGTATGCAGGCATAGATGTATGTATGTGGTGTCTGTAAGCGTAGGTGTAAGCATAGGTGTACGTGTTAGAACAAGATTAGTTCTTATCTATCTCAGAGTTTTGATGATAACAATAAATTATATTTTAGATAATTTATACTCCGATGAACGTATTTGAATGTTTCAGATAATGTTCTGACAGAAGCATTTTGTTGTGCAAAGCTAAAAATTATATGAAGAAGTTCTTTAATGAAAGAACCATTTTTGTTTTAAGCGCATCTGCTGACTCTGGTAAGACAATTAATTTAAATGTATCTTCTAACATTTAGAAGGATTCCTTGCTCAGAAGATTACTTGAAAGCAAGCGCTGATCAAGTTCTTAGCAAGCAAATCACTGCTTAGAAGATGAGTAAAGCATGTTATGAATTCAAGACGTTGAAGCAAGTTCTGAAAGAAATGCAAAAGCCAACTTGTATTGTCAAGCTTCAAGAAACATATTCTTACAAGTTTCCGTTTGCTCACTAATGCAAAGACGGCTGTAAGCACTCAAGTATCTATGCTAGTTCTTGGAAAATAGAATAGTGTAAAGAAACACGCAAGCATTTAATGCTCTCCACTTTTTGAAGGAAGCAACGGTCTTTTTGTTCTTACTATATATAGAAGGACATTTATTGCAAGCCAACTAATCAATCAATTTCAAAGAAGCAAGAAACTACGTGAAATATTCTGGGCTCACAAACTCTTTGTTCATACACTTTGTGAAATTTATTCTAAGTGAAAAATCACAATTATGATATAGCTTGATTAGAAGCAAATTTTATTTCACTATCTGTAAGATTAAACTCTTGTAATTGTTCCTTGAGAGACCAAGTTTGGTCAGATTTCTCAAGTAGACTAGGACTAGATTTAAGTCTTAGTGGTGTTAGTCACTTGTAAGATTACTTGTGCATTATTAGTCACAACAGTTGTTGTGTGTTTGTAATCAGTTGATTATAGTGGATTACGTACGTGTTGAGAAAGGCGAAATCACCTTGACGGGTGGACTGGAGTAGTTTGAGTTCAAACGAACAAGGATAAAAATAACCTTGTCCTTCCATTATTATTGAGCTTTGTTTTGAAAAGAAAAGAGTCACTTATTCAACCCCCCTTCTAAGTGTTTTCTTACCCCTTCAATTGGTATCAGAGCTTGACTCTGAGCACAACACTTAATCGTGTCAGGAAAAGATCCAGAAGAAAACACAATGGCCGCTAAACAAAACAACAATCGTTACAACAAACCTCCTGTTTTTGATGGAGAAGATTTTGAGTACTGGAAAGACATACTAGAAAGTTTCTTTCTAGGCCATGATAGTGATCTATGGGATATAGTCTTGGATGGTTACACACATCCTACTGACTCATAAGGAAACAAAGTTCACAGAAAAAATATGGATAGACTACAAAAAGTTGATTTTAAAAATCATCATAGAGCTAGAAATATTTTTCTAAATGCTATCTCTAAAGTAGAATATGAGAAAATCACTAATAGAGATACAGAGCATGATATGTTTGAGTCTCTTAAAATGACTCATGAAGGAAACGCTCAAGTAAAGGAGTCTAAAGCTCTGGCTTTAGTTCAGAAGTATGAAGCCTTCAAAGTTGAAGAAAGTGAGTCTATAGAAGCAATGTTCTATAGGTTTCAAACTCTGATCGCTGGTCTGAGAGTTTTGAACAAGGGATATACTAAAGCAGATCATGTTAAAAATATCATCAGAAGCTTACCCAGAAGATGGGCACCAATGGTCACTGCTTTCAAAGTTTCAAAAGATCTGAACAACGTGTCTCTCGAGGAACTCATCAGCGCTCTCAGAAGTCATGAGATAGAACTTGATGAGCACGAGCCTCTGAAGAAAGGTAAGTCTCTTGCCCTTAAATCAATTAAGAAATTTGATACTAACACTTTTCAGAAGAAGAAAAACTATCCTTGCTCTCCAGAAGGATCAATCATCCGTGGAAGCACAGACAAAAGAAGTTCAGGAACCTCAAGAAGTCAGAAGATAAATCTGAATCTTCTGGACACAAAAAGTCAAACAGAAGAGAGATCATCTGTTATGAATGCAAAGAACCTGGTCACTACAAAAGTGATTGTCTAAAGCTTCAAAAAGAAAAACCAAAGAAAAGGTTTGGTAAGAAGAAAGGGATGATGGCAACCTGGGATGACTCAGATTCTTCTGAAGATGAATCTGGTTCTGAAGATGAAAATGCCAACCTAGCTCTGATGGCTACCACAGCAGATGACTCAGACTGTGAGTCAGAATCAAGAGAGGTATTTTCTGAATTTTTTAGAGATGAACTTCATGATAGTTTATCAGAACTTCTGGAAAGCTATAGTAAGCTCAAAATCAAATACAAGAAACTCAAGAAGAGTCTTGCATATGATATTGAGAAACATGAAGCAGAAAAATCTGAACTCTTAGAAAATAATTTTAAACTTAAAAAAGAAATTCAAAATATTTAAAAAATTTCTAGTTCATAATGTGTGTCTAGTTCAAAAGATATTCTGAAAGAATATGACTATAGCTTTCAAACTTTCCTAGCTAAAGGCATAGATAGAAGCAAAATGGCTTCAATGATCTATGGAGTTAGTGGGAAAAATAGAAGAGGAATTGTATATGAACCTCCCAAAGGGAAGGAGACATACATACCAAAACCTGTTGCTAAAATGACTTTCACTTATAAACCTCTGAATAAACAATTCAAGTTTGGACACTCACATGATATAAAATATACATCACATTCTGGAAACTCTTATGCTAACCCAAAAGGACCTAAAAAGATATGGGTACCTAAGGATAAAATAATATTTGTTGCAGATGTCCTTAATAGCTCAATTGAGACACCTTTCATGGTACCTGGACTCTGGGTGCTCACGACACATGACGGGAAAAAGGTCTATGTTCCAAAGCCTGGAATTTAAAGCTGGAGGAGACGTGAAGTTTGGAGGTAATCAGAAAGGCAAGATTATTGGTAATGGAACCATTGGAAACGGTAACCTTCCTTCTATCTCTAATGTTTTATTAGTAGAAGGATTAGCTCATAATCTGTTGTCCATAAGTCAATTAAGTGACAATGGCTATGATATTATCTTCAATCAAAACTCCTGTAGAGCTGTGAGTCAAAAAGATGGATCAATCCTTTTTTCTGGCAAGAGAAAGAACAACATATACAAAATTGATTTATCAGATCTTAAATCTCAGAATGTTAAATGCCCTTTGTCTGTTAGTGATGAGCAATGGGTATGGCACAGAAGATTAGGACATGTCAGTCTTAGAAAAATCTCTCAACTAAATAAATTAAATTTAGTCAGAGGACTTCCCAATCTGAAGTACAACTCAGAAGCTCTGTGTGAAGCATGTCAAAAAGGAAAATTTTCAAAACCTTCCTTTAAATACAAAAATGTTGTCTCTTCCTCTAAGCCATTAAAATTACTTCATATTGATCTATTTGGGCCAGTTAAAACTGCATCCATCAGAGGTAAGAAGTATGGATTTGTCATTGTTGATGACTTCAGCAGATGGACATGGGTAAAGTTTTTAAAACACAAGGATGAGTCACATTCTGTGTTCATTGACTTTTGTACTCAAGTGCAAAACGAAAAAGATTTTAAAATCATAAAAGTCAGAAGTGATCATGGTGGTAAATTTGAAAATCATTATTTTGAAAAATATTTTAATGAAAATGGTATTGTTCACAATTTTTCTTGTCCTATAACTCCCCAAAAAAATGGAGTTGTAGAAAGAAAGAATAGAACATTACAAGAAATAGCCAGAACCATGATCAATGAAACTAATATGGCAAAGCACTTTTGGGCAGAAGTTGTGAACACATCGTGTTACATTCAAAATAGAATCTCTATGAGACCTATTCTTCAAAAGACTCCCTATGAATTGTGGAAAAACAGGAAACCCAACATTTCTTATTTCCATCCTTTTGGATGTACTTGTTTTATTCTGAACACTAAAGAAACTCTGAACAAGTTTGATTCTAAAGCACAAAAGTGTTTTCTGCTTAGATATTCTGAATGCTCAAAAGGCTATAGAGTATACAATACCGAAACTTTGATTGTTAAAGAATCAATCAAAGTCAGGTTTGATGATAAGCTTGGCCAGCAACAGCCAAAGAAAATTGATTTTTCTGTAGGTACAGAAGATCATCCCTCAAACTCTGAAACTTCAGAAGCAAAGGAAGACTCAGAAGCAAAGGAAGACTCAGCAGATCATTCTCTTGACAATGCTCTGGACAACCTCAAAATCTCTGATCAACCCACTCAGAAAAGGTTTCCTAGAATCTCTTCAGCTCATCAAGAAGACGTAATCATTGGAAGAAAAGAAGATCCCATCAGAATAAGATCCTCTCTCAGAATCAATGAAGAATCTTTGTTTGGTTTGGTTTCTCTGATTGATCCAACTTCCATTGATGAAGCTCTAGAAGATAATGATTGGATCTTAGTAATGCAAGAAGAACTCAATCAATTATCCAGAAATGATGTATGGAATCTAGTTCCAAGACCCAAAGGATTCAACATTATAGGAACCAAATGGGTCTTCAGAAACAAACTAAACGAGCAAGGAGAGGTGATCAAAAACAAAGCACGACTGGTTGCACAAGGTTATAGTCAACAAGAAGGAATTGATTATAATGAAACCTTTGCCCCAGTCGTCAGGTTAGAGTCTATAAGATTATTAATTTATTTTGCTGTATAAAATAAAATTTCATTATATCAAATGGATGTTAAAAGTGCATTTTTAAATGGCTATATTGAAGAATAAGTTTATGTCCATCAACCTCCTGGATTTAATGATTCAAAACATCCAGAACATGTTTTTAAATTAAAAAAGTCTTTGTACGGTTTAAAACAAGCTCCCAGAGCTTGGTATGATCATCTGAGTAATTTTATTTTAGAAAAAGATTTTACCAGAGGGAAAGTGGACACAACTCTTTTCAGAAAGACATTTAAAAATGATATTTTAATTTGTCAAATTTATGTTGATGATATAATTTTTGGAACCTGTAATATCTCCCTTGGAAAAGAATTTGCTGAGACCATGCAGGAAGAATTTGAAATGAGCATGATGGGAGAATTGAAGTTCTTTCTGGGAATTCAAATCAACCAGACTCCAGAAGGTACTTACATACATCAGATGAAGTATGTTAAAGAACTTCTGAAGAAATTTCAGATGTCAGAAAGCAAAGATGCCAAGACACCTATGCATCAAACCTACATTCTGGGAAAAGATGAGGTAAGTATGAAGGTAGATCAGAAGCTCTATAGAGGTATGATTGGATCCCTTCTCTATCTGACTGCATCTAGACCTGATATACTATTCAGCGTGTGTTTGTGTGCTAGATTCCAATCAGATCCTAGAGAATCTCACTTAACAGCTGTTAAAAGAATTCTTAGGTATCTGAAAGGTACTACTAATCTGGGTTTGTGTTACATAAGATCATAAGATTACAGACTAGTAGGTTATTATGATGCTGACTTTGCTGGAGATAGAATTGAAAAAAAGAGCACCTCCAGAAGCTGCCAGTTTCTAGGTGACAATCTTATCTCGTGGTACAGCAAGAAGCAAGCAACAATTGCACTTTCAACCACAGAAGCTGAGTATATATTTGCTGCTGGATGTAGTTCTCAGATGATTTGGATGAAAAGTCAGCTAGAAGATTTCAATCTTTATGAAAGTAAGATTCCCATCTTCTGTGACAATACTTCTGCTATTTGTCTTTCTAAGAATCCAATTTTACATTCTAAAGCCAAACATATTGAAATTAAATATCATTTTATAAGGGACTATATTCAGAAGGGAATTTTAAATTTAATTTTTGTAATAACAGACCATCAATGGGCTGACATTTTTACCAAACCCCTTTCAGAAGATAGATTTAATTTCATTTTGAAAAATATTTGTATGGAATTATGTCCTGAATAAAATAATATTTATCTTCTGTGTTTAACTTCAGAATATTCTGAAATGAATGCTCTGATTAACAACTCTTCAGAAGTTAGAAGAGAAGTTGCATCAGAAGCTATATGAAAAGTTCTGAAATGTTCTAATGCTTCATTTCTAAGTATAGTTCAGAAATTCATTAGAACAAACAGTTGTCCCATGCATCCTTCAGGAAATGAACACTTGGTGTGTTTCTGAAAGGTCACGCGTGCAAAATCTACTGACGCCGTTCTAGGTAACTATTATGATTAGCTAATCACACGTTTTCCCTTAATTTTGGAAAAATCATTAAATGCTCGTAATGATGAGATTCGTTTTAAATTCTTTAAAAATTCTTTTTTAATTTTATTTCTAAACCTATTTCTGAAAATTTTTTCATATAAATACTTTTGGAAAATCCCTTTTTCATTCTTTACCGTCTTCTTCAAAACTCAAGTGTTTCTGTACTTTTTCTCTAAAACCCTTTTCTTCATCTCTCATCTCTAAGAACTTCAATGGCTTCTTCTTTTACCCACTCTGAGCAATACATTGTGCCTGAGAGAACTACTCTCATTCCTGTAGACAGCTTGGAAGTTTTAAGTGAGTAAATGGTAGATTTTGAGAATCTAAGAGAAAATGGTTTTGACTTGTTTCCTGCTGTTAAGTTTCAAGGTTGGAAAACTTTTTTGATCATCTCATTGGTCCAGTATTTCCACATTTGGTGAAGGAATTCTGGATACATGCTATTGCAACCCCTAAGGTTATCCTCTCTTTCGTAATGGGCAAGGAAATCTCCATTACATAAAATCAAATCAGAAAGTTGCTAGGTTTTAAAGGACTTAGAGTAACAGGTATGCCAAGCAGAAGAATGGAAATGTCAAGGGTCTACTCAGAGATTTTCACAAATGGTCAAGGATCTTCAAAAGTCAGGGACTTGAAAGATAAATATAAGATTTGGGCAAGGATTATCCATGGGTGTATTCACCATAGGAAGGACACCAACTCTCCAGATTACATTAACGCTGATCAACAATACTTGTTGTTCTGCCTTGGACCAAATGTAAAAATTGATTTGCCTTATTTGCTGTTTGAACATCTCTGGAACCATGTAAAAGAGACTAGAGAAGCTGAAAGGATGAAAACCCAAAATCCAAAAGGAATTGGATTCCTATGGGTAGATTAATATCAGACATTCTGACTGAGAATGGTCTGATTGCTCACCTAGATGAAGCCAATCTTCTGGGGGAGCTAGAACCTACTTGTGGTAAGACTATGACTGGGAAGAATTTACTGAAAAGGAGAATAACTGAAAAGCTGCTGGTGGAACCAACTCCGTATGTGTCAGCTTCTATGAAGAGAAGAAGGATACCTATTGCTGATTTCCCTATGTTCAACTCAGGAGACCATCCACATATCATCCTGCACTACATTGAAATCTGCAAAGAGACTGGAACACCTATTGATCCAGCTTGGCTCCAAGGAAGAAATCAAGCTGCTCCAGATGTTGTTCTTCAGGAATCTTTGAAGAGGAAAGCAGTTGAAGGACCTTCTGCCACACCTCAAAAGAAGAAAAAGAAGACAGGTAAACCTGCTGAAACTATCACTGTTTATGATTCTGTCAATGTATCTACATCTGCTGAACCCTCACAAACCTTAGGAGATATAGATGTTGATATTGACCTGACCTTACAATCCGACTCTCTTGCTGACAACCCTCAGAGAAATCAAGTTTTATCAGACTTGAGTGACTTTGACTCTGATGAACACTCTGAAACCCAATCAGAACCCTCTCAATCAAAACCCTCTCACTCAGAACCCTCTAAACCATCTGTTTCTCAACCCATTCCTACTGAACGCTTTTCAAGACCTCCTCCCTTACCTCTATCACTCAGACCATCTGGATGGTATGATGCTGGTTCTTGGAGAATACCATGTGTGATCGGTGGATCTGGAACTGACTGTTTAAAGCTGGTTCGCGAAATGTCGCGGAAGCAAGAGTCGCCACCGTCTTTTATTTTCTCCAAATGGAAAGGACAAAAGCACAGAAAAATTCCTTATAGAGATTGCTCTCGGTTCGGGAGGTAGATTTATAGAAAGGGAAGGTGTTAGCACCCTTTCTATCCATGGTTATCCACGGGCTCTTAGATACTTGCTCATTTGTGTTTTCAAAAGGTTTTCTTTTCAATTGTGAGTGAGTTTGAAAAAGTTTCGTTTAAAAATTTCAGATCGACTCTTGTATCAGTCCTCAAGAGTGTTTGAAAAATTATTTTGAAAGCTTTTGAAAGTGTCGGTGTGAAAAGAGTTTTGATTTGTTTTTGAATAGAGCAAGTATCTACGAGTCATCTACCTACCCTAAGGAATTAGGCTGTGTAAATGTCCTTAAGGTAGTGCCATCCCACCATTGAGAGATAGGTAGCACCACCGTTGGAGGTGTTCGGGTCAATTCGAGGTTCGAGACATGGTGATCACCAGAGCAATGGGAAGACACCTTAGAAGCTACCCTCATGCCAGGTTCCCGGATCATGAGGACTTACTAAGACATCCTCTACTCGACGATCACCTTTCGAGGCAAGGCAACAGTGAGGCGTACCCTAGGGGTGGTGTGTGCGATTCGTGTGTCGTTTTCATTTGCATTTATCTTGTCATGTCATTGGTGTTCTACGCTTGTTTTTATTTATGTCCATACATTCTTTCATGCTTTGATTTAACAATTAAAATATTGCGAGAAAAAGTAAATTCTAAGCTATTACAAAAGGCGCGGGTCCACATCGCCAAAAGTTTCTCGAACCCGATTTGACAGAAAATAAATAAAGTAAAAGAAAATAAGGAATTAAAAGTGCGAGCAATTATTTACACGGCTTTGGGAGAGATACATAAATATTTAAACGGAACAAAATAAATATGCGAATTGATAAGAAATTAAGAACGAGGGCGTTGGACCCTTTTGCAAAAATTAAATTAATGAGGAATTAATTAAAATTAAAAGAAAGAAAGAACTTGTTTTTGGTATTTTTTTAGTATTTATGATTTAATATGAAAAAAAAGAGAATTAACTAAAATTAAAATAAGATGCAAACCCTAATTCTAATTACTTTTAGTTTATTAAGAAAACATTAGAATTTAACCTAAATTAACCCTAATTTTTTATGTACAATTTTAATTACAAAAAATAAATATTTAATTATTTAATTATTTATGAAAGAAAAGAAAAAAAGATGAAAATTAAATAAACCCTAGTTCTATATTTTTTAGGTTTTTTTATAAAAAAAGAATTAAGATTAACCTAATTTAAAACTAAATTTAATTACATGCAAACTTATTTAAAAAAACTAAAATAAAAATTATTTATTGTTTTAACTCTTTTCTGTTTTTTTTATGATATTTTATATTTTGTGAAAATATTAAATTGACTAAAAGAATAATAATTAAAAGAAGATAAAAATAATGAAAAGATAAAAAAATAACAAAATTTTGCAAACCTTGGGGGTATCAGTCCCCAGATGGGAGGTATAGCCCAAGCAATTCTGGCCCATTAGCATGGTCCGTTTGACTTTTCCAGTTAGCGTGCTGGCACATTGACTCACGTCTACGCTGTTCTCCAATTCTCAGCCTTTGGATTGACCCTGATATGCACATGGACGGTTTGATCTGGAGGCATATGATGTATCCTTATCATTGACGCTGCACAGGAAGATTTATAGAAAAATAATATGGACATAGGTGAAGACCTGGGGCTCGAACCCAGGTCATGAATGTTATCAGTAACCGTGTTTACCACTAAGCCATCCCAAACGCATTTAATATATAATAACTAATAAACATTATAAAGAAAAACAAAGGGTCAGTGGTTCAAACGCGCGAAACATTTAAACGTTCCAATCAGTGCCTCCCACGTAATCGTCTTCCTCGCGTGGTTTTTTATTTTTCTGAAATACAAACACATTAAGCCACGGTTTTCCAACTGTTCTCTTAGGCACGCTTTGGAAAAATAGCGATTAGCTATTAGGTGCTCATAAATTGAGCGCGAGTATGGATTCTGCTTCGTCCAAGTGCGCTAAATTCAATGGCTTTGGTCTCAGCCTTCAATTTTGCCTTATTTCAAAACCCCCAATTTAAGGTCCTGTAAACCCTAAAATTCAATAATGGTATAATCGTGTACAAGGCATAAGAACATAATTAAACACATGGGTTAGCTTTAGAAGTGCATAAGGAATATGAATCAATGAATAAAATTTTATGAGGATGCCTGCAAATCAAAATACGCATGTGCATTTTTCATGAAACATATTGAGTTCTGTATACCGATTCCTGAGGTTTTGATGAGCGTTTGTGATTGGAAAACGTTCAGTGATGCTTGAGGAAGCTAATGGAATAGGCTTTGAGACTTGAATCGCCTTGCAAAGGTGTTTTCAGATTTGAGATTTTTGAAAAAATTCCAAGTTTGATTATGGTTTTTCTGAGCAGCTGCGTGTGTGTTTTGATTAGGTTTTCATTCAGGCTTATGTAATGAATATATTAGGTCAAGAAAATTGATCAAGATCTCTTGCAATGATGGTTTTGAAGATTTGATTTTCCATCATTGTTTTTTCAATCTTTCCATGTGCTTTTTGATACAAATCAACTCCAATCTCTCCAAATCTTTCTATATTGGGATATGCACGAATTATTGAGAATAAAACATGTACAAAAAGATTTGATAGGTTAAGTTAAGTATTTTTCATATATTTATTTTAATTTAAATGAATTATTATTAATAAAAATCCAAATAAATAAATAAAAAATGAATAAAACTTCCATTTGGGCCAAGTGGTCGTGCACATGCCATGGATGATGAATTATGGAAGAAAAATGGGCCCATTAGCAATTTTAGGTCATTTGAACCAATGTTGACTTTTCAAAATATCCAAAAATTTCCCAACTTCTACAAGGCATAACTTGCTCAATTTTTAAGATTTTCTCATGTTCTTGGACATTTTGGAAAGGTATTTGAGTCCTCTAACCAATGTCTTTGGTCCCATGTCATTTTGATTTACCAATCTCAAGTTATGGCCTTTGACTTAAAGTCCCTTTTTGTTGACTTTTTCAGCTGTCCAAATAAGGAAACTTTTGCATCTTGATGATTTTTGAGCCAAGCTTTGAGAATCATGATCAAGCATTGATAAAATGATGTTTGTGGCTTCAAAATGATATGTTGACCAAAAATTTGAACTTTTGACTGTCAAATGACCATTTTGCCCCTACAGTTGACTGTAGTGCAATTAGGGTTTTGACTGTGCAATTTTGTGCTGAATGTCTTGAAACTTGATATGAGGATGCTTGACCATATTTGTAGGCATATGAGACTTGATTAGACCTTTGAAAACTTCCTTTTCTTGATCAGGAGCAAAACCCTAATCTTGACTGTTTAGGAGACCCTTGACTATGCAACCCTTGGGGAATTTTGAAGCTTGACTTTGCAAATCTTTGAAGAATATGGGAGGGAAAATTTTGGGGTACAACAGTTGCCCCTGTTCAATCTTCTTAGACCTGAGGATGCAGATTGGCTGACGTGCCTTTCGTAATCCGAGGGTAGAAGATGATTGAACACTAGAGTGCCCAGAAATTTGCGCTCACATAGTAGCAGTGATGATGGAATGGGCTTATAGATGCCATTTAGAGATTGGTGAACAGGATGATGGGCTTATAGATGCCATCTGGATGTTGATCGTGTAAGAGATTCCTTAGCGAGAACCTGCATACCTGCAAAAGAAGAATGAGTACCTGACACGTTGCAGGAGCTGGTTTTCAGATGTTTGGTATAGATATGTCCTGACTGGCTACAGGAGCTGAATCTGGAGCTTCACAAGATGATGAATGAACCAGGGGTGGTTACTACCTTAGCATGAACGGTAAGAGAACCTTGGGTGACTTTATCCTCAACAACGCTCGTTGAGAAAATCTTGGTGGGAATTACCATCTTCGCAGTATCGGGAAGAGAACCAAAGGAAATTATAATCTGAAAGGGAATTACATCTCACGCACCGTCGGGGAGAGAACCATAGGAAGTTATAACCTGAAAGGGAATTACATCTCACGCACCGTCGGGGAGAGAACCATAGGAAGTTATAACCTGATAACTTCTACTGAGTCTTCATCATAAAAATCTGTTGGGAGTCGATTTGGCTGGACTAGAGAAGGCCTTGGACTGGATAAGAAATCTTTGGAGTTGATTAATTGAACCGGTCTAGGTCTTGAAATATGATGGAGAATTTAGCTGAATCCTTCCTGAAAGGTAAAGATCAGTCATATGTAATGCATGATATGGATCAAGCAATGATGTTCTCAACATAAATGAGATTTGTATGATATGATGCGTCTATGCATGCTATAATGATGTATGTGATGTTTTATGAATGTATTTTTTCGTCTAGGAAAGTAAATCCTTGACGGGTGCCGGGAAGTCATATCCTGGGCTGACGCTGAAGAATAGATTTTGCTTCCACTGGGGATGATAATTGCAAGAATACCGGTAGGAGAAGATGACTCCGTTGAGGAATAAACTTGGCAAATGGAAGATTCTGCGGGGAGAAAAATACTCTAGCGACCATGCTGGGGAGTGATACTCTGTGGGGAGAGGTATTTCTGCTGAATTGTCGATAAACATTACTGGGGATATCTTTGCTGTATTGGAAGTGCTAATAGACTTCGCTGGGGGTAAGAAGACTTTGTCAACGACGATCTTTCCATGGCTTTTGGCTGAGGATAACCCAGTTATATCCTGTTAAGGAAATAACTCTTTAAATAAAGCTGGACGACGCGTTCGTACTCTTGCGTGGGGTAAGCTTCCAGAATCTACTAGGGATAAGCTTACTGCTTGGGGATATGTGGATTCCAACTTTCCTGGGGGACTAGATTGGACTCTCCTGGGGAGATTTTGAACTGTAATTTTGTAAGTTGAAAGAGGGAACATATGTAAGGTTGCCTGCTGATGAGCTCGTGTAAAACCACATCTGAAATGGAGAAGGAATCTGTGTAGGATTACTTTGATGAGTTCGTGTAAAACTTCGTTTTTGGAAAGGGAGAACCTGTGTAGGGTTTCTGGGTGACGAGTCCATGTAAAACTGCATCTTGAAGAGAGGGAACCGGTGTATGGTTGCTTGATATCGAGTTCGTGTAAAACTATGTCCGGAGAAGGAGAACCTGTGTAGGGTTGCCTGGTGAGGTAAGTTCGTGTAAAACTTCTTGATGAACCGGGGTGAGGTTATCTTGAGCTAAATCCATGTAAGACTTCTGGGGGAACCGGGGTTAGGTTGCCGCAGGATAAGTTCGTGTAAAAACTTCTTGATGAACCGAGGTAAGGTCATCTTGGGGTAAGTCCATGTGAGACTTCTGGAGAAACCGGGGTCAGGTTACGGCAGGATAAGTTTGTATAAAACTTCTTGGTGAACCGGGGTGAGGTTACTTGTGGATAAGTCCATGTAAGATTTTTGGAGGAACCGGGGTTAGGTTACTTGGGATAAATCCATGTAAGATTTCTGGAGGAACCGGGGTTAGGTTACCTTGGGATAAATCCATGTAAGATTTCTGGAGGAACCGGGGTTAGGTTGCCTTGGGATAAATCCATGTAAGATTTCTGGGAGGCACTAGGGTTAGGTTGCCTTGGGATAAATCCATGTAAGATTTCTGGAGGAACCGGGGTAAGGTTACTTCGGGATAAGTTTGTGTAAAACTTCTGGATGAAAATTGAGAAGGAACCGGTGTAGGGTTGCATGATTTTGATTAAGTGGATGATTGTCCTGTTTGGTTTCGGATGTTAACCCACGATCTGGAATTTGTAAAGGTAGATGGTAATCCTCCTTATGTTGATCTTTCCTTTGTACTTTGGTTGACAGAGCAATTGGATCGCCTGGATAACTCATTATTGCCCCTGTTTCGGAGGTGAGGAAAGAGGATACCTGTGGGGGTAATTTGACAAGTCTTCGGGTAGACAAGTGATGAGATACCGGAACATAGTCGTACGCTTTGATCCCTAACTTTTTCCTGGACCGCCCTTTCGGGTTTTCAGTCCACCGGGATACCCATTTTTGCCCAAGCCGCCTTTTCAGGTTTTCGACTTGCCGGGTGTACATATTTTTTTCTTTTCATCCCTTCATTTTTGCCCGAACCCTTTTGGTTCGACGGGAAGCCCTTATTTTTGCCTAGGTGTGTCAACCTATCGGGTCTTTGATTACGCGTAGTACTTTTTTCGACTATGTCCACGCTCTCAGAATGTAGGGAGTTGCCCCTGTTGGAAGTATTTTGTCCTGCCCCAGATGATGGGCAATGCTCCTACTGTGCCCCTTGATTGGAGGTACTTCTGTTCACAAGGTGTTCATCGTGCGAATTTCCCTGCTGTTCAAACAAATAGTCATATGCAAACAAGGTTATTTTAAGAATGCAAAACCTATGTCTGTCTTGAAGATTTTGAAAATGCATTCTTTTTTCATAAAACAAGTGAATGTTTGTAAAACGTGATGTCAACTCCGTATTTACCGTAACCTTAAGGAGTCAGGATACCTTCGTAACAGTATGCTTTCGAACTAACCCATGCTCCGGCTAGGACTTTTGAGGGTTATAACGTGGCCTGGTTCACGATTTAAGAAACAAAGGATAAAGGCTCAAATTATTTGTACCCACCCGCTCTTCGTGATGTTCTTCAAACCTAAACTCAGTTGATCGTGCGTTAGACCTTGGTTGAGTCTTTGCTTTGATATACCAGCGATGGTTCGGATATTGACAGTATATTTTGACTAGGCAGTCATTTCCTTTTTTTGTTGAGGGTTTGTAGGACCTCTTTCTTTTTGATTTCGTTATCCCTATTTTTTTGCCTGAACTGTTTCCTTTTTGGAATTACAGTCAGCGGGATGCCCCAGTTTCATAAGTCCCTTTTTATAGGTTTTGACTTCTTGGGCTTTTTTATTTATGAATTTGATAATGACTGCCTGTCTTTATCGATTATTCGGAACCATCACTGTCTTTTTTCGTTTTGTAAAGATCTCTTCGGTGCCATTCGTCATGCACTTGGATCAACTGAGAGAACTACCCTGCCCCCGGTTATGATTAAGGGTTTTAAATTTCGAAAAGAAAAACTCCTACTTCTTTGGCTCAGATGGGTTGACGAGGGATTATCATCCTTATAACTCCAGTGTTTAGGGATTGAAACAATGCCTGTACCTCATCAGCGGGGTCTGTTCAAAAGCATACTGTACATTGTGGTATCGTTTTCGTCATCCTCCCTCAAGAGGCTTAGAATTTTCAATCAAGAGTTGACCATCACAAAAATATGAAAGCAGTTTTAAGCATAGTAAACATAATTAAATCAAGACAGACATGTGTAATGCATTCATGAAATAAAAGAGTTTAACATGATAATTGTTTATCTGAACAAGAAAAGAAAAATACAACTTGAATTCAAATGAACAAAAATCTCTCGACCCTAGCCATGTTTTGGCAATGGAGCAGTGATCACGTTGGGAGTCTCGGCAGGCTCGAACTCGATCTCTTTGGCATCGATCATGTTCTGAATCTTGTACTTCAGTGCCCAACAGTCCTCAGTATCGTGCCCCGGGCTATCAGAATGATAAGCACACCTCGCTTCTGGGTTGTAGCTTAGAGAGGAAGTCTTGGGATTTGCAGGAGGGTTGATCACCGCAATCAGGTTCATTTTCAACATGTGCTGCAATGCTTGTGACCATGGCATGTTAATGTTGGTGAATTGTCTTTTAGGCTCGTCCGGCCTTCGCTGGTTTCCCTTTTGTGGTTGGCAGCGTGGTGCAGAACCAGAAATCATGACTGCCCCTGCATGTTGGTCACGACGACTCTTTTGGCTGTATGCAGCATTAGATTCTTTCTTTCCCGTGTAAGGCTTTTTGTGAGTGTCAGAAGGTGTGGCCTCTTGGATTTTCCCACTCTTGATACCAGCTTCAATTCTTTCGCCAGTCAGGATGAGGTCGGTAAATCCCGCAGATGAATTACCAATGAGATGATTGAAGAATGGCCCGGATAGGGTCCCCAAGAACATATCAACGAGTTCCCGGTCAGTTAATGGAGGCTGCACCCTTCCAGCAAGGTCTCTCCATCTCTGCGCGTATTCCTTGAAACCTTCACTTGACCCCAGCGACATACCCTGGAGTTGGGTACGTGTAGGAGCAAGGTCGGCATTGTACTGGTAATGTTTGTAGAAAGCAGTGGCTAGGTCTTCCCAGGTATGGATGTTGGCTCCATTCAATTGATAGAACCACTCGAGCTGAGTCCCTGAAAGACTCTCTTGGAAGAAATGGATCCATAAGTCTTTGTCAGCTGTATAGGGCTGGATCCTCCTTGTGTAAGCCCTGAGATGCAATTTAGGACAGGATGCCCCGTCGTATTTAGCAAAGGCAGGTGCCTTAAACTTGTGCGGGATCACTACCCCAGAAGACAGACCTAGATCCTCGAAGTCCAGGCCAGGCACTTTTTGTATCTCCATAGCAATGAGCCGGTCTTCCAACTGTTTGTACCTATCTTCAGCCGGAGGGTACTGTTCGTCGTTAAAATCTGTCTCGCTGTCGGAGACCACTGGACTGGGAACCCTTTCCTCTTGATGACTGCCTTTCCCCACAGATGGAGTTGTCCTCTCAGTTTCATCCTGCTGCGCATCCCTAGATCTGCGTCTAGGGCTGAACAAAACAGTCCTCTTCTTCTTCTTTTCCTTCTTCAAGAGCAGAGCCTTCAGATCTTGTTGCCCCTGGGTCAAATTCATGATCAGCCCTTGGAACTGGGCGTTCTGAGCCTGGAGGGCCTTGATAGTGTGCTCGGTTGAGGATTCAGGATTCATGACGAGACTGCTGAAATAAACAGCGAAGAAGGTAAGCAACCTGCAGAGAATGGATACTTGTTATGCAATGATGTGTATGATATGCATGCAATGATTTCAAGGACCTCGCGGGGTAAACAAGAAAATTTGTTAGCATTTGGATCCGGTAGCTTGATTGAAAGAACTTCATATTTGTTGAGAGTCTTTCTTCCAAGGGTCAAAGGCTCACCATATCCAGTGGGTCATAGCCCCTAACACCCTTGGCTAGAGGAAAATAAATCCCCTTTGCCCCTTGCTGGGTGTTTGATTCATCATGACCTGCATCACAAGCCCTTGAGATCCTTGAAATGGGTTAGGATGTATGCAATGGTATGATGTCATGCTATGCATGGGATAATGTGAGTAAACCCTGTTATGAGTCTCTAATTAAGGACTGCAAACCAAAACCTGCAAGAAACTTAGGATACCCTGTTATGAGTCCCAATTAAGGACTTAAAACATAACCTGCAAGAACAAGTGTCAGGTAACAGGCATGCAGATAGTCAAGTACGAAGGCACACAAGTCACACAAAAGAGCCCTTAGAGTTTAGGCCAGCATGAAGTTTGGGGTACTACCCTCTTGAAGTTGGTGGGCTCAACCTGTCCTATTAGAAGTAACCGGGTTCTAAGGGTCCCAATATCACTGGATTGCTTTCATTGTTCATCGTTTCGATTTAGCCACTGAACTGGCGACCGAAATATTCCAGGAAAGCAACCCTCAATTGAGTGTAGTATCGAGTATCAACCAACCTCGGACTGCACCAAAGTCAGTTATCTCACTACCCTAAAGAGGCCAAGATAGTTCAATTAAGGTTCCTAAGGCCTGTTGATGCTTCATGACACCACGCGGAGGCCCTGTACTCTCCTTGACTGAACTCAAGGGTTACCGGTACACACCAAAGTGCCACATCAACGTAGCAGACAGTTTCAACCATGTCGGTATACCCCGCACAGTTCCCTCACAGCCTTGTTGCTACTTTCTAAGAAGGTATCCCCAGATCCGGGTTAGGATCTATAGAACTCCCAAGCAACCCACAATTTAAAGCACACAAGGAAAACAATTGAAAACATAGTTATGAACTAGCCCTAAGGTACACCTCACTTTAAGTTTTATCCCCAGCAGAGTCGCCAGTTCTGTGATCGGTGGATCTGGAACTGACTGTTTAAAGCTGGTTCGCGAAATGTCGCGGAAGCAAGAGTCGCCACCGTCTTTTATTTTCTCCAAATGGAAAGGACAAAAGCACAGAAAAATTCCTTATAGAGATTGCTCTCGGTTCGGGAGGTAGATTTATAGAAAGGGAAGGTGTTAGCACCCTTTCTATCCATGGTTATCCACGGGCTCTTAGATACTTGCTCATTTGTGTTTTCAAAAGGTTTTCTTTTCAATTGTGAGTGAGTTTGAAAAAGTTTCGTTTAAAAATTTCAGATCGACTCTTGTATCAGTCCTCAAGAGTGTTTGAAAAATTATTTTGAAAGCTTTTGAAAGTGTCGGTGTGAAAAGAGTTTTGATTTGTTTTTTAATAGAGCAAGTATCTACGAGTCATCTACCTACCCTAAGGAATTAGGCTGTGTAAATGTCCTTAAGGTAGTGCCATCCCACCATTGAGAGATAGGTAGCACCACCGTTGGAGGTGTTCGGGTCAATTCGAGGTTCGGGACATGGTGATCACCAGAGCAATGGGAAGACACCTTAGAAGCTACCCTCATGCCAGGTTCCCGGATCATGAGGACTTACTAAGACATCCTCTACTCGACGATCACCTTTCGAGGCAAGGCAACAGTGAGGCGTACCCTAGGGGTGGTGTGTGCGATTCGTGTGTCGTTTTCATTTGCATTTATCTTGTCATGTCATTGGTGTTCTACGCTTGTTTTTATTTATGTCCATACATTCTTTCATGCTTTGATTTAACAATTAAAATATTGCGAGAAAAAGTAAATTCTAAGCTATTACAAAAGGCGCGGGTCCACATCGCCAAAAGTTTCTCGAACCCGATTTGACAGAAAATAAATAAAGTAAAAGAAAATAAGGAATTAAAAGTGCGAGCAATTATTTACACGGCTTTGGGAGAGATACATAAATATTTAAACGGAACAAAATAAATATGCGAATTGATAAGAAATTAAGAACGAGGGCGTTGGACCCTTTTGCAAAAATTAAATTAATGAGGAATTAATTAAAATTAAAAGAAAGAAAGAACTTGTTTTTGGTATTTTTTAGTATTTATGATTTAATATGAAAAAAAAGAGAATTAACTAAAATTAAAATAAGATGCAAACCCTAATTCTAATTACTTTTAGTTTATTAAGAAAACATTAGAATTTAACCTAAATTAACCCTAATTTTTTATGTACAATTTTAATTACAAAAAATAAATATTTAATTATTTAATTATTTATGAAAGAAAATAAAAAAAGATGAAAATTAAATAAACCCTAGTTCTATATTTTTTAGGTTTTTTTATAAAAAAAGAATTAAGATTAACCTAATTTAAAACTAAATTTAATTACATGCAAACTTATTTAAAAAAACTAAAATAAAAATTATTTATTGTTTTAACTCTTTTCTGTTTTTTTTATGATATTTTATATTTTGTGAAAATATTAAATTGACTAAAATAATAATAATTAAAAGAAGATAAAAATAATGAAAAGATAAAAAAATAACAAAATTTTGCAAACCTTGGGGGTATCAGTCCCCAGATGGGAGGTATAGCCCAAGCAATTCTGGCCCATTAGCATGGTCCGTTTGACTTTTCCAGTTAGCGTGCTGGCACATTGACTCACGTCTACGCTGTTCTCCAATTCTCAGCCTTTGGATTGACCCTAATATGCACATGGACGGTTTGATCTGGAGGCATATGATGTATCCTTATCATTGACGCTGCACAGGAAGATTTATAGAAAAATAATATGGACATAGGTGAAGACCTGGGGCTCGAACCCAGGTCATGAATGTTATCAGTAACCGTGTTTACCACTAAGCCATCCCAAACGCATTTAATATATAATAACTAATAAACATTATAAAGAAAAACAAAGGGTCAGTGGTTCAAACGCGCGAAACATTTAAACGTTCCAATCAGTGCCTCCCACGTAATCGTCTTCCTCGCGTGGTTTTTTATTTTTCTGAAATACAAACACATTAAGCCACGGTTTTCCAACTGTTCTCTTAGGCATGCTTTGGAAAAATAGCGATTAGCTATTAGGTGCTCATAAATTGAGCGCAAGTATGGATTCTGCTTCGTCCAAGTGCGCTAAATTCAATGGTTTTGGTCCCAGCCTTCAATTTTGCCTTATTTCAAAACCCCCAATTTAAGGTCCTGTAAACCCTAAAATTCAATAATGGTATAATCGTGTACAAGGCATAAGAACATAATTAAACACATGGGTTAGCTTTAGAAGTGCATAAGGAATATGAATCAATGAATAAAATGTTACGAGGATGCCTGCAAATCAAAATACGCATGTGCATTTTTCATGAAACATATTGAGTTCTGTATACCGATTCCTGAGGTTTTGATGAGCGTTTGTGATTGGAAAACGTTCAGTGATGCTTGAGGAAGCTAATGGAATAGGCTTTGAGACTTGAATCGCCTTGCAAAGGTGTTTTCAGATTTGAGATTTTTGAAAAAATTCCAAGTTTGATTATGGTTTTTCTGAGCAGCTGCGTGTGTGTTTTGATTAGGTTTTCATTCAGGCTTATGTAATGAATATATTAGGTCAAGAAAATTGATCAAGATCTCTTGCAATGATGGTTTTGAAGATTTGATTTTCCATCATTGTTTTTTCAATCTTTCCATGTGCTTTTTGATACAAATCAACTCCAATCTCTCCAAATCTTTCTATATTGGGATATGCACGAATTATTGAGAATAAAACATGTACAAAAAGATTTGATAGGTTAAGTTAAGTATTTTTCATATATTTATTTTAATTTAAATGAATTATTATTAATAAAAATCCAAATAAATAAATAAAAAATGAATAAAACTTCCCTTTGGGCCAAGTGGTCGTGCACATGCCATGGATGATGAATTATGGAAGAAAAATGGGCCCATTAGCAATTTTAGGTCATTTGAACCAATGTTGACTTTTCAAAATATCCAAAAATTTCCCAACTTCTACAAGGCATAACTTGCTCAATTTTTAAGCTTTTCTCATGTTCTTGGACATTTTGGAAAGGTCTTTGAGTCCTCTAACCAATGTCTTTGGTCCCATGTCATTTTGATTTACCATTCTCAAGTTATGGCCTTTGACTTAAAGTCCCTTTTTGTTGAATTTTTCAGCTGTCCAAATAAGGAAACTTTTGCATCTTGATGATTTTTGAGCCAAGCTTTGAGAATCATGATCAAGAATTGATCAAATGATGTTTGTGGCTTCAAAATGATATGTTGACCAAAAATTTGAACTTTTGACTGTCAAATGACCATTTTGCCCCTACAGTTGACTGTAGTGCAATTAGGGTTTTGACTGTGCAATTTTGTGCTGAATGTCTTGAAACTTGATATGAGGATGCTTGACCATATTTGTAGGCATATGAGACTTGATTAGACCTTTGAAAACTTCCTTTTCTTGATCAGGAGCAAAACCCTAATCTTGACTGTTTAGGAGATCCTTGACTATGCAACCCTTGGGGAATTTTGAAGCTTGACTTTGCAAATCTTTGAAGAATATGGGAGGGCAAATTTTGGGGTACAACACCATGGATCAATGAACCTCTAGCCACTATAAAGCCTCCATTCAATCTACCATCTGAAAACATTTTTTCCATGAATTGACCACAACCTCAGAACCCCATTCCCACTGTTGAAAATACAATAATAATTTCACCTGACATCACACCACCAACTTCACCACAACATCCAACACCAAACTCACCTATACTCTCACCTCCTCATATTCCAGAACACCAATATTTTGAACCACCTGAAACTCATGAATCATCCGAACCTCATGATCAACCAGCTCCACCTAACCTTGTTGACCAACCTGACCATTCAACCACTTCTGAACCAACAAATTATGAACCTGCTAACTTTTTAAGAACTGTAGTGGATTATGAATCTCTACAATTCTTGAAAAACAAAACTTTCAAGGTTGTCCCAAAACCTGTTCAGCCAGATGTGAATACATTATTTCATAATTTTTTAACAGATGTTCAAGCATGGTTGAATCTGCTGAAGGAAGATCGATCCAGAAGTGTGAACCCAGCTGCAACGGATCTTCTATGGGAAACCTTCAGAAGAACTTTTGATGCTAAGTCACTAAAGCTACATGACTTATGTCACTTTCAGGTGCTGGACAACTTTTCCAAACTTCTGCATGCATTCAAGTTAGAAGCTGCTGACATTTGGAATAAGAAGTCTTCTCTAACGATTGTTGATACACCAACTGATACATTGGACAGATCAGAAGATGAATCTGAAGATGCCTCTGACGATTCAAACCCTCTGGCTATTGTTCTATTTAATCAACCTTCTGTTAAGGCAGCTCCTGAACCAGTGCCAACTCTTGTAATGGATCTGGGCACTATGCTTTCAACCTTCGTGCGTTCTGACTCAACGGTTGCTGCTCCAAAGGATGTTTCTGCTGAATCTTCGTCATCCTCTTCTCCTACCTCACTTATCATGGATACTCTTAATGAGCTCAAGAGGGAGAATGAAGTCATTCATGAACGCTTGGATAAGCAAGACCAAACAAATCAAGAAATCAATAACTGGATGATGAAACAAGAAGAATATGCCTCTGAGATCAAGAATCTTCTGATGGATCTTGTTACTAAGAAATCCTAGTGTCTTTCTGTTTCTTATCTTTTGTTTGTTGTTTTGTACTTCTGGATATCTTCATCTATTTTATGAAAACTCTTAAGCTCTTCATCTATTTTTTAATACTTTTTGACTATGCCAAAAAGGGGGAGAAAATGAGTATTTTGAACTAATTTCTGATTAACAGTTATGGGACTAAGTCTCAGACATTCTAACAAAATACAAGATTTCTTTCTGTGCAAAAGAATTTTTTTTGTAGGTATCACTTTAACTCTGGAAGAGTAATTCAACTGAACATTATCTTCATGAAGAAGTTCTGAAGAAATCCAAGAAGATATTTTCAATGCTCTTATAAATAATCTCAGGAAGTTTTATTTATAGAAATATTCATTTCAGGGGGAGATTCTTATCTCTTATTATATTTTATTTCTATATCTGAATAATTTTTTTTGGTATCATCAAAAAGGGGGAGATTGTTAGAACAAGATTAGTTCTGATCTATCTCAGAGTTTTGATGATGACAATAAATTATATTTTAGATGATTTATACTCTGATGAACGTATTTGAATGTTTCAGATAATGTTCTGACAGAAGCATTTTGTTGTGCAAAGCTAAAAATTATATGAAGAAGTTCTTTAATGAAAGAACCATTTTTGTTTTAAGCGCATTTGCTGACTCTGGTAAGACAATTTATTTAAATGTATCTTCTAACATTTAGCATGATTCCTTGCTCAGAAGATTACTTGAAAGCAAGCGTTGATCAAGTTCTTAGCAAGCAAAACACTGCTTAGAAGATGAGTAAAGCATGTTCTGAATTCAAAACGTTGAAGCAAGTTCTGAAAGAAATGCAAAAGCCAACTTGTCTTGTCAAGCTTCAAGAAACATATTCTTACAAGTTGCCGTTTGCTCATTAATGCAAATACGGCTGCAAGTACTCAAGTGTCTATGCTAGTTCTTGGAAAATGGAATAGTGCAAAGAAACACGCAAGCATTTAATGCTCTCCACTTTTTGAAGGAAGCAACGGTCTTTTTGTTCTTACTATATATAGAAGGACATTTATTGCAAGCCAACTAACCAATCAATTTCAAATAAGCAAGAAACTACGTGAAATATTCTGGGCTCACAAACTCTTTGTTCATACACTTTGTGCAATTTATTCTAAGTGAAAAATCACAGTTGTGATATAGCTTGATTAGAAGAAAATTTTATTTCACTATCTGTAAGATTAAACTCTTGTAATTGTTCCTTGAGAGACCAAGTTTGGTTAGATTTCTCAAGTAGACTAGGACTAGATTTAAGTCTTAATGGTGTTAGTCACTTGTAAGATTACTTGTGCATTGTTAGTCACAATAGTTGTTGTGTGTTTGTAATCAGTTGATTATAGTGGATTAAGTCCTTGTTGAGAAAGGCGAAATCACCTTGACGGGTGGACTGGAGTAGTTTGAGTTCAAACGAACCAGGATAAAAATAACCTTGTCCTTCCATTATTATGAGCTTTGTTTTGAAAAGAAAAAGAGTCACTTATTCAACCCCCCTTCTAAGTGTTTTCTTACCCCTTCAGTACGTAGATCCATATGTTGTAGGCGCAGGCGTAAGCGTTTACGTACGTAGATTCGTATGCACATGCGTAAGTGTAGACGTATGTAGATTCATATGTCGTAGGCGCAGGCGTAAGCATGGACATATGTAGCATTGGCAAGAGTACACATGTGCGTGGACGCATGTACGAACGTAGACTTTGTGTTGCAAGTGTAGGCATAGACGTTGACGTGGAATTTGCGTATGAACACGTAGACGTAGGAGTAGATATGCATATATTTTGTATTATTGAGTGCAAGCATAGGCGCAGATGTATGTGCAGGCGTAGACTTTTTGCATCGTGAACATAGTTATACATAGATACAGATGTAGACATGTGTATAGATTTGCAAGACGTAGAGTAGCAGTGTACGTGGACGTAGACGTGGATTTTCTGTTGATATTTTTCTAACCAAAATGTTTTTTTTGATGTTTTATCAAATGCTTTTATTTTGTTAATTCCCCGAAATGATTTCAAGACAATATTCACAAGTAATAATCGTAGTATTTTGTAAACAAGTCTGAGAAAAGAAAAAATGCAATTTGAAAAATGCAAAGAAAACCAGTGTTTTATTAATATACCTCTGAATAGCCAAGAATACAAGATGCAATTCCTAGAAATAGGTAATTACAGAAAGTTTAAAATATGTAAATGGCAATAAAAATGATAATTGCTACTGCTGTTCTCCAATATCCTTTTAATGATCTTATCTCCTTTGCTTCTGAGTTGTATGATTCAGATCTATCTCTCCCTTCGTGGTTCGTAGTCGTAGTTCTTAGATCGCAGTCTTTTTGTTCTTTATTTCTTTTTGAATAATCCCTAATTTTTTCCTGGATTTCCCTTTAGGGTTTTCAATCCCCCGGGATGATTTTTTGGTCTATATGCCCCTAATTTTTGCCTGGATCGCCCTTTAGGGTTTTCGATCCACCGGGGCACTCCTTTTTTCCTAAGTCGCATGTTTAAGGTTCAAGCTTAGCGAGCTTCTTATACATAGTGTTTTTGACTGCGTCTTGAATTTTCCGGGTGCGATAGTTCTTCCCCATCCATTATTGTGGAGACAAGACCACCACCGGAGGATACTATTTTGACTACGTACGGACCTTCGTAGTTGGGTGTCCATTTACCCCGTGAGACGAGGTGAGGTAGCAAAATCTTCTTGAGTACTAAACCATGTCGTGGTTCATCTTGTACAATATACCATTACTTGGAAAGAATTTTGCGGATAATTCTCGTAGGGTTTGCTTGTCAATGCTAGAGGCATTTTCTGGATGTTGTGAAACCAAGGCTTGTTATACTATCGTTTTTTAATAGCAAGGAAATGTGCGGGCTCTTTGAAGCGTCAGTTTGTGATGCATGATTCGTGGTTTGACCAAGTTACTTTGAATGCAGACGATATAGTTGCCAGGGTGTGATCGGTGGAAATAGAATTGATTGTTTAAAGCTGGATCGCGTGTGTCGCGGTAAGCAAGAGTCGCCACCGTCTTTTATATTCTCCAACATGGAAAGGACAAAAGCATAAAAAAATTCCTTATTGAGAATGTCTCTCGGTTCGGGAGGTAGATTTATAGAAAGGGAAGGTGTTAGCACCCTTTCTATCCATGGTTATCCATGGGCTCTTAGGTACTTGCTCTTATGTTTTCAAAAGATGTTTGCTTTTCAAATGTGAGTGGGTTTGAAAAAGTTTCATTGAAAGATTTCTGAGTGACTCTTGTATCTGTCCTCAAAAGTGTATGAAAAATTTGTTTTGAAAGCTTTTGAAAGTGTCAGTGTGAAAAGATTGTTTTGTTTGTTTTTGAAGAGAGCAAGTACCCATGAGTCATCTACCTACCCTAAGGAATTAGGATGTGTAAGAGTCCTTAAGGTAGTGCCATCCCACCATTGAGAGGTAGGTAGCACCACCGTTGGAGGTGTTCGGGTCAATTCGATTTTAGGGACAGTGTGGTCACCGAAGCAATAATAGGACACCTTAGAAGTAACCTTAATGTCCTAGATCCTTTTTAATCCGAGGCAACCATTTCGAGGCAACTGGATCTTAGACATAAGGGCAACCGCTAAAACACCCTATACTTGACGACCACGTTCGAAGGCAACGAGTGAGGTGTACCCTAGAAGTGGCATGTGCATTGTGTGTTGTTTTCATGTTAACATTTATCTTGGATCATGCAATTGTGAGCTACGAGTTGTTTTTAATTATCATACATTCTTTCATGCGATTTAGCAGTTAGGAGTGCGGAAAATAAAATACGGGAAGGTAAAAGCTACGCTATTACAAGGCGCGGGTCTATACATCGCCAAAATACAAAGACCCGTTTTTGATAAAAGTGCGGAAAGTAAATAAAAGCGGTAAACCTAATTACTATTACATCCTTGGAAGCAGTTACATAATAATCAAATAAAGCAATAACGCGCGCGAAAGAATTAAAATCAGGACGTCCTCGGGTTTTGACCCTTTGCTTGAAATTAAAAGTTTTTTGTCCTTTTGTTTGAAATTAAATTAAATTAAATCTAAATCTAATTATTTAATTATTTACCAAAAAAAATGTTTTTTATGTTTTTTTATATTTAATGAAAATAAGAAAAGAATTTAAAAGTTAGTAAACAACCCTAATTCTAGATTATTTTAATTATTAATGAAAATGTCAAAGTTGACCTAATTTACAAATTAATTAATTTACATGTTTATGTACAAAATAATAATAATTAATAATGATAATAATAATTAATTAAGAAAAAAAAAAGATTAAAAGTGTCAAAACCTAATTCTATATAATTTTTATTTATTAAGAAAAAGATTAAAATATAAACCTAAATTAAGCTAAGTTAATTATTTAATATTTATTTACAAAAATAAGTTAATGGTGAAATTATTAATTAATTAAAATAATTTACAATTTTTGATTTCCTGATTTTTATGATGAAAAGTTAATTTGTTGTGAATTAATGATAATTATTAATCAATTAAAAGAATTAAAAAAGAAGAGAAAATAAATAAAACTATGCAAACCGAGGGGGTTAGATGGCCCATGTGGAGGTGAGATTGCAGTAATTCTGGCCCAAGAAAGACCAAGCCTGTTTGACTTTTCACTGATCACGTGCATGCTGTTTGACTGGGAGTATCATGGTCTTCACTTTGTGGCCATTGGATTGGGCATCATGGCCACTTGGCAAGCTTATGCTGAGCGTGCATGGTGGAACTCTGAATGATTGCTGCATTGGAAAGCTTTAAGCAAAATAAGAACAATTATATGGGGGACCTGGGAATCGAACCCAGGTCCCAGTACTTGCAAGCCACGTCCTTTGCCAACTGAGCTATCCAGCGCTTTTGTAATATAAATGAACAACAAATATTATATAAAAAAAACAATCATTATGGCAATCAAACAAAATAACACGCGCTGGATTTGAACCCTCCAATCACGTTGAGCCACGCACGTCTTCTTCTTCGTTTCCTGTAAAAAACACAACAAGATAGCGGGGGTTTTAAACCCCTACAAAACACAACCACGAATAATAGCGATTAGCGTTAGGGATAATATAAAAAGGGCGTGATATGTCCATTCAAGTCGTCTTGAGCTTCTGAGTTTAATGGTATATGTCTCAAGGCCTGATTTTTCCTCAATAAGAAAGCCCTAATTTTCAAGCTTCTAAACCCTAGATTTTATCCATGGTGGATTTTGATTCAGAGAGTTATAACCAAATTGGTTTGTACCAACAGCTTCAGAAGGTCCCTATTAACATAAATCAATCCAAAAAAATGGTCAAAAACACATGAATCGTGATATGCAAATTTGGCAAATAAAGCAAACCGTGTCACTTGTGATGAACGATTCTTTGCGTGTTAAGCTTCGTTCTTGATTGCAATGGCTTCCTGGCAATGTCAGCAATGTATTGGAAACAATTTTAGGCCTTGAATTCACCTGCAATATTGATTTCAGTTTTCAAGTTTTTTCTTGAATTTTTGCAAAGTGGTTATGGCTTTCTATGGCAGCTTTTTCGTCTTCAGCTTTAGGGTTTGCTTTAGCACATATATGTGAATGAAATTAGGTTAAAAATAAGCCCAAAAGTCTATGGCATTATGACTTGAATGTGTGATTGCCAATCATATCTTTTTTCAATCTTTTCTTTCATGAAACCTTGCCAATCATGGATATTTTTCCTTGTTGATTGAGAAACGAGTTTGCTAGCTTGCCCTGATCTGATTTGCTTCACAAAAGATCCAAAAACCATATCTTTTTAATTTTCCTATAATTAAAACCAATTAAATGAATTAATATTAATATAAATTCAATTAATTAATTAAAAATAAGAAAATAAATCATTTTAAGTTCAATGGGTCGTGCATAGGCTTTGGGTAAAGATTCAAGAAGGAATTTGAGGCCCATTAGCAAAAATGAAATGTTTTAGGCAAAGTTGACTTTTGAAAGTTCCCAAAAATTTCCCAACTTCTCCAATGCATATCTTACTCAATTTTGAAGCTCTGAACATGTTCTTGGACATTTTGGAAAGGTCTTGAAGTCCTCTAAACAATGCCTTTGGTACCATGTCATTTTTATTTACCAATCTCAAGTTATGGTCTTTGACTTAAAGTGCCTTTTTGTTGACTTTTGAAAATGACCTATAATGTTGAAATTGATAACTTTTTGTGTGAGCATTTCATGGACTTGGAATGTGAAGATGAGTTGTAGGAAATGTCATCCCCTTCAAAATGAGCATTGGATGGGATTTTTCTTATGAACCATGAAAAAGTTATGCCTTGGTCAATTTGCAGTTGACTTTTCAGCTGTCCAAAATAGAAACTTTTGACACCTTGATGATTTTTGAGCCATGCTTGTGGAGTCATGATCAAGAATTGATAAAATGATGATTGTGGCTTTAAAATAAGATGTTGACCAATTTTTTTGACTTTTGACTGTCAAATGACCATTTTACCCATGCAATTGACTGTGAAGCAATTAGGGCTTTTGACTGTGCAACTTGATGCTGTGAGTCTTGAAACTTGACATATGGATGCTTGACAATGTATATAGGCATATGGGACTTGATTGGACCCTTGAAAACCTCAATTTCTTTGCAAGAACCAAAACCCTAATTTTGACTGTGTTATGAGGCAATTGGACTGTGCAACCCTTAATCCATTTGAAGCTTGATCTTGCCAAATCTTGAAGAATATGGGAGGGCAAATTTTGGGGTACAACAGTTGCCCCTGTTCAATCTTCTTAGACCTGAGGATGTAGATTGGCTTACATGCCTTTTGTGATCCGAAGGTGGAAGATGATTGAACACTAGAGTGCCCAGAAATTTGCATTCACATGGTAGAGTATCAGCAGCGTGATGGTGGGAATGGGCTTACAGATGCCATTTGGAAAGATGATGGATAGGAGGATGATGGGCTTATAGATGCCATCTGAAGCTGTAACAGAATCTTGTCGGGAATGGGATTATAGATGCCATTTGGAGACTGTTGGTATGTGGACGGGCTTATAGATGCCATTTAGGTGTCAATCGCGTAAGAGATTCCTTAGCGAGAACTTGTGTACCTGAGAAAGAAAAAATAAATACCTGGCCTGTTACAGGGGTTGATCTTCAAACTCTTTATGTAGATATGCCCTGGCTGGATACAAGAATCGAATCTCTAAACTCTTCAGACGTGCCCTGGCAGGATACAGGAATCGAGTCCGAAATTAGTCGTCAACAGATATGCCCTGGCCGAATACAGGAATCGAATCTTCAAACTCTTCAGACGTGCCCTGGCAGGATACAGGAATCGAGTCCGGAAATAGTCGTCAACAGATATGCCCTGGCCGGATACAGGAATCGAATCTTCAAACTCTTCAGACGTGCCCTTGCAGGATACAGGAATCGAGTCTGGAATTAGTCGTCAACAGATATGCCCTGGCCGGATACAGGAATCGAATCTTCAAACTCTTCAGACGTGCCCTGGCAGGATACAAGAATCGAGTCTGGAATTAGTCGTCAACAGATATGCCCTGGCCGGATACAGGAATCGAATCTTCAAACTCTTCAGACGTGCCCTGGCAGGATACAGGAATCGAGTCTGGAATTAGTCGTCAACAGATATGCCCTGGCCGGATACAGGAATCGAATCTTGAATTCTTCAGACGTGCCCTGGCAGGATACAGGAATCGAGTATGGAATTTTTCATGCAGATATGCCCTGGCTAGATACAGGTGTCGAATCCACAAGTAATCGCTCACAGATATGCCCTGGCTAGATACATGTATCGAATCTGGAATTGCGACAGTTGATAGTAGTCATCTTTGTATTGACCTTTTTCCTGAAAAGGCAAAACATTAGTTGTATGTAATATCATGATGTATGAAATGCGTGATGTTCTCAAAATAAATGAGGTTGTATGTTCATGATGCGTATATGCATGCTATAATGTATGAAGATGTGATGTTTATGAATGTATTTTTGTCTAGGAAAATAAATCCTTGACGGATGCCGGGAAGTTTGGTCCTGGGCTGAATTTGAAGAGTAGAGTTCTTCGTTCCCGCTGGGGATGATGGTTGCGAGAATAAACCTGTAGGAGAAGATGACTCCGTTGAGGGATAAACTTTGTTGAAGAGATTATTCTGTGGGGAATTACTCTGTGGGGAGAGAGGTACTTTGTTGAGAATTGATGATAACTCCGCTGGGGATACCGTTGATATGTTATGTTGGGGATTTAATGAACTCCGCTGGGGGATAGAAGAACTTCGCCGAGGTCGATCTTTCCGTGGCAATTGGCTGAGGATAACCCAGTTATATCCTGGTGGGGAAATAACCTTTGAATTAAAGCCGGGGAGACGCGCTCGTGCTCTGCAGAGGATAAGCTTCCAGAATCTACTGGGGATAAGCTTCCTACTGGGGAGATTGATTCAACTTTCCTGGGGAAACTTTTGGACTATACTGGGGTGTCTTGTATTCCGCCGGGGAGCAATCTTAGATCAAGACTGCCGGGGATGCTTGCTTAGGAACATCTGTATACTCTGATGGAGAATATTGAGATTTTATGGGGATACCCATCTTCCTTAAGGCTGACAGTAGACTAACTCTGCTCGGGGGAGGGTTGCTGACTTGTTGGAGATACTGTGCCTTTCTAGGGCTGATTGGAGACCAACTCTGCTTGGGAGAGTATTGTTGCATCTTATCTTACTCGGCGGGGAGTGAAGGTATCTGGGTTACATTCTTCAGCCGAACTTACCTTGGTACCTTGGTGGACAGAGCAATTAGATCGCTTAGACAACTCATTATTGCCCCTGTTTCTAATGTCACCTATAATTAATCCTTTGTTTCGTATGCAAATATTTATGAGTTAGCAATTAGTGTCAAATGCATATATCAAAAATGAACATTGGACGTTCTTTGCAAAACAAAACAGAAAAAGGGGAAATAATTGGCAATTTATCTGAAACGTGAATTTGTATTGATTTTTGAATTTGCATGTAAATAGGCGTTTATGTACAAGAGGCTGACGTCCTAGTAAGAGAACTCCGCCGAACAAACAGAGTTTATACAATTTTGTAAAAAGGAAAACAAAACAGCTATGTGAAAAGCATAATCCCACTGGGTTCCAACTCTGTTATCGCCTTTATATCCTCGAGCGTCTCATCACTTGGCTGCTCAGTTGAAGATGAAGCTGACTGATCGATGCCGTCTGAACCTGATAGTTGATACCGGATTCTGGATGCAAGGTGATTCAATGAGACATAGTATTACGCTTTAATCCCTAACTTTTGCCTGGACCACCCTTTCGGGTTTTCAGTCCACCGGGATACCCATTTTTTCCCAAGCCGCCTTTTCAGGTTTTCGACTTGCCGGGTGTACAGATTTTTTCATTTTTCATCCCTTATTTTTTCCCGAACCCTTTTGGTTCGCCGGAAAGCCCTTACTTTTGCCTAGGTGTGTCAACCTAGCGGGTCTTTAATTCATGCGTAGTATCTTTTTACTATGTCTGCATTGGCAGAGTGAGGAAGGTCGTCACCATCCATGGTGGTTAGAATCATAGCTCCTCCTGAGAAGACATGTTTAACCACAAATGGACCTTCGTATGTGGGGGTCCATTTTCCCCTGGGATCACTTTGAGGAAGAATGATGCGCTTGATTACCAAGTCCCCAACTTGATACTCTTGTGGTCTGACTTTCTTGTTAAATGCCCTGATCATCCGTTTTTGGTACGTTTGACCATGACAAATAGCAGTGAGTCTCTTTTCGTCAATTAGGTTCAACTGATCCAGTCGAGTCTGGATCCAGTAATCTTCGCTCAAGCCTGCATCCTTCATTATCCAGAGAGAGGGTATCTGGACTTCAATCGGCAAGACTGCCTCCATGCCATAGACCAAGGAAAAGGGAGTTGCCCCGGTTGACGTTCTTGCTGAGGTACGGTACCCATGAAGAGCAAACGGTAACATCTCGTGCCAATCTTTGTAGGTCACTGTCATCTTCTGCACAATCTTTTTGATATTCTTATTAGCTGCCTCTACAGCCCCATTCATCTTCGGCCGATAAGGAGAAGAGTTGTGGTGTTGTATCTTGAATTGCTCGCAGAGCTCAGTGATCATCTTGTTATTAAGATTGGTACCATTGTCTGTAATGATCCTCTCAGGTACACCGTATCGACAGATCAGGTTGTGTCGAATGAACCGTGCCACGACGTTCTTGGTTACGGTAGCGTAGGAAGCTGCTTCAACCCACTTTGTAAAGTAATCGATCGCCACCAGGATGAAGCGATGCCCGTTGGATGCCGTAGGTTTGATCTCGCCGATCATATCAATGCCCCACATTGCAAAAGGCCACGGTGCAGTCAAGACATTCAGAGGGACTGGAGGAACATGCACCTTATCTGCATAGATTTGGCACTTATGACATGTCCGAGAATGTTGGTAACAGTCGGCTTCCATTGTGGACCAGAAATATCCTGCCCGAAGGATTTTCTTTGCCATAGTATGTCCACTGGAATGCGTTCCGAAGGTACCTTCATGCAGTTCTGCCATGATTCTTTCTGCTTCAGTCTTATCCATACAACGCAGTAAAGTTGAATCATGGTTTCGCTTGTAGAGAATGCCATTGCTGAGGAAGAACTTTGCAGCGAACCTTCTCAGAAACTTCTTGTCATTGACAGATGCACCCTCGGGGTATTCTTGAGCTTCCAGGTACCTCTTCACCTTATGATACCATGGTTTTTCTATTACCTCTTCCGTCTCAAGATCACAATAATATGCAGGTTCATCCAGTTTCCAGATAATGATATGGGGAGCTTCGTTATCCCATTTGACCTTGAACATAGAAGACATCGTAGCCAGCGCGTCCGCCAACTGATTCTCCTCTCTTGGGAAGTGTTCAAAAGTTATCTCCGTGAAATGGGGGATCAACGTCAACACACACTCTTTGTAAGGAATAAGGTTTGGGTGTTTCGTATCCCACTCGCCTTTGATCTGATTGATCACGAGAGCGGAATCTCCGAAGACACTCAGAAACTTGATCCTTAAGTCAATTGCAGCTTGCAGACCCATGATACACGCCTCATACTCCGCCATGGTGTTGGTGCAGTTGAAACATGGCCGGGCAGTAAGTGGAGTATGACTGCCTTTGGGGGATATGATCACAGCGCCGATGCCATTACCCAAAGCGTTTGAGGCTCCGTCAAAGTGCATAGACCATCGGGATCCTTCCTCAGGTCCTTCATCCGGTCCAGGTACTTCACAATCAGTTACTACCATGATGTTTTCGTCAGGAAATTCAAAGTTCATTGACTGGTAGTCATCCACTGCCTGATGTGCCAAATGGTCTGCCAATACACTTCCTTTGATTGCTTTCTGAGTCGTGTACTGGATGTCGTATTCTGTCAAGATCATCTGCCATCTTGCTATTCTTCCGGACAAGGCGGGCTTTTCGAATATGTACTTTATTGGATCCATTTTTGAAATCAACAGAGTAGTGTGAGTCAGCATATACTGTCTCAGCCGGCGAGCAGCCCATACCAAAGCGCAGCAAGTTTTCTCGAGCAGTGAGTATCGGGTCTCACAGTCGGTAAACTTTTTGCTAAGGTAATAAATAGCATGCTCTTTTCGGCCAGACTCGTCATGCTGCCCCAACACACACCTCATTGAGCTGTCAAGTACTGTCAAGTATAATATTAGAGGTCTCCCTTCAACTGGTGGCATAAGAATGGGTGGTTCTTAGAGATACTCTTTGATTCTGTCAAAGGCGGCCTGACATTCATCGTTCCAACGTACTACTTGATCTTTCTTCAGCAGCTTGAAGATTGGTTCACAGGTAGCAGTTAGATGCGAGATGAATCGGGCAATGTAATTCAGTCGTCCTAGAAAGCCTCTGACTTCTTTCTCTATCTTGGGAACTGGCATCTCTTGTATGGCTTTAACCTTGGCAGGGTCCACTTGAATACCTTTGCCGCTCATGACGAAGCCTAGCAGCTTCCCAGATCTTACCCCGAAGGTGCATTTGTTTGGGTTCAACCTTAGCTTGTACAACTTCAGACGGTCAAATAGCTTCTGTAGATGGTCAAGGTGTTCCCCCTCAGTTTGGGACCTTGCAATCATATCATCAACGTATACTTCAATCTCATGATGGATCATGTCATGAAATAAAGCAACCATGGCACGTTGGTAGGTTGCCCCAGCATTTTTCAACCCGAACGGCATGACCTTGTAGCAGAAGGTGCCCCATTGAGTAACAAAGGTAGTCTTCTCCATGTATTCAGGAGCCATCTTGATCTGATTATAACCTGAAAAACCATCCATGAAGGAGAACACCTTGTGCTGGGAAGTATTTTCAACCAGAACGTCGATGTGAGGCAAGGGGAAATCATCTTTGGGGCTCGCCCTGTTCAGATCCCTGTAGTCAACACACATTCTGACCTTACTGTTGTACCCCAAAATTTGCCCTCCCATATTCTCCAAGAAATTGCCAAGCCAAGTCACAAAATTCCCCAAGGTTGCACAGTCCAACTGTCTCCTATACAGTCAAAACTAGGGTTTGTGTTCTGATCAAGAAAAGGAAGTTTTCAAAGGTCCAATCAAGTCTCATATGCCTACAAATAGGGTCAAGCATCCTCATATCAAGTTTCAAGGCATTCAGCTCAAAATTGCACAGTCAAAACCCTAAATTGCACTACAGTCAACTATAGGGGCAAAATGGTCATTTGACAGTCAAAAGTTCAAATTTTTGGTCAACATATCATTTTGAAGCCACAAACATCATTTGATCAATGCTTGATCATGATTCTCAAAGTTTGGCTCAGAAAATCATCAAGATGCAAAAGTTACTATATTTGGACAGTTGAAAAAGTCAACTGAAATTGACCAGGGCATAACTTTCACATGGATTATCAGAAAAATTCCATCCAAAGCTCATTTTGAATAGAAAGACATTTCCTACAACTCATCTTCATACTTCAAGTCCAAGAAATGCTCTCACAAAAAGTTATCAATTTCAACATTATAGGTCATTTTCAAAAGTCAACAAAAAGGGACTTTAAGTCAAAGACCATAACTTGAGATTGGTAAATCAAAATGACATGGGACCAAAGGCATTGGTTAAAGGACTCAAAGACCTTTCCAAAATGTCCAAGAACATGAGAAAATCTTAAAATTTGAGCAAGTTATGCCTTGTGGAAGTTGGGATATTTTTGGATATTTTGAAAAGTCAACTTTGATCCAAATGACCTAAAATTGCTAATGGGCCCATTTTTCTTCCATGATTCATCATTCCAAACATATGCACGACCACTTGGCCCAAAGGGAAGTATTTTCTCATTTTTATTTATTTATTTGAATTTTTATTCACATTAATTCATTTAAATCAAATTAAATATGTGAAAAATGTCTAACCTAATTTTTTCAATCTTTTTATACATGTTTTGAGCTCAATATTTCGTGCATATCCCAATATAGAAAGATTTGGATGGAATTGATCTTAATTGATACAAAGTAGCATGAAAAAGATATGAAAAAGATCTTGGAAAATCAATTTGCAAAACCATTGAATGAAAGAGATTTGATTGAATTTTTTTAACCTAATTGCTTCACTACATAATCAGAAACCAAAACCTAATGCATAGAGACAAAAAGCAGCGCTAAAGAATACGTTGCAAACTTGAAATTTTTTCCATAAAACTCAATTCTGAAATCAACTTTGGAGGTGGATTCAAAGCATAATATTGGTTTCAATAGCTTCCTTGAAGGTCCCTGATCAGATTCCAATCATTAACCACCATCAAAACTCCAAGAATTGGTAGATTAAACGTAAACTGCATCAAGAAATTTGCTTAATCGTATTTTGATCTTGAAGCATAATCATTGCATTTTTGTTATGGATTATTACTCATTGATGTTTTCTGATGCTAACTGTACCATTTGATTGTGTTTTTGTGCTCTCAACGCGATTCTACCATGTTAGCTTTCTAGGGTTTGCAGGTTTTTGAATTAGGGGTTTTCAGACCAAGCAAAATCAGACCACCATAATGCTATGGTTGTAATTAGTGGACCTAGACGATCCTAAATATGCCCTCGCGACAAATTTATTGACCCTATAGCGCTAGTCGCTATTTTTTCTAAAACGGCCTAACACAACGTGTCCAAAACCGTGGCTGATTGTTTATGTTTCAGGAGAAACGAGGAAGAAGACCTCGTGACAGAGCATGATTCGTTGGTTTAAAAATTCGCGTGTTTTCCAGCATTGATCTTGTTTTTTCTTTTATAATATTCATTGTTTATTTACTAATCAAACGCGTTCAATGGCTCAGCTGGCATACGCTTATTGCTTCAACATCCAAGACCTGGGTTCGAGTCCCAGGTCTGTGTAATTTTCAATATTATTTTTCCACATTAATTCCCATGCAGGCACAACATTAATGCACACCATATTCCTTCATCATCTAGCCATCCACGTATCTAACAGATTCAAATCAAAGGCTGAGATTGGAGGTACATCATAGGCTTGGTCAAAGGGTCAACACGCTGCCTGGGAAAGTCAATGGATCTGAATATTAAATGGGCCAGAATTTCACTAATTTAACCTCCACTTTGGGGCCTGAACCCCCCCTGGTTTGCCCTCTCTATTTTTTTATATTTTTATTTTTTCAATTGTTATTTTATTTGCTTTATTGTTATAAATTAATTAATTATTTTTCTACAAAATATAAAAACTTCATAAAAATCAGAAAAAAGATAAAAACATAATAAAATATTTAATTTTCATATTTTCTTGTAAATAATTGAATGTAAATAAATTTAGTATTAAATAGGTTTTAATTTTAATTCTTTTTAATAACTAAAAATCCAAAAATATAGAATTAGGTTTAATAACTTTTTATTCCTTTTTAATTTTCCCTTTTTTCATAATAATAATATCACTTATTTTATTTTCATAATTAAATTGTACATAAATTAACTTAGGTTTAATTTAGGTTATATTTTAATATTTTCATAACAAACTTAAAAACCATTAGAATTAGGGTTAGTTGATTTTAATTAATTCTTTTTTCTGGTAAATCTTAAAAAACATAAAAATACATAAAACATTTTCCTTTAATTTTAATTTTAATTCCTTATTAATAATATTTTGCAAAAGGGTCCAACGCCCTCGTTCGTAATTTATTTAATTTCGCATATTTATTTTTATTTCATTCAAATAATCATGTACCTCTCCCAAAGCCATGTAACTCGGACAATTTAACTTCTCGCACTTTTATTTCTTTTGCTTTATTCACTTTCCGTCAAATCGGGTCCGGTTTAATTTTGGCGGTGTGGACCCGCGCCATTTGTAATAGTTTAGATTTATTTTCCCGCAAATATTTTAACTGTTAAATAAGCATGCAAGAATGAATGACTTAAATAAAATCAAGCGTAGAACACCTTAACATGAAAAAGACAAATACCAATGAAAACAATACACGAATCGCACACACCACCCCTAGGGTACGCCTCATTGTTGCCTTTCGAAAGGTGATCGTCGAGTAGAGGATGTCTTAGTAAGTCCTCATGATCCGGGAACCTGGCATGAGGGTAGCTTCTAAGGTGTCTTCCCATTGCTCTGGTGATCACCATGTCCCGAACCTCGAATTGACCCGAACACCTCCAACGGTGGTGCTACCTACCTCTCAATGGTGGGATGGCACTACTTTAAGGACATTTACACAGACGAATTCCTTAGGGTAGGTAGGTTCTCGTAGATACTTGCTCTCTTTAAACACAAAACAAGTTAAAATCTTTTCACACCGACCTTTTCAAAAGCTTTCAAAGCAATTTTTTCAAACACTCTGACGTACGAGTCGAACTGAAATTTTTCAAAGAAACTTTTTAAAACCCACATTGAAAAGCAAACAAACCTTTTTGAAAACACAAGTGAGCAAGTATCTAAGAGCCCATGGATAACCATGGATAGAAAGGGTGCTAACACCTTCCCTTTCTATAACCTACCTCCCGAACCGAGAGCAATCTCTTTAAGGAATTTTTCTGTGCTTTTGTCCTTTCCATTTGGAGAAAATAAAAGACGGTGGCGACTCTTGCTTCCGCGACATTTCGCGAACCAGCATTAAACAGTCAGTTCCAGATCCACCGATCACAGAACTGGCGACTCTGCTGGGGACACTACTTAAAGTGAGGTGTACCTTAGGGCTAGGTCATAACTATGTTTTCAATTGTCTTCTTTGCTTGCTTTATTATTGTGGGTTGCTTGGGAGTTCTATAGATCCTAACCCGGATCTGGGGATACCCTTCTTAGAAAGTAGCAACAAGGCTGTGAGGGAACTGTGCGGGGTATACCGACATGGTTGAAACAGTCTGCTACGTTGATGTGGCACTTTGGTGTGTACCAGTAACCCTTGAGTTCAGTTAAGGAGAGTACGGGGCCTCCGCGTGGTGTCGTGAAGCATCAACAAGACCTTAGGAACCTTAATCGAACTATCTTGGCCTCTTTAGGGTAGTGAGATAACTGACTTTGGTGCAGTCCGAGGTTGGTTGATACTCGATACTACACTCAATTGAGGGTTGCTTTCCTGGAATATTTCGGTCGCCAGTTCAGTGGCTAAATCGAAACGATGAACAATGAAAGCAATCCCGTGATATTGGGAACCTTAGAACCCGGTTACTTTGATTAGGACAGGTTGAACCCACCAACTTCAAGAGGGTACTACCCAGACCCCATGCTGGCCTTAAACCTTAAGGGCTTGTCTTGTGTGCCTTGTGTGCCTTACATGTTTGTCTTTGTAAATATCTGTGGTGTGTTTAATCATAGCATCATGACATCATCCAGCATCATATGCATTGACTAACCATTTCAGGGGTTCAAATTTTCATCTTTGTTCTTGTTTTGTAGGACATGGAAACTGTTCGTAGAAAGACAATTCAAATCAGTCTTGTAAGGATCCCTCCTCAGCTTAAGGAGCTTATATCCAGAATTCCCGAGAACTCTTCATTCAGTGAAAGGCATGGAAGCCTCATCAGCTTGGTCAACACCAACATTGAGGAAGATATGATAAAGGTCTTGTTCCAGTTCTTTGACCCTCTGCATCACTGTTTTACCTTCTTGGACTATCAGTTGGTACCTACATTGGAGGAGTTCTCCCAGATCCTGAAGATCCCTATCCTTGATCAGCTACCCTTCAACGGTACAGAAAAGGAACCTAAGCTTGAAGAGATTGCTAAAGCCTTGCACCTACAGTCATCTGACCTCAAGGGACATTGGGAAGTTAGAAGTGGTATCAAAGGGTTCTTAGCCAGGTTTCTGTTTGAAAAAGCCTTTGAATGTTGGAACTCCCTTGACTTGCAAGCTTTTGAAGAGGTTGTGGCCCTCCTTGTCTATGGTCTGGTGTTGTTCCCTAATCCAGATCAGCTTATTGATATCAGTGCTGTCCAGATCTTTATGTCCAGGAATCCTATACCTACGTTGCTGGGGGACATCCTTCACTCATGTTACACTCGAACCATGAGAAAAAGAGGTGTCCTTATGTGTTGCACTCCTCTCCTGGGAAGGTGGTTTATTTCGCACCTTCCACAATCAGTCTTGAAGAATGAGCGGGGTTTGAGATGGTCACAACGGTTGAGGACTCTTACACATGCAGATATACATTGTGTCCTAGGTCCAGAGAAGATGTCACTATCATTGATCGTTGTGGGGAGTATCCTAATGTTCCTTTACTTGGAATCAGAGGAGGTTTATCAGAGCCTGGAGGATGCCCAGTAGGATAGACAGTAAGACACTGGGGCACAGGAACTCCATACCATTGGAACCCTATCTCAAGTGGGTACGCGCCCGCTCTCAGAAGTTAGTGATGCCTTATCCTCACATGATCCCGGTAATCAAAGAACCAGTCTTGGAAGGGGAAGTGTCCTACACTATTCAGCACCCTGATATGCCTACATCCTGGGAAGAGATGCAGAAGAGCTGGATCCAGCTTAAGGAAGAACGGAATTCTCTTGAGACTAGTCTGCACGCCAGTGAAAAGAAGGTCTTGGAGCTCACCCGCCTGTTGCATGAGGAGAGGAATCTCAACACCTACATAGCTCCGAAGAGGATGCGCAGTGTATTTTGGGATTGATTTGCTTTTTGTACTTTTTGCCCATGAGGCTTTGATGTATTAAACAATGATTTCTTTAATGATAACGTGTGTTCCTTTTTGTCTACAACAAATTTGAACTTTCGAACCCTTGAATGCATTGCATGAACACATCTCATTCATCATGTGCATAGCAGGTTTTCCTCTTTTCAGGTTGCTTACAGTTCTTCGTTGTTTATTTCAGCATCATGAATCCCGAATCTGCATCAACTGAGACATCAATCAAGGCTCTTCAGGCGCAGAATGCGCAGTTTCAAGAATTAATCAAGGGTCTGGCTAAAGGCCAAGAAGAACTGAAGGCTATGCTCCTGAAGAAGGAGAAGAAGAAGAAGAGAAGAACTGTTCTGTTCAACTCGGGCCGAAGGTTTGGCAACACTCTGCAGCATGAAGAGGCTGGTTCTTCTGTTGGCAAGAGTCCTTCTCAGGCAGAAGTCAAGGTTCCTAGTCCGGTAGTCTCCGACAACGAGACAGATTTTGATGAAGAGCAGTACCCTCCTGCTGATGACAGATATAAGCAATTGGAGGACAGGTTGAAGGCTATGGAGGTTCAACAGGTACCTGGGCTGGATTTCGGAGATCTGGGCTTGTCAACTGGTGTGATCATCCCCCACAAGTTCAAAGCACCATCCTTCTCCAAATATGACAGGGCGTCTTGTCCCAAGCTGCATTTAAGGTCCTATGTTCGGAAAATTCAGCCGTACTCCGCGGATAAGAATTTATGGATCCACTTCTTCCAGGAGAGTCTTTCAGGGACTCATCTCGAATGGTTCTATCAGCTGGATGGGACCAAAGTTCGTAACTGGGAGGAGCTGGCTACTGCTTTCTACAAGCAGTATCAATATAATGCCGACCTTGCCCCCACACGTACCCAACTCCAGGGTATGTCGTTAGGTGCAAGCGAAGGTTTTAAGGAGTACGCTCAGAAATGGAGAGACCTGGCTGGCAGGGTGCAGCCACCATTGACTGATCGGGAGCTGGTAGACATGTTCTTGGGGACCCTATCTGGGCCGTTTTTCAACCATCTCATTGGGAATTCTTCTGCTGGTTTCACCGATTTGATCTTGACTGGAGAAAGGATTGAAGCTGGGTTAAAATCTGGGAAGATTGCAAAGGGTGCATCATCTAGTTCGGAAAAGAAACCATTCAAGAAGGAGTCTAGTGCAGTGTATAGTTCTAGGAAATCAGAGAGACCTGAGCACCGCCAATCTGTCAGCGCGGTGATGATTGCTAAGCCTGCTGCCGCTCCTCGGCCAAACAATCCTCAAAGGGCTGAAAGACCCCGGCGAGAGTTTACCCAGTTAAGCATGACCCTATCGCAGATCCTGCCACAGTTGCTCTCAACCAATTTGGTGACTGTCAGGGAGGCTCCAAAGTTCCCAAATACAACATCTCCCAAATACAACCCGAATGCTCGTTGTGCTTACCATTCAGATAGCCCGGGGCACTCTACTGATGACTGTTGGGCGTTAAAGAATAAGGTGCAAGACCTTATCGACGCAAAGGAGATACAATTCGAAGCGCCTGCAAAGCCGAATGTAGTTACTGCCCCTATGCCTCAGCATGGGGTAAATGTTGTTGATGAAGATGTTTATGCTGTTTCTGTGGATGATCTAGCCACTCCTCTAAAGATCGTTAAGAAGAACCTACTGCAAGCCGGTTTATTTCCGGGTTGTAGTGAGGGTTGCCTATTCTGTGCTGTGTCCCCATCTGGTTGTCCCTTGCTAAAGTTAGGCATCCAAAGCTTAATGGATAGCAAGGAGATTCTATTCAAGAAGTCTGCTGTTCGGTTGGTTCCAATGGAAGAAGTTTCTGTGGTGACTATCTTCAATAATCCGATCCCGGCTCTCCAGAAGAAGCCCGTTCAAATTATGACCGTTGCGCCCGTTATTATCACTGTTCCAGGGCCCCTGCCCTATGTATCTGATAAAGCTGTCCCTTGGCACTATGGGGCAGATGTATATGTAAACGGGATTAAACAAGAGCTCAACGCTGGCGCCAGCATTTGTGACATCACTGGCCCAGCCAAAGTTACCCGCAGTGGCAGGCTCTTCTCGCCTGACATTGCACCGCCTGCTGCCCGAAGACCGCTCCTGATAATTCCTACAAGTACACCTATTCCTGTTGCTGATCAAGTTGTTGTTCCTGCTGCTGATCCGATTGTTTCTCCTGCTGCCGAGTCATCCAATGCTCGGGGCAAGGGAATTGAAGTTGAGCCTGCCCAGATGGAGGCACCCGTACCCATAACTGCTGAGGCCTCCCCACAAGAGATGGAGGAGATTCTGAAGATTATAAAGAAGAGCGATTTTAATGTTGTGGAACAGTTGGGGCATACACCCTCCAAGATCTCCATGCTCTCTTTATTGCTGTGCTCCGAGGCCTATGCTAAGGCCCTAATCTCATTCCTCAAGACGGCCCATGTGCCACATGAAACCTCTGCGGTCCAGTTCACTGATTGCGTGGCAAGTCTGACGGCAGACAACGGTTTGGGTTTCTCAGATGCTGACTTGACCGCAAAGGGGAGAGATCATAATGAGGCTCTGCATGTCTCTATTGAATGCAGGGGCACTACCTTGGCACATGTGTTAGTGGATACTGGTTCGTCTTTGAATGTGCTACCTAAGAAGGCTTTGGACCGACTAGATTGTGAAGGCCTGGAATTGAAACCCAGCAACATCATCGTCAGGGCCTTTGATGGTTCAAAGAGGATGGTCCATGGAGAGGTTGACATTCCGATTCGTGTGGGCTCTCAGGTGTTCGATTCCACTTTTTATGTGATGGACATCCGTCCATCGTACTCTTGTCTACTGGGTCGACCGTGGATACATAAGGCTGGGGCAGTGACCTCTACCTTGCATCAGAAGCTGAAGTACCCCGTCAGAGGGAAGATTGTCACTGTGCAAGGAGAGGAAGAATATATGGTGAGCCACCTGAACTCCTTCAGGTACATTGAGATGGATGGGGAGTTTATTGAAACCCCCTTTCAGCATTTCGAGGAGGTGTTTCCAATTGTAGCAGAAACAACAGAAGCAAGTGGTCCTTTGAAGATGGCTTCCCTGAAGGATGCCCGGGCTGTGGTTCAGAAGGGTGAATGTGCCGACTGGGGCAGACTTCCAGACTTCACACAGAAGACTGATAAACTTGGGCTGGGTTTTACCACAGAAGGTCAGAGAGCTATGAGGAAAGCGAAGATCGGAAGGCCTCCGGTATTTATTAAAAGTTCAGGAGTGAACGCTGTTGGGGAAGACCATGAAGTGGACGAAGCTGAATTCAACAGCTGGATCTATCCGACGGCCGAAGACGGATTGAACAATTGGAGTGCAAAGGACCATACCCATGTTACCTTTGTGACGCAGTAATAAATTTCTTTGTTTCGTTATTTTGTAATAAACAATGATAAACTCTATGGCCCGGTGTCTTACCCGAGGCACCGTGGTTCTATTTGTGAGGGCATACAAACTGTCATTTTATACATCATGAATGAAAATCTTGGACGTATTTTTCGCATTGCAAATATTGTGTTCCTTTTTGTCTTCCTTTTCCTTTACATAATTTTCAAAACAGCTGTATTTACACACACACTCACTCATACAGGTTTCAATCCACTCTGGATCTCACTGATAACAACTCTGCTACTGCCAGTTATGACTTCGAAAATCCGATCAACTTAGCCGAAGACGAAGGTGAAGATGATTGCGAAGTGCCTGGCGAGCTTGCAAGACTGTTGCTTCAGGAAGAGAGGGAAATTCAACCCCATGAAGAGCCAGTGGAAACAATAAACTTGGGTACTGAAGCAGACAGGAAAGAAGTAAAGATTGGTGCCAACCTAGAGCTCAGCGTGAAGCAACAGTTAACCAAGATGCTGCATGATTATATGGAGATCTTTGCCTGGTCCTACGAAGACATGCCCGGGTTGGATACCGATATTGTGGTCCATCACTTGCCAACTAAGGAAGACTGCCCTCCAGTCAAGCAAAAGGTCCGTCGGATGCGTCCAGAGATGTCTGAGAAGATTAAAGCCGAGGTCATGAAACAGTTTGATGCGGGGTTCCTGGCAGTGACTTCTTACCCTCAGTGGGTTGCTAATGTGGTGCCGGTACCTAAGAAGGATGGAAAGGTCAGAATGTGTGTCGATTACAGGGATCTGAACAGGGCCAGCCCCAAAGATGACTTCCCCTTACCTCATATTGATGTCCTTGTGGATAATACGGCTCAGCACAAAGTGTTCTCTTTCGTGGATGGCTTCTCAGGTTACAATCAGATTAAGATGGCACCCGAAGACATGGAAAAAACTACATTTGTTACTCAGTGGGGCACCTTCTGCTACAAGGTCATGCCGTTCGGGTTGAAGAACGCTGGGGCAACCTACCAACGTGCTATGGTGGCCTTATTTCATGACATGATCCATCATGAGATAGAAGTGTATGTGGACGACATGATCGCAAGGTCCCAGACTGAGGAGGAGCACCTAGATCATCTGCAAAAGCTGTTTGACCGGTTGAAACTATACAAGCTGAGATTGAACCCGAACAAGTGCACCTTCGGGGTAAGATCTGGGAAGTTGCTAGGCTTCGTGGTCGGTGATAAAGGTATTCAAGTGGACCCTGCTAAGGTCAAAGCTATTCAAGAGATGCCAGTTCCTAGGACAGAAAAGGAAGTCAAAGGCTTTTTAGGACGCCTGAATTACATTGCTCGCTTCATCTCACATCTGACTGCTACCTGTGAGCCAATCTTCAAACTGCTGAAGAAAGATCAGGTAGTACGTTGGAACGATGAATGTCAGGCTGCCTTCGACAGAATCAAAGAGTATCTCCAAGAACCACCTATCCTTATGCCACCGGTTGAAGGGAGACCTCTGATATTATACCTGACAGTGCTTGACAATTCAATGGGGTGTGTGCTGGGGCAGCATGACGAGTCTGGCCGAAAAGAGCATGCCATTTATTACCTTAGCAAAAAGTTTACCGACTGTGAGACCCGATACTCACTGCTTGAGAAAACTTGCTGCGCTTTGGTATGGGCTGCTCGCCGGCTGAGACAGTATATGCTGACTCACACTACCTTGTTGATCTCAAAGATGGATCCTATAAAGTACATATTCGAAAAGCCTGCTCTGTCTGGGAGAATTGCAAGATGGCAAATGATCTTGACGGAATACGACATTCAGTACACAACCCAGAAAGCCATCAAGGGAAGTGTATTGGCAGACCACTTAGCTCATCAAGCTGTAGATGACTATCAATCAATGAACTTCGAGTTTCCAGATGAAAGCATTATGATAGTAACTGATTGTGAAGTACCTGGACCGGATGAAGGACCTGAGCCAGGATCCCGATGGTCTATGCACTTTGACGGAGCCTCCAATGCTTTGGGAAATGGTATCGGCGCCATTATCATATCACCTCAAGGTACTCATACTCCACTCACTGCCCGGCTATGTTTCAACTGTACCAACAACATGGCGGAGTATGAGGCGTGCATCATGGGTCTCCAAGCTGCGATCGACCTAAGGATCAAATTTCTAAGTGTCTTCGGAGATTCCGCTCTTGTGATCAATCAGATCAAAGGAGAGTAGGATACGAAACATCCAAACTTGATCCCTTACAGAGAATGTGTGTTGACCCTGATCCCCCACTTCACGGAGATAACCTTTGAGCACTTTCCAAGAGAAGAGAATCAGTTAGCGGACGCGTTAGCTACAATGTCTTCAATGTTCAAGGTCAAATGGGATAATGAGGCTCCCCGGATCATCATCTGGAAACTGGACGAACCGGCATACTGTTGTGATCTCGAAACTGAATTGGTGACTGAGAAGCCTTGGTACCACGAAGTGAAGAGATATCTGGAAGCTCAGGAATACCCTGAAGGTGCCTCTGTCAATGATAAGAAATTCCTGAGGAGGTTCGCAGCCAAGTTCTTCCTAAGCAACGGCATCTTGTACAAGCGAAACCATGATTCAACCTTACTGCGTTGTGTGGATAAGACTGAAGCAGAAAGAATCATGGAAGAGCTACACGAAGGGACCTTTGGTACACATTCCAGTGGACACACTATGGCCAAGAAAATCCTACGGGCAGGATATTACTGGTCTACAATGGAAGCTGACTGTTACCAACATTCCAGGACATGCCACAAGTGCCAGATTTATGCAGACAAGGTGCATGTTCCTCCGGTTCCCCTGAATGTTCTAACTGCGCCTTGGCCGTTTGCAATGTGGGGCATAGACATGATTGGTGAGATAAAACCTACGGCATCCAATGGACATCGCTTCATTCTGGTATCGATTGATTATTTTACGAAGTGGGTTGAGGCAGCATCCTATGCCACGGTAACCAAGACTGTTGTGGCACGGTTCATTCGGCATAACCTGATCTGTCGATATGGCGTCCCTGAGCGGATAATTACAGACAACGGTACCAATCTGAACAATAAGATGATCGCTGAGCTCTGCGAACAGTTCAAGATACAGCACCACAATTCTTCTCCTTACAGACCGAAGATGAATGGGGCTATTGAAGCAGCAAATAAGAACATCAAGAAGATCGTGCAGAAGATGACAGTGACGTATAAAGATTGGCACGAGATGTTACCGTTCGCTCTACATGGGTACCGTACCTCAGCAAGGACGTCAACCGGGGCAACTCCTTTCTCTCTGGTTTATGGTATGGAGGCAGTCTTGCCAATCGAAGTGCAAATACCCTCTCTCCGGATAATGAAGGATGCAAATCTGAACGAAGATGATTGCATCCAGACACGACTTGATCAACTCAACCTCATTGACGAAAAAAGACTTGCTGCTATCTGTCATGGTCAGACTTATCAGAAACGGATGATCAGGGCATTTAACAAAAAGGTCAGACCACAGGAATATCAAGTTGGGGATCTGGTAATCAAGAGAATCATCCTTCCTCAGAGTGATCCAAGGGGCAAATGGACCCCTACGTACGAAGGGCCATTTGTGGTTAAGCATGTGTTCTCAGGAGGAGCCATGATATTAACCAACATGGATGGTGACGACCTTCCTCACCCCGCCAATGCAGACATAGTAAAAAAATACTACGCATAAGAAAAAGACCCGCTAGGCTGACATGCCTAGGCAAAAATTAGGGCTTCCCGTCGAACCAAAAGGGTTCGGGCAAAATGAAGGGATGAAAATGAAAAAATCTGTACACCCGGCAAGTCGAAAACCTGAAAAGGCGGCTTGGGCAAAAATGGGTATCCCGGTGGACTGAAAACCCGAAAGGGCGGTCCAGGCAAAAATTAGGGATAAAAGCGTAATACTATGTCTCATTGGATCACTTTGCATCCAGAATCCGGTATCTACATCAAGTTCAGACGGCATCGATCAGTCAGCTTCACCTTCAACCAAGGTCATCAAGTGATGAGACGCTCAGAGTTATAAAGGCAATAGCAGAGTTGAAACCCAGTGGGATCATTCATATTTCGCACAGCTGTTTTATTTTCTTTTGTACAAAAACTTGTATAAACTCTTTTGTTCGGCGGTGTCCTCTTACTAGGACGTCAGCCTCTTGTACACAAAACGCCTATTTCCAGGCCATTCAAAATCAATATAAATATACTTTTCAGTTAAACGTGCCAAGTGTTTTTCTTTTTCTGTTTTGTTTGCGAAGAACGTCCAAGGTTCAATTTGTGATATATGCATTGACAATAATTTGCTAACTCATAAATATTTGCATACGAAACAAAGGAATTAATTGCAGGTGACACTAGAAACAGGGGCAATAAAGAGTTGTCTGAGCAGTCTAATTGTTCTATCCTCCAAGGTACCAAGGTAGGTTCAGCTAAAGAACATGACCAGTATACCTGAATTCCCCAGAGAATAAGTCAGCAGCCAATACATTCTCCTCCAGGCAGAGTTATCAAATCTTGAGGAAATTGAGTGTCCTCCCGTAGATCTCAATACTTCCCCAGCAGCATACATTCTTAACAAGCATCCCCGGCAGTCTTGGTCTAAAGATTGTTCCCCGGCGGTATCTCAGCATTCAAAGGAATCATTTCCCCAACATATCAAAACTTCCCCAGAAAAGTCCAATCCAGTTTCCCCAGGAAAATTGGAATTCATATCCCCAAACAGTAAGCTTATACCCAGTAGATTCTGGAAGCTTATCCCCTCGCAGAGCACGAACGCGTCGCCCGGCTTTATTCAAAGAGTTATTTCCTCAATAGGATATAACTGGGTTATCCTCAGCCAAAAGCCACGGAAAGCTCGTCGTCAACGTAGTTCTTTCCTATCCCCAGCGAAGTCTGTTCACACTTCCAACAACAGGACATCTTCAGCAAGTTATTATCTCCCCACAGAGTATTGCTTCCCAGCATGGTCGCTAGAGTACCTCTTCTCCCCGCAGAATCTGCCATTTGCCAAGTTTATTCCTCAACAGAGTCATCTTCTCCTACCGGTATTCTTGCAGTTGTCATCCTCAGCAGAAGCAAAATCTATTCTTCAAATATCAGCCCAGGATACGACTTCCCGGCACCCGTCAAGGATTTACTTTCCTAGACGAAAAACACATACATACCTCATTATAGCATGCATAGATGCATCATATCATACAAATCTCATTTATGTTGAGAACATCATTGCTTGATCCATATCATGCATTGCATATGACTGACCTTTACCTTTCAGGAAAGACGCAGTTAAAATGCTCAAACATACTTCAAGACCTTCTCTAGTCCAGCTAAATCGACTCCCAACAGATTTCTCTGATAAAGACGCAGCAGAAGTTATGGTTCCCTCTCCAACGGCGAGTGAGGTGGTAATTCCTTTTTCAGATGTTTCCCTCTCCGACGATGAGTGTGAGGTGATAGTCTCCTATGGTCCCCTCTCCGACAGTGAGTGTGAGGTGGTAAGTCCTTTTTCAGATGGTTCCCTCTCCGACGATGAGTGTGAGGTGATAGTCTCCTATGGTCCCCTCTCCGACAGTGAGTGTGAGGTGGTAATTCCTTTTTCAGATGTTTCCCTCTCCGACGATGAGTGTGAGGTGATAGTCTCCTATGGTCCCCTCTCCGAAGGTGAGTGTGAGGTGGTAATTCCTTTTTCAGATGTTTCCCTCTCCGACAGTGAGTGAGGTGATAGTCTCTATGGTCCCCTCTCCGACGGTGAGTGTGAGGTGGTAATTCCTTTTTCAGATGTTTCCCTCTCCGACGATGAGTGTGAGGTGATAGTCTCCTATGGTCCCCTCTCCAACGGTGAGTGTGAGGTGGTAATTCCTTTTTCAGATGTTTCCCTCTCCGACAGTGAGTGAGGTGATAGTCTCTATGGTCCCCTCTCCGACGGTGAGTGTGAGGTGGTAATTCCTTTTTCAGATGTTTCCCTCTCCGACAGTGAGTGAGGTGATAGTCTCTATGGTCCCCTCTCCGACGGTGAGTGTGAGGTGGTAATTCCTTTTTCAGATGTTTCCCTCTCCAACGGTGAGTGTGAGGTGATAGTCTCCTATGGTCCCCTCTCCAACGGCGAGTAAGGTGGTAATTCCTTTTCAAGATGTTTCCCTCTCTGACGGTGAGTGTGAGGTGATAGTCTCCTATGGTCCCCTCTCCAACAGCGAGTGAGGTGGTAATTCCTTTTCAAGATGTTTCCCTCTCCGACGGTGAGTGTGAGGTGATAGTCTCCTATGGTCCCCTCTCCAACGGCGAGTGAGGTGGTAATTCCTTTTCAAGATATTTCCCTCTCCGACGGTGAATGTGAGGTGATAGTCTCCTATGGTCCCCTCTCCAACGGTGAGTGAGGTGGTAATTCCTTTTCAGATAGTTCCCTCTCCGACGGTGAGTGAGGTGACAATTCCTTTTCCTATGATTCCCTCTCCGACGGCGAGTGAGGGGATTCCCTTTCAGATTATAATGGTCTATGGTTCTCGTTCCGATCCTGCGAAGATGGTATTACCCGCTAAGATTTTTCTCAACGAGCGTAGTTGAAGTTAAAATCACCCAAAGTTCTCTTACCATTCATGCAAGTTAGTAACCATCCCTGGTTCATTCATCGCCTTTTGAAGCTCCAGACTCAGCTCCTGTAACCAGTCAGGACATATCTACACCAAGCATCTGAAGACCAGCTCCTGCAACGTGTCAGGTACTCATTTTCTGTTTTGCAGGTATACAGGTTCTCGCTAAGGAATCTCTTACGCGATCAACATCCAGATGGCATCTATAAGCCCATCACCCTATCCAGCAACCTCTAAATGGCATCTATAAGCCCATTCCACCATCACTGCTACTATGTGAGCGCAAATTTCTGGGCACTCTAGTGTCCAATCATCTTCTACCCTCGGATTACGAAAGGCACGTCCGCCAATCTGCATCCTCAGGTCTAAGAAGATTGAACAGGGGCAACTGTTGTACCCCAAAATTTGCCCTCCCATATTCTCCAATAAATTGCCAAGCCAAGTCACAAAATTCCCCAAGGTTGCACAGTCCAACTGTCTCCTATACAGTCAAAACTAGGGTTTGTGTTCTGATCAAGAAAAGGAAGTTTTCAAAGGTCCAATCAAGTCTCATATGCCTACAAATAGGGTCAAGCATCCTCATATCAAGTTTCAAGGCATTCAGCTCAAAATTGCACAGTCAAAACCCTAAATTGCACTACAGTCAACTGTAGGGGCAAAATGGTCATTTGACAGTCAAAAGTTCAAATTTTTGGTCAACATATCATTTTGAAGCCACAAACATCATTTTATCAATGCTTGATCATGATTCTCAAAGTTTGGCTCAGAAAATCATCAAGATGCAAAAGTTACTATATTTGGACAGCTGAAAAAGTCAACTGAAATTGACCAGGGCATAACTTTCACATGGATTATCAGAAAAATTCCATCCAAAGCTCATTTTAAGAGAAAGACATTTCCTACAACTCATCTTCATACTTCAAGTCCAAGAAATGCTCTCACAAAAAGTTATCAATTTAAACATTATAGGTCATTTTCAAAAGTCAACAAAAAGGGACTTTAAGTCAAAGACCATAACTTGAGATTGGTAAATCAAAATGACATGGGACCAAAGGAATTGGTTAAAGGACTCAAAGACCTTTCCAAAATGTCCAAGAACATGAGAAAAGCTTAAAAATTGAGCAAGTTATGCCTTGTGGAAGTTGGGAAATTTTTGGATATTTTGAAAAGTCAACTTTGATCCAAATAACCTAAAATTGCTAATGGGCCCATTTTTCTTCCATGATTCATCATTCCAAACATATGCACGACCACTTGGCCCAAAGGGAAGTATTTTCTCATTTTTATTTATTTATTTGAATTTTTATTCACATTAATTCATTTAAATCAAATTAAATATGTGAAAAATGTCTAACCTAATTTTTTCAATCTTTTTATACATGTTTTGAGCTCAATATTTCGTGCATATCCCAATATAGAAAGATTTGGATGGAATTGATCTTAATTGATACAAAGTAGCATGAAAAAGATATGAAAAAGATCTTGGAAAATCAATTTGCAAAACCATTGAATGAAAGAGATTTGATTGAATTTTTTTAACCTAATTGCTTCACTACATAATCAGAAACCAAAACCTAATGCATAGAGACAAAAAGCTGCGCTAAAGAATACGTTGCAAACTTGAAAAATTTTCCATAAAACTCAATTCTGAAATCAACTTTGGAGGTGGATTCAAAGCATAATATTGGTTTCAATAGCTTCCTTGAAGGTCCCTGATCAGATTCCAATCATTAACCACCATCAAAACTCCAAGAATTGGTAGATTAAACGTAAACTGCATCAAGAAATTTGCTTAATCGTATTTTGATCTTGAAGCATAATCATTGCATTTTTGTTATGGATTATTACTCATTGATGTTTTCTGATGCTAACTGTACCATTTGATTGTGTTTTTGTGCTCTCAACGCGATTCTACCATGTTAGCTTTCTAGGGTTTGCAGGTTTTTGAATTAGGGGTTTTCAGACCAAGCAAAATCAGACCACCATAATGCTATGGTTGTAATCAGTGGACCTAGACGATCCTAAATATGCCCTCGCGACAAATTTATTGACCCTATAGCGCTAGTCGCTATTTTTTCTAAAACGGCCTAACACAACGTGTCCAAAACCGTGGCTGATTGTTTATGTTTCAGGAGAAACGAGGAAGAAGACCTCGTGGCAGAGCATGATTCGTTGGTTTAAAAATTCGCGCGTTTTCCAGCATTGATCTTGTTTTTTCTTTTATAATATTCATTGTTTATTTACTAATCAAACGCGTTCAATGGCTCAGTTGGCATACGCTTATTGCTTCAACATCCAAGACCTGGGTTCGAGTCCCAGGTCTGTGTAATTTTCAATATTATTTTTCCACATTAATTCCCATGCAGGCACAACATTGATGCACACCATATTCCTTCATCATCTAGCCATCCACGTATCTAACAGATTCAAATCAAAGGCTGAGATTGGAGGTACATCATAGGCTTGGTCAAAGGGTCAACACGCTGCCTGGGAAAGTCAATGGATCTGAATATTAAATGGGCCAGAATTTCACTAATTTAACCTCCACTTTGGGGCCTGAACCCCCCCTGGTTTGCCCTCTCTATTTTTTTATATTTTTATTTTTTCAATTGTTATTTTATTTGCTTTATTGTTATAAATTAATTAATTATTTTTCTACAAAATATAAAAACTTCATAAAAATCAGAAAAAAGATAAAAACATAATAAAATATTTAATTTTCATATTTTCTTGTAAATAATTGAATGTAAATAAATTTAGTATTAAATAGGTTTTAATTTTAATTCTTTTTAATAACTAAAAATCCAAAAATATAGAATTAGGTTTAATAACTTTTTATTCCTTTTTAATTTTCCCTTTTTTCATAATAATAATATCACTTATTTTATTTTCATAATTAAATTGTACATAAATTAACTTAGGTTTAATTTAGGTTATATTTTAATATTTTCATAACAAACTTAAAAACCATTAGAATTAGGGTTAGTTAATTTTAATTAATTCTTTTTTCTGGTAAATCTTAAAAAACATAAAAATACATAAAACATTTTCCTTTAATTTTAATTTTAATTCCTTATTAATAATATTTTGCAAAAGGGTCCAACGCCCTCGTTCGTAATTTATTTAATTTCGCATATTTATTTTTATTTCATTCAAATAATCATGTACCTCTCCCAAAGCCATGTAACTCGGACAATTTAACTTCTCGCACTTTTATTTCTTTTGCTTTATTCACTTTCCGTCAAATCGGGTCCGGTTTAATTTTGGCGGTGTGGACCCGCGCCATTTGTAATAGTTTAGATTTATTTTCCCGCAAATATTTTAACTGTTAAATAAGCATGCAAGAATGAATGACTTAAATAAAATCAAGCGTAGAACACCTTAACATGAAAAAGACAAATACCAATGAAAACAATACACGAATCGCACACACCACCCCTAGGGTACGCCTCATTGTTGCCTTTCGAAAGGTGATCGTCGAGTAGAGGATGTCTTAGTAAGTCCTCATGATCCGGGAACCTGGCATGAGGGTAGCTTCTAAGGTGTCTTCCCATTGCTCTGGTGATCACCATGTCCCGAACCTCGAATTGACCCGAACACCTCCAACGGTGGTGCTACCTACCTCTCAATGGTGGGATGGCACTACTTTAAGGACATTTACACAGACGAATTCCTTAGGGTAGGTAGGTTCTCGTAGATACTTGCTCTCTTTAAACACAAAACAAGTCAAAATCTTTTCACACCGACCTTTTCAAAAGCTTTCAAAGCAATTTTTTCAAACACTCTGACGTACGAGTCGAACTGAAATTTTTCAAAGAAACTTTTTAAAACCCACATTGAAAAGCAAACAAACCTTTTTGAAAACACAAGTGAGCAAGTATCTAAGAGCCCATGGATAACCATGGATAGAAAGGGTGCTAACACCTTCCCTTTCTATAACCTACCTCCCGAACCGAGAGCAATCTCTTTAAGGAATTTTTCTGTGCTTTTGTCCTTTCCATTTGGAGAAAATAAAAGACGGTGGCGACTCTTGCTTCCGCGACATTTCGCGAACCAGCGTTAAACAGTCAGTTCCAGATCCACCGATCACACTTACCATCTTTCTTCGGCACTGGAACCACGTTGGCAACCCACTGAGGATAAGAAGTCACTGCTAGAAACCCGACATCAAATTGTTTCATAACCTCAGCTTTGATTTTCTCGGACATCTCTGGACGCATACGACAGACCTTTTGTTTTACCGGAGGGAAGTCTTCCTTGGTAGGCAGGTGATGAACCACAATGTCGGTATCCAACCCAGGCATGTCTTCGTAAGACCAGGCAAAGATTTCCACATAATCATGCAACATCTGAATCAACCGTTGTTTCACGCTGAGCTCCAGATTGGCACCAATCTTGACTTCCTTTCTGTCCGTCTCAGTACCCAGATTTACCGTTTCCACTGGCTCTTCATGTGGCTGAATGGCCCTCTCTTCCTGGAGTAACAGTCTTGCAAGCTCACCAGGCACTTCGCAATCATCTTCACCTTCGTCTTCGGCTAAGTTGATCGGATTTTCGAAGTCATAACTGGCAGTAGCAGAGTCGTTACCAGTGAGATCCAGAGTGGATTGAAACCTGTATAGGTGAGTGTGTGTAAATATAGCTGTTTTGCAATATATAAAGAAAGAAAGAAAGGGAGCACAAGATTTGAAATGCGAAAAACGTCCAATGTTTTTATTCATGATATATGGAAATGACAAGTAATAAGCCCTTACAAATGAAGCCACGGTGCCCCGGGTAAGACACCGGGCCATAAAGTTTCAAATTATTGTTCGTTACAAATTTAAAAACAAAGGAATTCATTACTGAGTAACAAAAGTAACAGGTATGTAGTCTTTAGCAGTCCAATTGTTCAGTCCACCGTCGGTCGTCGGGTAGATCCAACTGTCAAATTCAGATTCCTCTGCATCGCCTTCAATAGCATTCACTCCCGGGTTGGTGATGAATACGGGAGGTCTTCCAATCCTTGCTTTACGTTCATCCCTCTGAGCCTCTGCAGTGAAACCCAGCCCAAACTTGTCAGTCTTTGGAGTAAAATCAGGGAGCCTGCCCCAGTTTGCACATTCGCCTTTCTCAATCACAGCCCGAGCGTCCTTCAAGGAAGCCATCTTCAAGGGAGAGTCTTCTTCAATCACTGTCTCTGCTGACGCCAATGTTGGAGGCACCTCTTCAAAGTGTTGAAAGGGGGTCTCAATGAACTCCCCGTCCATCTCTATATACCGAAACGAGTTAAGATGACTAACCATGTATTCTTCCCCCCCCTGCACTGTAACAATCTTCCCTCTGACCGGGTACTTGAGCTTTTGATGTAGAGTGGAGGTCACAGCTCCAGCCTTGTGGATCCAAGGACGACCCAGCAAACAAGAATAGGATGGTCGGATGTCCATCACATAGAATGTTGAGTCAAAGACTTGAGAACCAACCCGGATTGGAATATCTACCTCACCATGTACCATCCTCTTCGACTCGTCAAAGGCTCGGACAACGATGTTACTAGGCTTCAACTCCAAACCCTCACAATCCAACCTGTCTAAGGCCTTCTTGGGCAATACGTTCAGTGAAGAACTGGTGTCTACCAACACGTGTGCAGGAGTAGTGCCCCTGCATTCGATGGAGACATGCAGGGAATCATTATGGTTCTTTCCCTTAGTGGTCAGATCAGCATCAGAGAAACCCAACCCATTGTCAGCGATCAAGTTGGCCACACAATCAGTAAATTGATCAGCCGACGTCTCTTGTGGCACATGGGCCGTCTTCAGGAAGGAGATCAGGGCCTTGGCATGGGCCTCTGAGCACAACAACAGTGATAGCATAGAGATTTTAGAGGGGGTGTGCCCCAGCTGTTCAACGACGTTGAAATCACTCTTCTTGATAATCTTAAGGATTTCTTCCATCTCTTGCTGTGAAGCTTCAACATTAACAGTCTTTGGTTCCTCCATCTGGGCAGGCATATCAGCAATCCCTTTGCCCCGAGTGTCAGATGACTCAGCAACAAGGGTAGAAACTTGATCAGGAGGGGAAACAGGCGCATTTGTAGGCGTGATGATAAGAGGTCTTCGGATAACTGGTGGCGCAATGTCAGGCGAGAAGAGCCTGCCACTGCGAGTAACTTTAGCGGGACCGGTGTTGTTATTGATGCCGATACTAGTGTTGAACTCCTGCTTTACTCCGAGCACATACACATCTGCCCCATAGTGCCATGGGATAGCCTTGTCAGATTTATAGGGGAGGGGCCCCGGAACAGTAATGATGATGGGTGCAACAGACGTGATTTTGACTGGCTTCCTCGGGGGAGCCTTGGTAGGATTGTTGAAAATGGTGACAACGGATACTTCTTCAGTAGGAACAATAGGAACAGCGGTCTTCTTGAACAAGATCTCTTTGATATCCATCAGGTTTTGGACGCCTGACTTTAGCAACGGACAACCAGTAGGGGACACATCACATAGAAGGCAACCCTTGCTACAACCCGGAAATAAACCGGCTAGCAACAGGTTCCTTTTGACAGTCAATAAAGGAGTAACAATCTCATCCATAGAGCCTACATATAGATCTTCCTCAATAGCATTTACTCCATGCTGGGTCATAGGAGCAGTCACAACGTTGGGCCTTTCGGGCGCCTCAAACTGTATTTCCTTGGCATCGATAGGGTCCTGGACCTTATTCCTCAGGGCCCAGCAATCATCAGTAGAATGCCCCGGGCTATCAGAGTGATAAGCACAGCAGGCGTTGGGATTGTACTTCGGAGAGGTTGTGTTTACCACCTTCGGAGCTTCTCTGACAGTTACCAAGTTGGTTGGTAGCAGTTGCAGCAAGATCTGAGACAAGGTCATACTAAGCCGAGTGTATTCTCTTCTGGGTCTCTCACCCCTTGGTTGGTTAGGTTGCCGAGGAGCGGCAGCAGGCTTTAAAATCACCACCGCGTTGACAGCTCGGCGGCGTTCTGGCTTATTTTGTCTCCTGGGACCATACACAGCACTGGCTTCTTTCTTGAAAGGCTTCTTTTCAGAACTTGAGGATGCACCTTTTTGTATCTTCCCCGATTTCATACCAGCTTCTATCCTTTCCCCAGTCAGAATGAGGTCTGTAAACCCTGCAGAAGAATTACCAATGAGATGGTTGAAAAATGGACCAGATAGGGTCCCCAAGAACATGTCCACGAGTTCATGGTCAGTCAATGGTGGCTGCACCCTGCCAGCCAGGTCCCTCCACTTCTATGCGTACTCTTTAAAACCTTCTCCCGATCCTAGCGACATACCCTGGAGTTGGGTACGTGTAGGAGCGAGGTCGGCATTGTACTGATACTGCTTGTAAAAAGCAGTAGCCAAGTCCTCCCAGTTACGAATGTTGGTTCCATCCAGCTGATAGAACCATTTGAGATGAGTCCCTGAAAGACTCTCCTGGAAGAAATGGATCCATAAGTTCTTGTCCACAGTGTATGGTTAGATCTTCCGCACATAAGATCTGAGATGTAGCTTAGGGCAGGAAGCCCCGTCATACTTCACAAAAGAGGGTGCTTTGAACTTGTGTGGGATCACCACCCCAGAAGATAAACCCAAATCTCCAAAATCCAACCCAGGCACTTGTTGAATTTCCATGGCACTCAGACGATCCTCTAACTGCTTGTACCTGTCTTCAGCGGGAGGGTACTGCTCTTCATTGAAATCAGTCTCGTTGTCAGAGACCACAAGACTAGGAACCCTTCCCCCTTGGGGACTGCCTTTGCCTACAGAGGAATCAGCTTGGTCAGCCTCATTTTGCAGTGTATTGCCAAACCTCCGTCCAGTGTTGAATAGTACAATTCTCTTCTTCTTCTTCTTTACCAGCAGAGCCTTCAATTCCTCTTGACCTTGGGCTAAACTCATGATCAGCTCTTGGAACTGGGCGTTCTGAGCCTGGAGGGCCTTAATGGATTGCTCAGTAGATGATTCAGGATTCATGATAACTGCTGAAATAAACAGCGAAGAACATTAAGCAACCTGTAAGAAAAGTACCTGTGATGCACATGATGAATGGAATGCGTATGATTTATGTTTTCAAAGACAATCGGGATTCAACTTTGTAAACAAAAAGGAAGCGCACTTTATTAGATTCAACTTTGAAATTTAAATTGTTCAACAGATTTCCCTTAGGCGTTACATAAAATGGAAATACTGAAAAGGGAAATAAAAACTGCAAAAGAACATCCAAAGCTCATCAGTGATCCCAGGGTCTCTTTTTCTCAGTACGGATGTAGTCATTCAAGGTCCGCTCGTTCTCCAACTGCTTTGTCAGCTTCTGGATCTTCAATTCCTGCTCGTTGAACTTTTCCCGATAAGAATCCCGTTCTTCTTGTAGTTGCACCCAAGACCTCTTTAGTGTATCAACATCAGTAGGTATCTGAGGAGGGAGAACAGTTGGGGGAGCCCCGTCTCTATCAGGATATTCAAGAATGATAGGTCTGACAGCTTCGTATGGCATACCTAACTTCTGAGCACTGATGCGGACCCATCTGTAGTAGGATTCCATAGGTAGAGAAGTCTTCGGTCCCAACTCATGTGGGTCAGCTTTGTGAATTCTGTCCCAAGCCTTGATGAATCTACGACGCAGCTCGTCACTATCTACCTGAAACTCAAAACTGATGTGAGGCACCAACATCTCATGAGGTCCTGCTCTTCTGGCTATTCCAAACTGACGGAGAGCTAGACATGGGTTATAAGAGATTCCTCATTGGGTACCAATCAAAGGAACATTAGGATATTCTCCGCAACGATCAATAACAGCTACCTCATCCAAACCTCTGAGAGTCCAAATGATGTCATTATCAGTGAGAGACATTAACCTATGAGCCCAGCCTCTTCCTTCTTTGTTCTTCAGCACGAACTTAGGGAGGTGCGAAATAAACCACCTCACCAACAAAGGAATACAACACCACAGAGTTCCTCGTCTTCAGGCAGTACGAGCATAGAGTTGTTGCAGGATATCACCCAAGAGAGTGGGCACAGGTTTCCGAGACATGAAGATCCTTATGGCATTGACGTTAATGAAGTTATCAGGATTAGGAAACAAAACTAGACCATAGATTAAGAGAGCCAGAATGTCTTCATACGCCATGAAGTCTAAGTCATTCTAGAAACTGTTAGCTTTACCAATCAGAAACTTGGCCAAGAAACCATTAACTCTGCTTCTAGTCACCCAATTGTCCATTACCTCCTTGTGGGTCAAGGGAAGGGCTGCAGCAATATCCTCAAGCCTAAGAGTCTTTTCCCAACCAGTGAAGGGAGTCTGATCCAAGATAGGGATACCAATAAAATCAGAGAATTCTTCCAGGGTAGGGACCAGCTGGAAGTCTTGAAAGGTGAAACAATTGTACAAGGGATCATAAAACTGGGTCAAGACACTCATCAATTGTTGGTCCCACTTTGCAGTGACTAAACCGAGAAGAGAACCATGCCTCTGGATGAAGGAAGTGGAGTTTGGAATTCTGCTAACCAATTCTTCAAGCAAATCAGGTGGGTGAACAAAATTAAGCCGGATAGTGTTCCTTCGCACAGGCATCATAATGTCCTACAAATCAGAGCAAAGATGAAACCCTCTTGTCTTTGAAATGGGTCAGTCCTTATGCAGGATGCATGCAATGTCTATGATGGTATGATGTCATGATAAAGCACACCACAAGTATTCACAAACGCAAACATGATAAGGCACACAAATCACACAAGATAGCCCTTAGAGTTTAGGCCAGCATGAAGTTCAGGTGCTACCCTCTTTCAGTTTGTTGGTTAAGACCTGTCCTATCAAAAGTAACCGGGTTCTAGAGGATCCCAATATCACTGACTACCCTCAATCGGTCATAACTCCAGCGTCGCAATCTTTTCTTGCGGCCAGAACCATCGCGAGAGTTTAGCCTCAATGGGTGTAGCATACTGCTACTATTCTATGGCCAAGTTGGGTCAAATTAGGGTTCTAAGGTCGGTTGGTGCTTAATGACTCCTCAGAAGACCCATATTCTCCTCGTTGCGACACAAGGGATATCGGTACAGACCAAGGTGCCACACCAATGTAGCCACTGCTTCACCCGTGTCGGTCTACGCCGGACAGGTCCCTCACAGCTTATGCTACCTAAAAGGGTATCCCCAGATCCGGGTTAGGATCTATGAAACTCCAAGACAATGCCCACAATAATAAAGCAAACAAACATTCAATTGAAAACATAAGTATGATCTATCCTAAGGTACACCTCACTTTAAGTCTCCCTAGCAGAGTCGCCAGTTTTGTGATCGGTGGAAATAGAACTGACTGTTTAAAGCTGGATCGCGTGTGTCGCAGTAAGCAAGATCCGCCACCGTCTTTTATATTCTCCAACATGGAAAGGACAAAAGCACAGCAAAATTCCTTATTGAGAATGTCTCTCGGTTCGGGAGGTAGATTTATAGAAAGGGAAGGTGTTAGTTAGCACCCTTTCTATCCATGGTTATCCATGGGCTCTTAGGTACTCGCTCTTATGTTTTCAAATGATGTTTGCTTTTCAAATGTGAGTGGGTTTGAAAAAGTTTCATTGAAAGATTTCTGAGTGACTCTTGTATCTGTCCTCAAGAGTGTATGAAAAATTTGTTTTGAAAGCTTTTGAAAGTGTCAGTGTGAAAAGATTGTTTTGTTTGTTTTTTAAGAGAGCAAGTACCCATGAGTCATCTACCTACCCTAAGGAATTAGGCTGTGTAAGAGTCCTTAAGGTAGTGCCATCCCACCATTGAGAGGTAGGTAGCACCACCGTTGGAGGTGTTCGGGTCAATTCGATTTTAGGGACAGTGTGGTCACCGAAGCAATAGTAGGACACCTTAGAAGTAACCCTAATGTCCTAGATCCTTTTTAATCTGAGGCAACTATTTCGAGGCAACTGGATCTTAGACATAAGGGCAACCGCTAAAACACCCTATACTTGACGACCACGTTCGAAGGCAACGAGTGAGGCGTACCCTAGAAGTGGCATGTGCATTGTGTGTTGTTTTCATGTTAACATTTATCTTGGATCATGCAATTGTGAGCTACGAGTTGTTTTTAATTATCATACATTCTTTCATGCGATTTAGTAGTTAGGAGTGCGGAAAATAAAATACGGGAAGGTAAAAGCTACGCTATTACAAGGCGCGGGTCTATACATCGCCAAAATACAAAGACCCGTTTTTGATAAAAGTGCGGAAAGTAAATAAAAGCGGTAAACCTAATTACTATTACATCCTTGGAAGCAGTTACATAATAATCAAATAAAGCAATAACGCGCGCGAAAGAATTAAAATCAGGACGTCCTCGGGTTTTGACCCTTTGCTTGAAATTAAAAGTTTTTTGTCCTTTTGTTTGAAATTAAACTAAATTAAACCTAAATCTAATTATTTAATTATTTACCAAAAAAAATGTTTTTTTATGTTTTTTTATATTTAATGAAAATAAGAAAAGAATTTAAAAGTTAGTAAACAACCCTAATTCTAGATTATTTTAATTATTAATGAAAATGTCAAAGTTGACCTAATTTACTAATTAATTAATTTACATGTTTATGTACAAAATAATAATAATTAATAATGATAATAATAATTAATTAAGAAAAAAAGAAGATTAAAAGTGTCAAAACCTAATTCTATATAATTTTTATTTATTAAGAAAAAGATTAAAATATAAACCTAAATTAAGCTAAGTTAATTATTTAATATTTATTTACAAAAATAAGTTAATGGTGAAATTATTAATTAATTAAAATAATTTACAATTTTTGATTTCCTGATTTTTATGATAAAAAGTTAATTTGTTGTGAATTAATGATAATTATTAATCAATTAAAAGAATTAAAAAAGAAGAGAAAATAAATAAAACTATGCAAACCAAGGGGGTTAGATGGCCCTTGTGGAGGTGAGATTGCAATAATTCTGGCCCAAGAAAGACCAAGCCTGTTTGACTTTTCACTGATCACGTGCATGCTGTTTGACTGGGAGTATCATAGTCTTCACTCTGTGGCCATTGGATTGGGCATCATGGCCACTTGGCAAGCTTATGCTGAGCGTGCATGGTGGAACTCTGAATGATTGCTGCATTGGAAAGCTTTAAGCAGAATAAGAACAATTATATGGGGGACCTGGGAATCGAACCCAGGTCCCAGTACTTGCAAGCCACGTCCTTTGCCAACTGAGCTATCCAGCGCTTTTGTAATATAAATGAACAACAAATATTATATAAGAAAACAATCATTATGGCAATCAAACAAAATAACGCGCGCTGGATTTGAACCCTCCAATCACGTTGAGCCACGCACGTCTTCTTCTTCGTTTCCTGTAAAAAACACAACAATATAGCGGGGGTTTTAAACCCCCACAAAACACAACCACGAATAATAGCGATTAACGTTAGGGATAATATAAAAAGGGCGCGATATGTCCATTCAATTCGTCTTGAGCTTCTGAGTTTAATGGTATATGTCTCAAGGCCTGATTTTTCCTCAATAAGAAAGCCCTAATTTTCAAGCTTCTAAACCCTAGATTTTATCCATGGTGGATTTTGATCCAGAGGGTTATAACCAAATTGGTTTGTACCAACAGCTTCAGAAGGTCCCTATTAACATAAATCAATCCAAAAAAATGGTCAAAAACACATGAATCGTGATATGCAAATTTGGCAAATAAAGCAAACCGTGTCACTTGTGATGAACGATTCTTTGCGTGTTAAGCTTCGTTCTTGATTGCAATGGCTTCCTGGCAATGTCAGCAATGTATTGGAAACAATTTTAGGCCTTGAATTCACCTGCAATATTGATTTCAGTTTTCAAGTTTTTTCTTGAATTTTTGCAAAGTGGTTATGGCTTTCTATGGCAGCTTTTTCGTCTTCAGCTTTAGGGTTTGCTTTAGTACATATATGTGAATGGAATTAGGTTAAAAATAAGCCCAAAAGTCTATGGCATTATGACTTGAATGTGTGATTGCCAATCATATCTTTTTTCAATCTTTTCTTTCATGAAACCTTGCCAGTCATGGATATTTTGCCTTGTTGATTGAGAAACGAGTTTGCCAGCTTGCCCTGATCTGATTTGCTTCACAAAAGATCCAAAAACCATATCTTTTTAATTTTCCTATAATTAAAACCAATTAAATGAATTAATATAAATATAAATTCAATTAATTAATTAAAAATAATAAAATAAATCATTTTAAGTTCAATGGGTCGTGCATAGGCTTTGGGTAAAGATTCAAGAAGGAATTTGAGGCCCATTAGCAAAAATGAAATGTTTTAGGCAAAGTTGACTTTTGAAAGTTCCCAAAAATTTCCCAACTTCTCCAATGCATATCTTACTCAATTTTGAAGCTATGAATATGTTCTTGGACATTTTGGAAAGGTCTTGAAGTCCTCTAACCAATGCCTTTGGTCCCATGTCATTTTGATTTACCAATCTCAAGTTATGGTCTTTGACTTAAAGTGCCTTTTTGTTGACTTTTGAAAATGACCTATAATGTTGAAATTGATAACTTTTTGTGTGAGCATTTCTTGGACTTGGAATGTGAAGATGAGTTGTAGGAAATGTCATCCCCTTCAAAATGAGCATTGGATGGGATTTTTCTGATGAACCATGAAAAAGTTATGCCTAGGTCAATTTGCAGTTGACTTTTCAGCTGTCCAAAATAGAAACTTTTGACACCTTTATGATTTTTGAGCCATGCTTGTGGAGTCATGATCAAGAATTGATCAAATGATGATTGTGGCTTCAAAATAAGATGTTGACCAATTTTTTTGACTTTTGACTGTCAAATGACCATTTACCCCTGCAATTGACTGTGAAGCAATTAGGGCTTTTGACTGTGCAACTTGATGCTGTGAGTCTTGAAACTTGACATATGGATGCTTGACAATGTATATAGGCATATGGGACTTGATTGGACCCTTGAAAACCTCAATTTCTTTGCAAGAACCAAAACCCTAATTTTGACTGTGTTATGAGGCAATTGGACTGTGCAACCCTTAATCCATTTGAAGCTTGATCTTGCCAAATCTTGAAGAATATGGGAGGGAAAATTTTGGGGTACAACACAGGGCATCTGTCATTTGATTCCCTTTTTGTTGGACGTGACTGAAAATGATTTTTGCGAATTCCGCAGTCAGTTTTCAAAACATGATCCCAATATGGAACCAGTTTTGGGTGTTTAGTATCCCGTTCACCATTTAATTGGTATGTGGCTTGTGAGCATTCTTTGGGGGAGTCAATAATGCCCCTATATCGTGCCCCAGTGTATTTGAAGCTTCGTTGAACGTGGATAGCCAACGTGCCCCTGGCTCGGATTCTTCGTCAGATCTTGGTATTTCGTAGTTGTTTATTTTTATGGCACTGTCTGTATTCGACTATGGCCTGTTTCCGTAGATATGCGCAACAACTTGATAGCCTTTTTTTGTGGCTCTGCTCTGACATTGCCCCTTAACTTGGTTTTTTCCAGGTCTCCACCTGTTCTCAGATTAATGGTCTTGATAGCCTCTAGATACGGTTGCGTATTGTTAGCTTTTTTATTTGCCTTGCTATTTTCTCAGAGAGTTCAAGATTTTCATCATCTTCCTCTTTATCTTGGTTGATAGGAGCATCAAAATCATATCGGATTGCAGCAATAACATTATCGGTGGTTTTGGGCATGAATTTGCACCTTTATCATGTTTTGGTGCAAATTTTAGTATATGAATATTTGAAAATGCAAATGCAGAGAAATTATTGCCATTTTTAAAATTAAGATATAAATGCAAGAGAAGGAAATGGATCTTAATTGAAAACAAAATATAAATTTTATTAATCGTAAATATCGTCTGAAACAAAACGGGGGAACCCTTACAAGCAACCCCATGCCTCAGGATTGACACAGGTTCTTTCAAAAACAAGAAAAATTAATTAGGAAAGAAAAAAGATCTCAGGAATCTCCACGGTCGTCCATATTTTTTTCTCTTGGGGCGCATTCTCGGATGAATCCAGTTTCCCCTTTGGCGTTGGCCTTGTTGGATATTTTCGCCACATGTCCGCCATGCACTATTCCATTGTTGAAAGAGGTCTCTTGGATTGGAGAAAAATATGCTTCGCCCTTCAGAGTGGCTTTATATTTTCCTTCAGGGTATTGTCCGAACTGGACTATCCCCTGGTCCTCTAGCCTTTATAGATCTCCTTCGAAAGCTTCATTGTGTTCTAGCGGGAGTCCATATCCCAACCGATATTCTTTCAACGAGTTTATCGGGGTCTTTTCTTGCCTGCTTGCCCCAGAGTCAGTGGCTACTTCGATTGCATTTATTGTTAGCCTTTAATCTTTCTTCCAAGGCTTGGTACTGATTCATCACTAATGGATTATCAACAACATGAGTACCATTCGTCTTTGAGGGCACTTGGTTGGCATCCTCTGGTTCGTGGTCTCTGTACGGCAGGTCCGAGTAATTGTCTGCATCATTGGTCAAAATCTGCAGGGTACGAGATGCCCCTGCTTTTGGCGGTGGTGGGACAAACCCTTCAGTTTCAGCTTTTTGTTGGGCCATGACAGACTTTGGGATTCCTGCTTCTGGCTCTTTCCTTAGTTGGTAACCGCTTGATGCACCAATAGTTTGGGCTACTTCTTCGAAAGTTGCCCTGGGAATCTGATCTTGCCTGTCAATAATGTTCTTCAAAGCCAGAAGAACTTGACTCAAATTTCCTTTCATTGAACTTATGTCTCCCTTTACTTGGTTGAGATTCTCTTTGAATGCAGCCTGAGTTTCCTCGATTTTCTCCATTGATTTTTGTTGATAAGCCCTGGTTTGGTACGGAGGCCAAGGAGGTGGCGATCTTCTTCTACCAATGGTTCAGCTGGAGAGATATTTGTGAAAAATGGGTTTTTATATGATATACAGGTGTTTGTGAATGTATGCATGCGAATGAATATGTATGAATATGAAATGGTTACTTGTTTTGAATGTCTTATTCACTTGGGTATGTATTTGTCTTTCGCTTATTTTTTATTCGGTGACTATCTTTGAAATAGATACGCAAACGAGATGTGGAAATAAAATGCCTTTATTGAAAGTAACGTAATTCAGATATTGAAAAATATTACAATCTTCAGCCAAAACTTTATTTACGGGAAATCAAGCAACAAGGAAATAAGTCTTCTAGGTGTGCCTGCAGATATCTGCTTTTGAAACCATCCACTGTTGCTGGACAAAATTTGAGAAAGTCTTTCACACGTTATTTCCCTTTTGTGGCCTTGATTTCAGACATGTTTGGCGCGCTGACGCATACAAGTTGTTTCCTTCGGTATCCATTTTTTAAAGACAGTCACCTAGATCTTGATTTTTTTTGGTACCCCGTGAATAAGACAAGGAAACGGGTGACAAATATATGATGAATGTATGACGAATACATGAAATATATGAATGCGTGGTTGTAAGGTTGAGTGACGGGATTTCGTGATAAGCACCCCTAGAAGGTAGGTTCCTTAATCTTGACCTACAGTTGATCTACCCTCCCAAAAGGTGGCTTCCTTAAGGGTGTCATGAATAACACCAGAGGGAAAAGGCACAAGGGCCTCCCTTAGGTGGAGCCTCTTTACGGACTGAGACTTTCGTCTCAAATTCGTGAAAGGTCTCATCATGAGATTTTTGGGTTAAGTTCGTTACAAAGAGTCATGTGGACCTTCCAAAGTCCTACTCGTCAAGAGGATATCTCTCAATAAGTATTCCTTTTTCAGAAGTTCACCGACTCTAGGAGAAGTCGTCACATAAACTCGCAGGGATGATGTACCCCCTAAGCTAATAGACAAACCTTCTTGCTAAGGTTATGTTGAGAATACTTTTTTTATAGATAAAAGTTCCCGCCATACAGTAGGTATATGATAAAAATAATTGACGATAAATAAATAAACACAATAATTAAACAATGTAATAGATAAATAATGCAATAAAAAAAACCAAAGTAAAACCTAAAACCTAGGGTTAAGGAGAGTCCCCAGCAGAGTCTCCAGCTGTCGCGACTGGATTTTAAATCAGAGTCGCCACTATTAGTTTTTATCCTAGGGAAGGGAACCTAACAGAAAACCTTAATTCGCGGACAAAGATTCTAGGTTACAGACTCAATTAGACGAAAGAAAGGTGTTAGGCAAATTTCATCCACGTTGTTCACAAGGATATTCGCCTCTAAGTTTAGGTTTGGGGTAAATTGGATTTTAAGTTTTAATTAGCAAGACTCGCCACGATTCTAGATCGCGTTCCTACGTATCCTCTTATGAGGAATCAGAGTCTCAATTCGTAGTTCGTATGAGTTGGTGTCTTTTAGGGGTTTGCAAACATATTTTGTATCACTTTGCACTCAGTCGGGAGTTGTGATTGCAGAGATTTTGATTGAGAACGCAGTAAGCCAAAATTAGTTTGAAACCCATTTGCAAAAAAGACTGTTGATTAGCTTAATTTTTTCGCGAAAATAGTTTGAGATTTGTTTGTGTTTTTTAATAATATTAATTGCAAAAAGTCTTGATTAATGCATGATAAAAATATTTTAATGCAATATATGAGAAAATAATATATGTACATAAGTTTTTTTTGGGAAAATAATTTATTCACATGATAAATAAATAGTAAATAAAAATATGATAACACAATTGATATTAATAACAATAATTGTCATTATAAAGAAAAAGAAATAATTATAATAATAATAAAAGTATAATATATAAAAAAAAATATAAAAATAATAATAAAAATTAGGGTTAATACCTATTTTCACCCCTGACATATGGGGTGTATTTGAAAAACCCCTCTGCCAAAAAAAAAGTTCCAATTGTTACCTTGACAAATTTTAAAAGTTTCAGTTTTTACCTTGAGGATGCCACATCACCTAAAAGGCTGATGTGGCTTATATTTTTGTGGCATCCTCAAGGTAAAAACTGAAACTTTTAAAATTTGTCAAGGTAAAAACTGAAACTTTTAAGATTTGTCAAGGTAACAATTGGAACTTTTTAGGTGATGTGGCATCCTCAAGGTAAAAACTGAAACTTTTAAAATTTGTCAAGGTAACAATTGGAACTTTTTTTTGGCAGGGGGTTTTTCAAATACACCCCATATGTCAGGGGTGAAAATAGGTATTAACCCTAAAAATTATTTAATTAAATCAGGGGGTGCAATTTGTATTAACAAGTAAAAATGAAGGGGTGTTAAAAGTAACCTGATTGGGCCTATCATAATTCAGGCAAGGAGGGGGTGTATTTCATTTTGGACGTTTAGTAATCTGTTGGAAGGGGGGGGGTGCATAGCAGGGAGCTTAGGCCCAACGCTCTTTTGCAGAAGGCTGGGGTTTGTGTGTGGCGCGGTGCGTGAGAGTTACGATATAGACCTGGCCTAAAGGTCGTCTGATGATGATCAAATGAACCTAAATAGAGGGGCACGCTAGTTACAGTGGGCGCGCAGGTATATGATTAGACGGGTAATATATTTCTATTTTGTTCATTTTCATTTTTGATCCACATTACTTGCATTTTCCAGAAATAAGCTTTACCCTCTCTCTCCCTCGCCAACAGTATCCCTTCATCTTCTTCTCAACCTCGCCCCAAACCCTCACGTCCTTTCCGGCGGCGCTACCAACAGCCCTACCCCCTCACCGCAAATCCAACCTAACTAAAAAAGCTAATAACCTTACCCCCTTTGCAATGAGTTTTCTGATTTCTTTGAGCGTGTCTGATTCGTTAACCCTTCTTTTGACCTTCTTCGTTGTGCTTTTGATAGGTAGCGGTGGAGTGAGGTCGGCAGGGCGATCGGAGAAACGGCGACGGATCAACAACAGTTAGGGTTTCAGATATTGAAACCCTAACCGTCCCCTCTTCTGTCTTCTTCAACAATTGGTGTGTATTCCTCTCACGGTTTTTTGTCTGCCTTTCAGATTCAAGCTTCTTCTCCTCTTCTTTGTATATCGGTTCTTCCTCCTCTGTATCTTGTTCTTCCGTACCGTCTTTGTTCTTGTTTCTTCCTTGTTTCTCTCTTCTGCATCCCCTTCTCTTCTGTAAATTAGTTTCAATTTATAGGACTAGGTTAGTATCGATTAGGGTTTTGAGAATTTGCTGTTATAGTTAGCACAAATTAGGGATTAGGAAAATTGAATAGGGATTGTGATTTGATTCTTCTGTCACTTTAGATATGATTTTTCGTATAAATGAATTTTCTGCAGATTTGATTATGCTGTAAATTTGTTCTGATTTGTAAAAGATTCAATTTTGGATTTGGTTTGTATTTGTTTTTACTTAATCTGAACAGTGTCAGTTTGTCTTGCAAAAAATCACGTGCTTAATTTTAGTGAAGATTTGAACAATGGTTGTTAGTGACTTAGGTTTTTTAGAAGATTTGATTTCATGGATATTTGTTTTTTAATCTCTGTTTTATTTCACTGTAAAAAATAGAGATCTGACTTTTATCAAATCCAAACAGTAAATGTAATTGCAAAAAAAAAGCGTGCGTAATTCACACAGTAACATTTTTTTCTAAATTGGGCTTTGCATTACTTACTCGGATTGGGCCTTTTACTGCAATGCAAAACATTATCTGCATATTAATTCATTTTCATTGCAACAAATATTTTTAGGACGAATTGGGCCTAACTTTTTCCAAAAACTCTTTAAAAAAATTGTTTGATAACAACAACGTTTTTTTTGGAACTAAAAAAGTATATAAATAAAAAATGTCCAATAGGCTTGACTTTAGAGACTCAATGGGCCTGCGTCAATTCTTCTTCTACCCATCATTTTGAACAATCGATTTGGGCTTAAGTCTTTTCTTTAAAAACATTGATCCAAACAAAAAACTCTTAATTATAAACATTTTACCCAATTCTAAGATAAAACATAAACGTAAAATGGGCTAACTAACAACTTTGAATGAGCTTGTGATCTATAACCATACCCCTCCTTTTTTCCATTTAACCACACGAAATAGACCAAATTCTAATGGGCTTTAAATTTGAAGTCACACCCTTTTTTTTATTAATTTAACTTAAACAAGATTATGCAAATTAAACTTAATTATTATTATTCTTTTGAAATAACTTCCATTTTTCAATCGCATGGGCCATTGGCCAACATGCTTCGCGAATGAGTTCATGAGTCTTTCTGATTTAGAAAGCTCCATCAAAATACACCCACTAGTCTTGGATAAAGATAGGCCATCAGATACTGCTGTACCATCTTTAATTAAATATTTCTTCTATTTTAATCTCGAAAAATAAAATCATCGAGGTAGGACAAATTTGGGGTACGACACGCGTCAATTTTTCGTAATCAAGATCTGTGAGTTCATAAAAAATTTGGCATAATAGTGGAAGAAAGGGCTACAGATCCAGATATAGGCTTGCATCGGGGTATGAAGACAATTTCATGAAAGTCGGGCTGAAGTATCGCAATCCACTGTTTGACATGTATGTGCTCGAGCTTCCCGCCTGAACTAAGAAGATCAAAGGGGAAGAATATAATAGATATCACAAGTTAATAGTAAATGGAACTCGATCAAATACATGGGTGCGCACTGCAGATATCATAGGATTTTTGTAAGATGCGTTAGGGTTTCCATTGATCGAATAGCGAAGCAGGAGTCCACCGGGAATGCCTAGTGAAAGATGTCTTAAATTTTGGCTGCCAAAAGACCTATTGGTATCTACATCCGACCACCGTTCAACACTCATGTTCCTAAATAAATATAGGACAAACCTATCCAGACTCCCGTAGGACAGATTCACCAACGAAGCTCCCCGAGTTCTGTTTGAGAAGGGAATGAACAAACTGTGATTCCGACTTTCCTCGCCCAGTTGCAATTGTTGATATAATTGTTATATTTTTGTTATTTTTGTATGTCGTGTTCCCTCTTTAGGACACCAAAGTATGAACGCACGTAACAATGAACAGGGATACAACCAATGCAATTGACGTCTGGATTAAATATCATTATGTTAATAGTTTATATAATCATCAATTAGAATTTCAATGTAGCTTTATCTAACCAGGATTGGCTGACAAAGTATTAAGGTATATATGTGCAGGAATGGCCACCTAGCCACATGACTTGAAGATTTTAAATATTTCGATTTTGTTTGGAAAGTTGATGTATCGTGAAGCTTGAAGCATCTGAATCTTACAAAAGAAGAGAAAATAATTGTTATAAGAGATTAGAAGTATATCCTTGAAGACATACTTTTCCAAGGTCATTGTGAAAGAAGATGAAGATATTTTATATGAAGATGTTGGTGTGTTCAGTAATTGTTCAACAAGTAAATGTGGAGACTCAAAGTATTAAGTTTTTTAGCGAGTCAAGTTACTATTGGTAGGTGAAAATGGTCTACCTACCAGCAGATGGGGGTGTTTGGTTGAACAACAGGGGGTGGTTGATTGAACGACAAAACCAATTGTCAAACTGGATGGATAAAGGATCTAGGTCAAAAAAAGCTCCGTTCATGATTTTAGGATTCATGATTTTAGGTCAAATTAATTTTTAAAGTTTTTGAGTCTGAGAGTTTGAAATAAAGAAATTGGATGAATGAGTTTATCAACTTCTGATTATAAGATGAATTATGTTTGGGGTTTTGAAAAAAATCATACTTTTCTTTAATGAATTTGGGAGAGACCGTAAAATTTTTTAGCATAAAATTTAAATTTGGGCACCGAAGTTAACGGTCTTTTTCTTTTACCAAGCCCATAAGAGAGTGATTTTACTATATAAATATCTTTATTAAAATAATAATCAATTATTTGAGAATAGCTATTAAGTGTTGCGATAAAAGAAAGTTTCCTTTGTCATAATTGCTTATTATACTCTAAAAATTAGGTGTAGCCTTTGACTAAAACCTGTTGACTAAAATCCCTTATATAGTACACTCTCTAGACATATTTATAAGCAACAAAAAGCTTTGGATATATATTCATAAGCAATGGATGAGTAGTTTTAAAATTTAGGAAAAAGCTAACATGTGTCCCAAGGGCACAAGTTAATAAGCTATTTGTAGAAATATTCTCTTGGAACACGTGCATTCAATGTTTTGGAACTTTAAATGTGATTTTATTACATTTAATTACATTTAAATTTTTCTAATTATAGTATTCTTAGCATGTGTCCTAAATTTTATATCAGGATAATTAATTCTTACAAGCATCATGAGTCTAAACTAAATAATTACCAATCTAGAGTAGACTTGGTAAAATGGAAATTAAATAGATCAATTTCTATCTGTCAACCAAAACTCAAGTTTGATATAGTGTCAGCGTGTTACTAATATGGTTGGCCGGATATTTGGAGGATTCTAGACAAAGATTGTGCAAATCAATGTAAGATTATTTTCAAAGTCGCTTTCATTTTCATATTCAACTCAATTTGGATGGCTCGTAACAAGGTTAGATTCGACGAGTCTTTAATCTCTTTTTCATCTACTACCTCCTCCATTTTGGTTGTGGTTTCCACTGTGAGGAATGCAGTGGCTTTTGGTTCTCATCTTAATATGAATGATTTTGTGATCCTTAAGAGATTTAAGGTGGTCATCCGGTTTCTGAGGGTTCCCAATATTAAGGAAGTTCTTTGGCAACCCCCTCTTGGGAATTGGATCAATCTAAATACTTATGGAGCTTATATTTCTACCACGGGTCTCTCTGCTTGTGGAGATTTAGCTAGAGATAACGGTGGCTGTTTTTTGGGAGCTTTTGCTATTTTCTTAGGTGTTGCTGATTCTCTCATTGCTAAACTTTCTACTGCAATGTTTGCAATTGAGTTCGCTCATGAGAGAAATTGGAGTAATGTGTGGTTGGAAACAGATTCGAAGGCGGTGGTAGAAGCTTTCAAGCCCCCGTTTAAGGTGCCTTGGTTGATTAGAAATAGGTGGATTAATTGTATTGATTTAGTTACTCGATGAAATTTTATGATTTCTCATTTATATAGAGAAGAGAATAGTTGCGCAGATGCTCTTGCTAACTTAGATTTATCCTTGTCTGATACTTCTCATTTTTCCTCTCTTCCTCTTTTTTTTAAGGGTAGATTTTATAAAGAATAGACTAGATTTGTCATTCTTTAATCTTTAAGTTCACATCTTTGTAAGAGGGTTCTGCTACAAAAAAAAGAGTTCTGCTACAAAAAAAAACAAAATACAATGACGTCAACTATGATACCCTTTGCACTGGCACTCACATCAGTTGTTGCACATACCACAACCCCATCTAAAACCAACATAATTTTGTCCATCAGATATAATAAGTATGAGGTGTGATAATATCCATCAGATGTAAGCGAGTGCTACATATTAATTTATGTTCACGTATAATATATATTTTGAGTTTTCTTTATAATTGTATGACAATTCTTCTAGCCATAATACATATAATATCAGTGAAAGCAACTATTTGAGGACTGAGGGAGCTCATGGGGGAGCTGGTTATACAATTAAAGAAACATTAAATCATACTATAAGTCTGGTATGTTATGTGGTGTATATTTTACTTGGATGCAATTGGTTATACAATTAAAGAATAAGAACCCTCATATTCCTTTTATCGTTCTCATGATCTTGTAAACTTTAGAGTTTGAGTTGCACTATATTTCATCTCCATGCTCTTTCAAACATTCAATCTTTCAAGAATTCGAATGGTCAAGCAGCTCCATTGACATCATCTATAATATAAGAGATGAACTACTCGTATACAATTTTACAGCAGAATGATTTCATAAAGTTACACATAATATTACAATTACATGCCATATTTAATATATATATATATATATATATATATATATATATATATATATATATATATATATATATATATATATATATATATATATATATATATATATATATATATATATATATATATATATATATATATATATATTATGTTTATTGAAATTTATTATTAATAAATACTCTTATCTTTAAGATTTTCAAATTATTTTTAGTAATTATTTCCTCCAGCTTCTATTATATTTAATTATATCTCAACTAATTATTATTATAATTAAATTTTTAATATTAATTAAAAATATTCAAAAATATAATTTAACAACTTTTGAAGTAAATACGTTAATTATAAAAAAAATTGAACACATAAAAATTATTCAATTTTTTTTAATAAGATGGTTAAATATAATTTAACTTTCTTTTTAAACTAAAGCAAATGCTTCCTTTTTTATAGATAATATCCGCAAGTTATTCAATGATTTTTTTATGAGAAAGACAATAATATTTTGAACTATAAACTATTATTTATCAGCAAAATAACTCGAACTATAAATTTATATTTTAAACAATTTTTTATTTCATTTTTAATCACCTTAAAATAAGATCTACAAACTAGAAAATTATAAATATTAAAATAAAATAACTGAATATTTTGAAAATTTTAATATTACAATAAAGTAGAAAAAAAAAAGATATTTCACATATCTTAAAAAAATTTACCATAAAATTTTCTTCTTGCTACAATTAAGCATGCATTAAAAGATTACTTTTTTTTTTTTGCAATAACTATGTTTTTCAAGTTAATTACGCAAATAATCAATTTTTTAAAATATTTATTTAAATAATCATGTTTAAAAGCGTAAGACAATGTTGGCGCCACTCTAGATGGTACCTATGTCTCAAAATAAAGTGAACACGTTATGGGGATGGTGCCTATGCGCATCATAAAAGTAAGGCGTCATCCCAAGGGGCTCATATGTGTAATGTGTCTGAAAAGGAGCTATACGGAATGGCTCATATGTTGTATGGCATTTTCTATAAATAAAATCTCAATCCTCCACCATTTTTCACACATCTTCTCACCTTTCCTATAATTTCTTCTTCATGGCATGTGAAATGATTTTCAAAAGAGATGAGTATGTTTGTTTCTCTCCTGTTAAATCCCTGATTAAAATGAAATTTTGGAACATCTATTTCATGGAGTGTCTTAAGAGAGAGTTGAGTCGATAGTTAGAGGAGACAAATATGGGGAAGTCATTAGAATAATTTAGAGACAAAGAACGGCCACCTCACTTGCGACCAAAAAACCTTGACGTTGATGGGAGGATGTAAAACATGACAGAGACGTAATAGTGATGATGTATGGATCAAATGAAATTATTTTGACAGTTGTAATTTTTTAGATATTTTGATGTGTTAACTAATTATAATCGTTGTATGTGTTCGGTTTGTTGTAACCAACATGCTTAGTCTTGTTTACGTTTGTGTAGTTGTAAGAAATATGTTTAAGGAATAAATAAAGTTCAGTTGATTTCAAAAAAATATATTACAACGAGTGCATACAATTATTAGGTTGCAGAGGTAGTTCCACAATTGGGACAATTATTTCGATTGTGTCTGACCTGACGACATATACTACACTTCTTTTCCATTTTGCCAGTCGCATCCGTTTCGGTTCTAATATGCACACTGTTAGGGCGACCCTTCTTCTTTCTTCGCATTTTCTCGTTGTGCCAAACTACTTCATCTTCATATACAGGTCAGTAATCCTCTTTTGCTATCACTTTAAAAGCATTATTGTATACGCCGAGCAAGATTCCGACCTTATAAATGGGAGATAACAATGTTAAGGCATCTCGGTGAGCATATGAAAATGCTCCTATGATATGGGAGCAAGGCATGCGAAAGACTTAAAACTTTCCGCAGTCGCACCAACCATCTGGTAGTATAACCCAATACTCTTGTCTTGGAAGCTCCTGATTATGGTCAATTGTTTCTTTGACACTGAAAGTGCGATTAAAACGGTCGAAACTTGTAACCTTATGGGTGTTGGCTTTGACAGTTTCTTCCTTTATAAATTTAATGCAACTTTCACTAAACAATAAACATGATCGTAACACTGCACTCACTACTCCATATTAGGGAATAAACAACACTTTTTGTCATAGACAGCGCTTTAAAGCGCTGCCTATTTCTGTGCTATTGTAAGTAAAGACATCGCTTTTATGAATGTAAAAGCGCAGCTTAATGTAGCCTTTAGGCAGTGCTTTATTCAATAAGTGCTCTCTAAAGGCCCCTATAGGCAGCGCTTTTTATATCATAAGCGCTTTCTAAAGTAAGCCTTTAGCAATGCTTTCACTTTAGACAGCGCTTTTAAAAGTGCTGTGTAATGTATATTTTTGTTCACTTTTTTATCTGTTTTAGGCAACACTTTCTTTAAAAGCACTCTCTAAAGTCCCTTTTAGGCCATGCTTTTTACTTTAGAAGCGCTTTTTAATGCACCCCTTTAGGCAGCGCTTTCTTTAAAAGCGCTTTCTATTTCCCACTATAGGCAGCATTTTTTTGTTTAAAGTGTTGTCTAATGTTCACGTATTTTTTAATATATATAGCTTATATTTTAAGCGTTCTTTATAAATAATTACTTAAAATATGCGTTGTCTTTCAAATTTGCACCAGATTTCATAAATTTGCAGCTTTAATCTAATAATTTATATATACATAAATTTGATACAACTTGAAGAATCCAATAATTATATATATATATATATATATATATATATATATATATATATATATATATATATATATATATATATATATATATATATATATATATATATATATATATATATATATATATATATATATATATATATATATATATATATATATATATATATATATACAAATTTAATCTAATAAGTATGCACCAAATGTATATATTATTATCTTCTAGAGCTGTTATCTTCTCTACTATCTTCTCTACAAACAACAACAATGAAGAATCTTAAATGAACTTGTTATCTCTATATCTTCTACATATGCACCTACCTGAAACAAAACCAATAAAGGTATATCAGAACCAAACTATATAACACTTAAATCTTATAACTATTAAAATTTAACACAAATCAATGTAGCAAAAACAAATCAAGAATCAATTATAATCCACCATTAAAAATTCTCCAATTCATACCATGGACACAATTTACCATACTAATGATGACATAGTATCTCATTAAAACTCAAACTTATATATACTCAAAATTCTCATCAATGAAAGTGTCACAATTGATGCCTCGGCAAGTACACGGAAATATCGAAGTAATATAAAAGATTGTCGAACCACAAAGACTAATGTCAACCTACTGTAATCTATCGTCACTTTGTAAAGCTAAGGCTAATGAATAATTGATTAAGGGGAATAAAATTACTAAATGTTAAAGAATATATTTTCGTGTTATCAAACTCCCCCATACTTAAACCATTGCTTGTCCTCAAGGAATCAACCAACACGGTAAAAGAAATGATTAAGTGCGGTTTGAAACAAAAGTAGGACACGACTCCTAATCATACGTGGCTGCTAGGCTAATGTTAGATTTATAGGTACTAAGTGTTCAATACCAAGGATACCGTAACGACACAATGTTCAAAGACTCCCTCTTTATGCAAACCAGCTCGAATCATGCCATTATAACTTAACATATATCTCTCGTTTTTCTTTTACTCTTTTCATTCAGGCGCAATCACATTAAGCTTGTTATCTAAACACGCACATAGTAGGGGAGATCTATTAGCGACTATGATCCTTTTCTTTTCTTTTCTTTAGCACGGGGTTCTGGTATTTAAGCGGTGCAACCCATTTTTCCCAACTGCAGTTGCGGGGGATCGGACCGTAGCCCGCCCTACCAAGTCCAGTACCAGTGACCTCTGGACCAACCAACAATGGGTGATTATATTAAATATTTACAGGCTTAACAACCGTTGGGCTAAATGACCGGGTGAGGGTCACCTAACTTAGAAGGTTATTTTTCAATTAAATCAATTATTTATTAAAAACATGATCATTCACTTATATTCATCGACTCCCTACGTAGTTTATGTTTAAGATGGTGTTGAGTGCTAATATAAACTACTTAAGAGCTACTTTGAAATATTGAGCCTAAGGTCTTGACATAATCGGTACTCAGATTGATATCACATAATGAGGGATTTAGGGTGTCATAACGGTATCGATTTTATCAAGACTTTCCCAAGTCTCTCTAACAATGCCTAGACATGCTATCAACTTTCAGAGCGTGGTGCCATGTATCAAAACAATTTTTTTTTTAGGCTAAAATTTTAAAAATTCAGGGAAATTCGATAACAATTGAAAATAGGCATACAGACTCGACATAACAACTGAAAACATGCATACAAACTCGACAACACATGCTATGACTCGACCAAATACCGAAAGCAAGTAAAATCCTAAAAACATGAAATAAACTTAGAAAACGATCAATCAAACTAAAAACGATAAATGCAAAGCGGTAGAGTTCCTCCCCCACACTTAAATCAAACATTGTCCTCAATGTTTTGATAAAAGGTGGAAAAAGGAAATACATAACCTGTATGAATGTTATTGATGGGCTATCACGACCAAATCCGCTCTGCATCCAGAGGAAGTACCTTCTCTTATCGTACTCATTAACAGTGTCACCACCAGCAGCGACATTCATAGGAATATGCGTGGGCACCTGCTCATCTTCGAGATGATCATCTATAAATTGTTCACCTAGAGATGACTGAGACGTGAGGAGCAATCCATATCTTTATTTTCTGAAAATTTAGACAATAAAAACAAAACATTAAATTAAAAGCTCGTGGGTTGCCTCCCACACAGCACTTTGTTTAATGTTGATAGCTCGACGGCTCAGGAGTGCAAGCACTCATGGTGGTTCTCTCGAGAATGACTCCTCAATTGAACTTTTAGTAGTTGTTGTTTTCCATGGCCACTTATCAATCCATCTCACATATCCCTCACATTTTCTTTTCTTTCTTTTGTGGGGTATTTCATTCTTTTGAACTTGTGGTGGTGGTTCTGGATCTATCCTAAGTATCATATTTTCAAGTTTGGGCGTAGTGATTTCATCCACCACCTCAAAGGTTAACCTTATCCTCTTAACAGTAATTACATCCCTAGTTTCATGGTCCTCTAATTTTCTCTTTTTATGCAAGACTTTAAACAAGGGTGCATTAGTGTGGATATTTTCCAATACCTCCACATATTTTTTAGATTGGGAGTCTACCTGAGCTTCCATAAAACTTTTCGAGAAAGGAAACGGTGGGGTATAGGGATGAGGAACAACAATAGGTGCTTCCTTATCTACCTCTTCTACAACCTCCCTTTCAGATGGTGTTGGAGGATTTGTCTCAATCTTTACTCCTTTCTCTTCGGAACTCTCCTCAACCTCATCATCACTCTCCTCAACCTCATTATCACTCTCTTTAGGATTTTCAATTTGTTTTTCACCGCTGGTTGTTACAACACCCATTTTCTCCTCAGGGAACGGTCCTATAAGGTTTTGTTCAAGTTGGGAGATTTGAGTCTCTAAGGCTATGTTGTGAGTCGCGAGCGACTCAACCACAGTGGTCAGTTGCCTAAGGGTTTTATTATTTTGAAGACTTTGTTTGCTAAACTCTCTATTCTGGACAATTTGTGTCTCTAAAAAGTGCTCCATCATAGATTCTAACCTAAAGTGAATTAGCGTCACATCGAAATACTACATTGATGTTTCGAAGTTGAAATCATGCAATTCTTCTGATTCTTCAAAGTGAGTTAGAGTCGCATTTTGTGTTTCCACAAAGCGCTCTGTCATCATAGATATTTCATTAAAATTTTCCATTAATATTTCGAGGTCGGATTTATAGGATTCTTGCGACTCCTCAAGATATTGGGTGTGGTGATCATAGAGGAAATTTGGTTGAGGATAAGTTAGTGTGGCATTTAAATCCTCACTAAATGTTTCGAGGTTTGAATTATGGGATTCTTGCGATTCCTCAAAATGTTGGGATTGGTAATTTGGGTGAGAATGAGTTAGTGACGCATTGAAATTCTCCAATAGTATTTCGAGGTCGGATTTATGGGATTCTTGTGATTCCTCGAAATACTCGGAGTGAGAGTTGTAGAAAATTTTTGGGTGATACATAGTAATTGGGATAAGAATGCCTTAGTCTATACGGTGCAACAACGGAATAACAATTTTGACTGTTGGTCCCCGGCAACAACGCCAAAAACTTGATGCATCGGCAAGTGCATGGAAATATCGAAGTAATATAAAAGATTGTCGAACCACAGAGACCAATGTCAACCTACCATAATCTATCGTCACTCTGTAAAGCTAAGGTTAATGAATAATTGATTAAGGGGAATAAAATTACTAAATGCTAAAGGTTTGAAAATAATACTAAAACGAGGTCGGGATATCATTTCCGCGTTCCAGAAGGACTTATAGAAAACGGGTACTAATAACGACTATAACTTAGTTCCGTAGAATATACTAACTTAAAGACTCTGTCTCACGCTCTCACGTTATTAACTAAAGCCATACTTCCTAGTCCCGAGATTTTTCTCTCGCTCTCCCGGTAACTAAGAAATATATTTTGAAAGCCAATTATATCTTAAACATATCTAAAGCGCTTTCGCTGTATTTAGATATGTTACCTAATTTCCACTATCCGGTTCGCTCCTCACGCTCTCGCGGTCTCGGGTTAAACCTTAATTAATTGCCCACTCTCGTGGCAAAATCATGTTAAATAATCTTTCACTCTCGTGACAAGGCTTTTTAAATTTGACTTGGAAATTAAAACCAAAACAGATTTCTAATCATAAATTTGCACCTATTATTTTCTACCGAGTCCGTTGGCAACAATGGTCCTCATACACCAGACTCAAGACTATTTAGCCAGACATGTTACTAATTAAAAACACATGAATAATTATACTTACGATGAAAAACGACATAGCAATTAAATTTGACAAACAAAACAGTAATAATAAATAATACGATAAAAAATAATAGCAATGATAATAATAATAAAGCGGTAAAATGAAGAACCTGTAAATGCAGAAAATGGAAACAAAGAAAACTTGAATTGAAATAGCCGACAAACTTAGATCCGATACATAAATTAATTGGTAGAAATAAATCCTAAAACTAATTTGGTAATAGTCCCCCGATGTGGAGAACTATTACTTTTACATTCTAAGAAAAAACTATGAACGAAAAATGGTGGAAAAATGGACGAGAGAGAGAGAGAGAGAGAGTCCTTGTTGCAAACTGCCTTGCTTTTATATCCTTTGATGTGTCGCATCTGCGGAGAGAAAATAGGGGTAGTGGAATCATGGAGAGAGTATTAAGGAAGACTTGGTTGGAGAAAAAAATAAGATGAAGTGGTTAGTTGGTTTTAGTCTTAGAGGACTTAGTGTGTGGAGAAAAAGTAGGAGCAATTGGTTTGATATTTGACTATGAGAAAACTTCACAGATAGTTAGTTACATGGCGCTAGAAAAGGTCTCATGACGAGGGGAAAGGTTGCATGGGGCATATCCTGTCGACTGTCAAGGGTGGGTGACGACCGTCACCCTTTCCTTTTTTGCTTCTGCCGATCGTCACGGTGGGTGTGACGAGCGTCACACCTTGCATACGTGGGCCATGCGTTTATTTCTTTATGGGCCTTGGGTTTTTCATTTCTTTTAATGGGCCTTTTTTCTTTTTGGATATTTCCTATTTTTCTTCATTTGTACCCCCCTTTTTCTTCCTTTTCTCAAACAAGCCTTGTAAACATTAAATTCCTGAAACACATTAGAATACCAGCATAATACCAACATAAAGCAACATAATTAAAATAAAATAGAGACATAAATTATGTTAATCAAGCCAAATATACTATATATTTTCCTGTTATCAACAATATAACTTATAAAATTCTCATCTCAATAATGTATTGACACCAATCCTCCTTAATTTCGTCCAATTGATCTTTCAAGTAAGTAGAAGACTTGTATTTATCAAAGTACTACATAATATAACATAATATGATTTAGTTAAAACTAATTAATTATATGAAATGTGTTAAATATTAAAATAAATCATAAGTTAGAAACCCATATCATAGTTGGAATCTCTATTTGATTCAAAAGAATAATTTCTTTCGTAAACCTCAACATGAAATAACCGCAATCTATACCATTATGCTGACGAGAACACTACATTTGGAAAAAAATACGAATATATATTAGGATATATAGTTTAACTTTTTTTATCAAGTAGCATCAGTAATATAATCAAAATTGTGAAAATATACCTCTACTCGGATCCATGTAATGTTGTCTGCTTTACTCTTTGGTACTTAAGTATCTCTTTGTGATCGAAAAATTGGTATAACTCTAACAAAATATAAACGAATATTTAGAACAATCTCACATAAATAAATAAATAAATATACAAACAAATATTTAGAATAATCTAACTTACGTATCAACCATCTTCTTCATATCTGGGTATTTTGTCCAATCACCTTCTAATGAATCCAGATAATATACAATTTCTCTTATAAGATTAATCGCAACCAACATCCAGTGTCCACTGTAAGATTAACAAAGGTTATATGGAAACTTTCTACACAATGTCAAAACACGAAAAATTATAATAGATGAAGTTAGAATGAAAATCTAACCCATTGCCAGTATTAAATGGTAAAAAAACAACTTTTATGTATCTTTGTTGGCCATAAATGCACGGATAATGTACTCTTTGACTTCATTTGATCTTTGATTGATAAATTGCGATTTGATATTGTTGGGTGATAAGAAATAGAATCTTTGGTCCAATTGATGCGGGCACATCAAGTTGTCGTACATGAACCTTAAATAAAAACAGCATTAACATTAATACTATTCATTGAAATGAGTAAATAAATTGTTTAATTAATTAAATAAAGTTGATCGGAGTATACCTAATGTATGTAGCGATAACACCGACGCCTAATTCTGAATGTATACAAACTCGATTCATATCCTCTTTACTAATTGTTTCGTGATAGGAAAAACCAAAAATACCTTCCTCCATAGGTATATTACGAGTACCTCCATCAGCCAAATATGATATTCCTATTAATGTCTGAAGGCACAACCTATAACGATAAGTAGGCTTTTTTTTAGCTGTGGTCTTTGCAACATCTTTTTTTTGTATGGACATGTTACCAATTCCATGCTTCTTACTCATACTGACTTGTTGCATCTCTTTAGCATGAATCTAAAGATCAAATGCATATAAGTTAGGTGAAGTATAAGATCGTGAATTAACATTTTCTATGTATATATCAATGTACCTATTTTTTGGATGCAACTGACTCGGTTTGCCGTGTGTTGTACCACAAAATTTTCCCTCTCATTTCTCAAGTAATCTCTCACAAGATCTCCTTTGGTTCAAGACTGCACAAGGGTTGATCAGCTCAAGATACCTCCTCTAGCACTAATGACTGAAAATTAGGGTTTGGGTTTGCACAAGGACAATTGGAATTTTAATGCCCCGTATGAATTTCATGGATCATTTTGGACCCTCAAGATTGTTCATGTCAAGTTTCAAGTCTTGGATCACATTTTTGCTCAGTCAATTGACCAGTTGACCTAAAATTAGCTATATTGGGAAAAAATCAATTATGGTCAATTTACAATCAAACTTCATAACTTTTGGTCTATATCAACATTATGAACTCATATATATCATTTGATCAAGTTTGGATCCCAATTCCTCAATAAATTTGATTAGATCATCAAAAGGGCAAAATGGTCAAAATTAGGGTTTTGACTGAGAAGGTGCAATTTCTGATTTTTGACCTAGCAAATGATTGATTGGTTTAAGTTATGATCTCAAGGTTTTAAATACTTCATTTTGACCTAATGGATGACTCAAAACATTCCTCAAGATTAATTGGTGGACAGATGAATTTCAGTCAACTGATGAAAAGTCAATTGTACACTGAAAAGTTTGTGATACGGTGGCAGAACCGACTGTTAATACTGGTTTGCGTTTTGAGTTTTTTGTTCTCAAAATGTAGCGGTAAGCTAGAGTCGCCACCGACTTTTATTTCATCCAATCACGGAAAAGGAAAAAGAACAGAAAAAACCTTTTTTCGAGATATTCTGAGTACGGGGGTAGATTATAGAAAGGGAAGGTGTTAGAACCCTTTCTATCCATGGTTTTCCATGGGCTCTTAGGTATTTGCTCATTTTTCAAATTTCTTGTGTGTGTTTGTCTTGAAAATGTTTTATTTTACTTCGTTTTAACCCTTGTTTCTATCCTCAAGAGTGTTACGACGTGTTTTTGAAAACTTTGTTTGAAAAGTGTTTGGTGTGAAAAGTTTGTTTGTTTTGAGCAAGTACTTAAGAACTAATCTACCTACTCAGAAAAAGATTATTCATTCTCGTTTCCTTTAGACAGTGCTATCCTACTATTAAAGAGTAGGTAGCACCGTCTTTGGAGTTGTAAGGGACGTTCGAAAGGGACAAATACAATCACTAAAGCAATAGTTAGAAAACTTTAGTAGTAACCCTAGAGTCTTAAGATCTTTCCGAGGTAACATTTCTGAGGCAACATTTTGATATTTTAGACTGGAGGGAGATCACTAAAATCTCCTGTGCTTAATGACTGTTTTACCGAAGGCAACCGAAGTGAGGCAAACCCTAGGAGTGAATATGTGCATGTGAATTTGTTTTAGTTATTTGATCTTTGCACATTAGGTGATCTACCGTTTTAATTTTCCAGACATTCTTGCCATACAATACTATTAGCCATACATCTAGACAGTTAAAGATTGCCGAAATTAAAAGTGCGAGGAAATAAAACCTAGCTATTACAAGGCTTCGGGGAGGGGGATTAATTACATAACCAAAAATCGGGGATTTAAACAGTAAAATAAAAACCCTAAGTTAACTATTACAAACCCTGAACAGTTACAAAATAATGGACAAATAATTAACAAGCGCGCGGCAAATTAAATTTGAGGACGATTGAAATAATTTAAAACCCTAATTTGAGAGAAAAAGATTTTTTTGGATTTTATTTGAGAAAATATTTAATTGGAAATTAATTAAACCTAATTTCTAATTGTTTTTAAATTATGAAAGAAATTAAATCAACCTAAATTTCTAATTAACCTAATTAATTAAAGAAATAGAAAATATTTTGTACAAAAATATTTTGCATGTTTTTTTGGAAAAAAGAAATATAAATTTTAAAATTAAAATCTAGATTCTATTTGATTTTAAATGAAACAAAAATTAAATTCACCTAACTTACTAATTAAATTAAATAATTTATTATTAAAAAAAATACTTTTTTTTGCATTTTTGTGATTTATTGATTTTATGGTTAATTAACAAACAATTAATTTTGGTGAAAATAATTAAACAAAAATAATTAAAACAAAAGAAATAAAGAAAGAAAGGAAAAAGAATGGGCCTGTACGCTAGCAAAAAGGGGGGTATGAGTATGAAATTCCAAGCCCAATAAGCTCCAAGCCCAGTCAACCTTTGGATCTGGTGTAGCATTGACTTGTACGTGTACCATTGACATTCAAGGGAGAAGCGTTAGATCTGGCTATCAGTGCATCCAATGGCTGGGCATTGAGGTTGTATGATAGTCACTTGGAGAATTAATATGCTGGATCTGTGAACAGAAAATAAAAAAATATGGAAAACGCTGGGACCTGGGATCGAACCCAGGTCCTCACGCCTAAATCCAATGCCACGCTGCCACCTGAGCTATGATTGTTAATTGTTAACATAATAAAAATAAAACATAATATAAGGAAAATAAAAGAAGCTGATTCCAAGCGCGCGAAATTCAAACGGACGAATGGTTGGCTGACACGCATTATCTTTTTCCCTAGAACCGTCGTCTTAGATTTCTGAACTTTTACCTACAGACGCAAGTCTGTTGCTAAAAACTTGTGTCATTCAAAAATTCCATACAAGCGTGATAAATCAATGGTGATGGTACCAATCAAATCGTCTTGGTCTCACGAGTATCATGGTATCATTTTCTTGGCCTAATTTTTCCTGTATCAGAAATCCCCAAATCGTGCTCTTAAACCCTAACAATGGTGAATATGGATTCTTACACTGTTAGTACAATTAAGTGATACAAAAAGATTGCAAACAAGATGATAAACACAAATATATGATTAGCATGCGTTTAAGATGCGTAAAACATTGAAATCGAGTTTGAGTTTTAGGGCAAACCGTGATACTTTTGGGGACAATTTCTGGATGCTTTGAGGCTTGCAAATGATTTTGTTAGCTTCCTGGGATGTCTAGGAATCAATTGGAATGGCTTGAATTGGCCTGTAGACAAAGATAGGTCTCACACTTTTCTTGCAAAAATTTGGTTTCTTTCTTGCTGTTTCACGCCTCCAATCCTTATGCTTATGGTCTGGAATTATTGTGTATATGTAGTAGACTGAATTAGGTTAATAAAATTGTATCATATCTTTTGAGAATTATGAAAATTGGATTTGATTTGCTTCATGTATGATATCTTTCTAAAACAAGCTTCAATCCAATCTTTTCTAACCCTAATGAGCCTTGCACGAATTGATCATTATGCTAGCTGTATATGGACTCCAAATGTGCACAAAAATCTCAAGATTTGATTTGTTTTCATTATTTTACCATTTAATTTGATTTATTTTGATTTAAATGAATAAAAAATCAAAATAAATGATAAAAGTAATAAAATACTAGGTGGAAAAGCTAAGGGGTCGTGGGTCCTATTAGAAACACGTTTCAAGCAAGAAAACATGGGCCCCTTTGGAAAAAATGCCAATTTGATCAATGTTGACTTTTGACAATTTTCCAAAAATTGCCAACTATGACAATGCACAACTCTCTCAATTTTGACCCTAGGATGGTGTTCTTGGACTTTTTATAATTTTTAGGATGTCCCCTAACCAATCTTTTTGGTTTCATCTCAATTGGATCTTCCATGTTCATGTATGAAGCTTTGACCCAAAAGGTGTTTTTGTTGACTTTTCAAAAGGACCTATAATGTCAAAATTCATATCTTTTTGTGAGTGCATATTTTGAACTTGTGGGGTGAAGATGAATTGTAGGTAATTGCATCCTCTTCAAAATGAGCCTTGGATGGAAAATTTCTGATAAAGTATGAAGACGTTATGCTTGGTCAAAGTTGGGTTGACTTTTACTAAGAAACCCTAATTTAGCAACTTTTGGGTTTTGATGAATTTGGAGCATTCCTTGAGGAATCATGATCAACCCTTGATAAAATGATGGAAGTAACTTCAAAATGTTGATGTTGACCCAAAATCTTGAGGTTTGACTGTATGTGGGCCACCGTTGACTTTTGACCTAATACAGTTGATTTCTCAAGCATCTGAGCAGTTGACTGAGCAAACTTCTTATGCAAGGCATGAAACTTGACATGTAGGGTATTTAGAACATATTAAGACCATGGAGAGAATATTAGACCTTTGTGTTCCACCCATCTTGATGAAAATAGAAACCCTAATTTGGGGTATACTACCTTAGGAGAGAGTTTGTCTGGTCAACTCTTGGGTAATCTTGAGCAAATTGGAGATCTCAATGGACATTTATTAAGTAAAATGAGAGGGAAAATTTTAGGGTACAACAGCTGCCCCTGTTCAATATTCTTAAACATGAGGATGTAGATTGGGTGTCTTCCTTTCGCTATCTGAAGATGGAAGATGATTGAACACTAAAGTGCCCAGAAATTTGCACTCGCATGTAGTGGCACTCGACTTGTGACATCGGGAATGGGCTTACAGATTCCATTTGGAGGTTGATGATAGAAAATTTCCGGAGATGGGCTTAAAGATGCCATCCTGGATGCGACGACGAATTATCAAAGATGGGCTTAAAGATGCCATCTAGAGAATGTGGATTTCCTGAGATATTCCTTTGACGAGAGCCCATGTTGCTGGTGTTAAGGAGGAATCTGCTGAGGAATGTTGGCATTGGTCTAGGGAGATATATAATTTTATGAGCTTCAGTTATCCGTTACTCTACTGGGGAATTAACTCCGGAAGCGAACTGCATATCTGGTTAGTGTACAAGCTGCACCGCGACTTACTGGGGAAATGCGAAACCAATCGTGTTTGATTAGGTCCCGGTCTTACAGTGTTGTAGACTGCTGTCTGGAGATAAGGGAGAAGGAACCTAGATAGTAAGGTTACTTTGATATGAAAGCCTGGATAGTAGGGCTGTGAGAAGGAACCTGGGTAGTAGGGTTACTTCGATATGAAAGCCTGGATAGTAGGGCTGTGAGAAGGAACCTAGGTAGTAGGGTTACTTCGATATGAAAGCCTGAATAGTAGGGTTGTGATAAGGAACCTGGGTAGTAGGGTTACTTCGATATGAAAGCCTGGATAGTAGGGCTGTGAGAAGGAACCTGGGTAGTAGGGTTACTTCGATATGAAAGCCTGGATAGTAGGGCTATGAGAAGGGACCTGGGTAGTAGGGTTGCTTCGATGTGAAAGCCTGGATAGTAGGACTGTGAGAAGGAACCTGGGTAGTAGGGTTACTTCGATATGAAAGCCTAGATAGTAGGGTTGTGAGAAGGAACCTGGGTAGTAGGGTTACTTCGATATGAAAGCTTGGATAGTAGGGATGTGAGAAGGAACCTGGGTAGTAGGGTTACTTCGATATGAAAGCCTAAATAGTAGGGCTGTGAGAAGGGACATGGGTAGTAGGGTTACTTCGATATGAAAGCTTGGATAGTAGGGTTGTGAGAAGGAACCTGGGTAGTAGGGTTACTTCGATATGAAAGCCTATATAGTAGGGTTGTGAGAAGGAACTTGGGTAGTAGGGTTACTTCGTGATAAGTTTGTGTAAAAATTCAAAAGGAACCTGAGTAAGGTTACTTTGATATGACAGATTGGGTAAGGTTGTTTCGTGAGGAGTTTGGATAAAACTACAGCGGGAACCCGAGTAAGGTTACTTTGAGATAAGTTTGTGTAAAACTTCAGAATTAACCGGGGTAAGGTTATAAGTTTGTGTAAAACTTCAGGATGAACCAGAGTAAGGTTATAAGTTTGTGTAAAACTTCAGGAGGAACTGGGGTAAGGTTACTTCATGATATGTTCGTGTAAAACTTCAGGAGGGGCCGGGGTAAGGCTACTTCGTGATAAGTTCGTGTAAAACTTCAGGAGGAACCGGGGTAAGGTTAATTTGTGATAAGTTCGTGTAAAACTTTAGGAGGAACCGGGGTAAGGTTATAAGTTTGGTCTGATGATGTAGATTAGTTGACCCGTTTGATTTCGGGAACTGAGTTTCCATTAGTTGTCGGTAGATGTGATCTGTATAACTACTGGATTCGTTGAAGCTAATCATCTTTTCTTGAGAAGATATCAGGGTTAGTTATATGTGATGCATGAAATGCAGGGTGAGATGATGTTCTCCAAATAAATGAGATCATGTTGTATATGATATGTATGCATATGTCATGATGTATGTTCATGAAATGTTGTCGGGGTATGCTCGCGTCTGGGAAAATAAATCCCTGACGGTTACTGGAGATTTGCGAATATTTTGTCGGGAAGAGATGCTGGAGGATAACTCTGCGAGGACCAGGCTTTGGGGGAAGATATACTTTGTTGGTAGACCTTCTGATCTGGAGGAACAAATTTAGATGGGGATGAAATTTCGTTGCTGGAAGTGATGAGCTCTGTTGGAGAAATAAACTCTACTTGGGGAATAAGTTTTATTGACTCGCTTGCAATTACGAACCTCAGTTGTGGATAGTTATGTTCTGTTTCGGGAAAGCTGACATCAATGCCTTTGGATACTTTTACTCTGTGGGGAGTGCATATACCAATAGTTATGTTCCCAAGCATGACTCTATCCCGATACCTGCGGGGCAAAAATGATTGTAGGGTTTGGTACTTCTTATTTTCCCTGTTTATGGAATTACGAGTAATTGTCTTTTGTTTCTTATGCAAATTTTTATGAGCAGCAATCATTTTAAAATGCATATATCAAAAATAAATCACTGGACGTTCTTGTAAAACAAAACAGAAAAAGAAAAAGAAGCAAATTGAAGTTTTGTAAAAATGACTTGTACTGATTTGGAAATTAGCCTGTAATAGGCGTTTTGTACAAAGAGGCTGAAGCTCTAGTAAGAGAACACCGTCGAAAGATAGAAATTATACAATTTGTATAAAATAAAGAAAAACATCTATGTGAAATAACCCCATTGGGTTCCAACTTTTCTATTGTCTTTATATCTTCAAGCGTCTCATCCCTTTGCTACTTGGCCGAAGGTTGATCAGATTGATTGGCGCCGTCTGAGCTTGATAGCTGATACCGAAGTCTGGTCGTAAGATGATCCAATGAGACATAGTGATACGCTTCAATCCCTAAATTTTTCCTGGATTGCCCTTTCGGGTTTTCAATCTATCGGGATACCCTTTTTTTCCCAAGCCTCCCTTTCGGGTTTTTGACTTGCCGGGTGTACAGATTTTTTTTCATTTTCATCCCTAACTTTTGCCCAAACCCTTTTGGTTCTCCGGGAAGCCCTTATTTTTGCATAGGTCAGTCAACCTAGCGGGTCTTTGATTATGCATAGTATCTTTTCACTATGTCTGCATTGACAGGGTGAGGAAGGTCGTCACCATTCATGTTGGTTAGAATCATAGCTCCTCCCAAGAAAATGTTCTTAACCACAAATGACCCTTCGTACGTGGGGGTCCATTTGCCCCTGGGATCACCTTGCGGAAGTATGATGCGTTTGATCACTAGATCCCTGACTTGATATTCTTGACGCATGACTTTCTTGTTAAAAGCCTTGATCATTCGCTTTTGATACATCGGACCATGGCAGATAGCAGTAAGTCTCTTTTCATCGATTAGATTTAGTTGATCAAGTCGGGTCTGGATCCAGTCGTCTTCGTTCAAACCTGCATCCTTCATAATCCTTAGAGAAGGTGTTGTACCCAAAATTTTCCCTCTCATTTATCAAGATTTTTCCTCATAAGACTCCTTGGACTCCAGACAGGATTAGGGTTTGCTCGGCTCAAGACCTCATCTTGCACTGATGACCTGAAATTAGGGTTTGATTTTGCACAAGGATTTTTGGATCATCAATGCTTCATGTTACTTTCATACACCATCTTGGACCCCTAAGATTGCCCATATCAAGTTTCAAGCCTTGAATCACATTTTTGCCCAGTCAATTGGACATTTGACCTAAAAATCAATTGTATTGGGGAAAAAGTCAACCATGGCCAATTTACAGTCAAACTTCATAATTTTTGATCCATAACAACATTTTAGACTCATATGAACCATTTGATCAAGTTTGGATCACAACTCCTCAAGAAATTTGATCAGATCATCAAAAAGGTAAAATGGTCAAAATTAGGGTTTTTGACTGAGAAAGGGCAATTTCTGATTTTTAACCTAGCCAATGGCCAATTGGGTTCAAACATGGTTTCAAGGATCCAATGGCATCATCTTGACCTAATTGTATAGTTCAAAATATCTCAAGTACATTGAATTGACAGATGAATTTCCAAGTCAACTGATCAAAAATCAACTGTACACTAAAAAGTCAAACTTTGACTTTTTGGTCAAAATCAAGTGCCAAGGGTCATAATTCATCAAGATATGTCAAAATGTTAAACTTGTTGACCAAGAAACCTAATTTTGCAAATTAGGGTTTTAATTTGAAATTTTTCATAACTTAGAATTTTTCTAAGTACAGAAAATTTCTAATTTTTTCCCAACTTTCCACAACTTTTTCACCATGATACATTTGGATTCAAATGAAACTTCCAACATGAAAGTTGTAGTCCTACATGAAATATACAAATTTTATTCACAAAGTTTTCCCAAAAGATGCTTGGATATCAAGATATGAATTTGTGAATAGGGATCCATAAACTTTTTAACTTAGTGAAAATTTGCCCTAATTTAGGCAGATTTTTGACCCAACTTCATGGACATTTTTCATATAGTTCCAAGAGGTATATCAAAATTCATTTCAAATATGGATTGTAGAGTATGTTGCAAGCTTTCCAAAATGTCCAAGAACTCTCCAAGATCATTTGTGGTTAGGGAGAATCGAAGAAGAGAAAATGGAATTTTGTCACTTTTGTGCAAGCCATTTTCACAATGCTTCAAGTTGCAAATCAGATCCTAGCATGCTTGTACCTTGTATTACAGGTCCTAATCCCTTCTACACTCCACAATTAAATGCTAGCTCAGTGGTTAATGACTTTATTTTGACCTTTGAAGCATTATACAACAAACAATTCCATAAATGGCCAAAAGTGTACATTGCCATTTTCATAAAGCTAACTTTTCCAACTTTATCAGCCTTGAGCCTTGGACTTGTTCCTTGGATGCAGGCATTTTCCACAGATAACAAGCAATTTGTACAACTCTCTGCAGCTAGCAAGCAAGCCTGTACAGGCCTTTGGCACAAGTCATTTCAACTTTCTTCAAAAGCAAGAAAAGTGGAAAAAATGAAGGGAACTTGTACATCTGATAAAGGTTGAACTTGGCTTCATTCTAAACAACTTGAGAAACTTGTCACAAGCCAATACACGATTGCCTAAGATCCCAAACACTCTCAAACTCGGAAAACACAAATTTATGCCCAAACAGGGCAGCTTCTACAAAACTCAAGCCAAATCATATTTTGCTCGTGCATTTCTTGTTTCAATACTTCAAACACTTCATCCACATCATATCCAAGTTATCCAAGCCCTTACATTGTTGCTGTAACCCTTGCTTCAGCCATCACCATTTTCATTTTTGAAGGTTGCAGGTTGACTTCTACAAGGAGTTTCAAGCATCCTCAAGACCAGCTAAGCATTGGAAAAGGTTGAGGGAACTTCAAGGAAGCTCACACGATCCTCAGGCCTCACTCAAAGTCCCCACATTGCCATATCCAAACTCAGTTGAACAAGGTATTTTTAAAATCTCTATCTCTTTATTTAGGCATCCTTAAGTCACGATTTGTGAAGCAAAAATGTAGTCCTTAACTTGCTGAAACTGTACATATGCATAGTTGTTATTTATATTAACTGAGTAGTGAGAATTTGAAGCTTGAAGTTCATGAAAAATTTAGGTCAGAAATTAGGGGCGATAAAATTCTCCTTGATCTTTGAGTGTTAGGTCAAAAAATTTATATCACTGGAATCGTGAGATCATAAGCTACATTTTTTGTGTTATAAGTTTTCGATTTTATGCAAGCTAGAGCAAGATACAGGTTTGAAGCAAAAACACGCGTTTTGGGAGAGGCTGAAGGACATGGATGAAGTTCCTGGGCCTGGCGCACTTGGGCTTGTTGTTTCCACTATCCACACCTCCCTGATCCACTATCCACACCCCCTGACTTATTTTTGTATTTTCTTTATATTTTCTTATATTTTCATGTTTATTTGTTTTTAATATTTTTTCTGAACATCAAAAAATCATGAAAAATATTTTCTTTATTTTTCGCATTTTATTTTATCTTTTATTATTTTTTGGCATAAAAAATAGTTTATTAGTAATAATATACTTTATTTTATTAAATAAATTGTGAATATATTTAAATAAATACTATATATTTTTATTTTTATTGTTCATACACATAAAATATTATTTCCACATATATTTTAATTTTTAATACTTGTAAATAATTTTATTTATTATTTCTTGTAAAAAATGGACAAATAAAATAAATATAGAATATATATTTCTTTTAATCAAAAACTAGGGTTTTACCCCTTTCAAAAACAATATTATTTTTTCTTATTTTTAGGACTTAAATAACTTTATTTTCTCATACATAAAACAAATACAAAACATTTTTTTTTGTATATTTACATTTTTATTGCATTTTTAATATTTGTTTATTTATTTAATTTGCAAATATTCAATTGGGTTGTAATAATATTTTAGGGTTTTATTTTGTGCAAATATCCCCGTTCAAAAACTTGTATCCCCCCTCCCATAATAATTGTTGTAATAGCTTAGATTTATTTTACACAATTTATCGCATTATATACATGTTTAGTAAAACTAGGGTTTGTATGATAAGACAAAAATCAAACAAATAGTATGACCTAATCCAAGACAAAAATGTATGTAAAATGACAACACATTGCACACAAGCACCCCTAGGGTTTCACCCACTTGGTTGCCTTAAAATAAATGGCCATGGTATGCATGCTAGGTATCTTGGCAAAACAATACAAACAAATAAGATCATAGTCCCTCGATGACCCTATCAAAAGGTTGCCTAAACAAAATGATCTTGGTCCCTAAAACATGCTAAGATACTTGGCACCATTGCTATCATGGTCATACGATGACCCACGCCCGTCCCGTTTAACATCCAAATATAGAGTTGTTTACCAAAGCAATGGTAAATCAACAATGTCAAAGGAATAAAAATGTACAAGAAAGACTTTTGAGTAGGTAGATATGCTTCTAGTTACTTGATCAATTTGCAAACAATCCTTGCTATTTTCAAACAAACACACACATTTTCAAAACATTTCCAAACAACTTTCAAACATTGAAACATTTTTTCAAAAGACAAACATCTTTGTATACATTCTTACGAACGAGAATCATTACAAAGATTGCCTAAACGATGGCCTCTTTTCAAAATACTTTCAAAACCACACAAAGCACCATTTCAAACAATTGCAAAAGCAAAGCAAGTGATCTAAACAAGTAACTAAGAGCCCATGGAAAACCATGGATGAAAAGGGTGCTAGCACCTTCCCTTTTCATAATCTACCCCCCGAACTCAAGAAAACATCTCAAAGGTCTTTCATGTGATTTTTTACCTTTCCTTTTGGATAAAATAAAAGTCGGTGGCGACTCTTGCTAACCGCAACATTTTGCAAACACAAACACAAACCTCAAGTCAGTTCTCCCACTGCATCACAGAACTGGCGACTCTGCTGGGGATCTAGATGAAAGTGGGGTTACCTTAGGGTTTTAGATCACCTTTACATGCTTATCTTGTTTGACTTGTATGCTTTACACTTTGGTTATATTGTTTGGGAAACATTCATAGGTAAATAGCAATACATTATGGAAACTGTGCGGGGTATACCAACATGGTCTAAGCAATAGCTATATTAGTGCGACATATTTGTGGGTACCGGTAGCCTTTGAGTCAATCAAAGAGAATACGGGGCCGCTGAGTGATGTCATGAAGCACTAATGGACTTTTAGAACCTTTACTTGACCAACTTGGCCTTTTAGGATGTAGTGAGATGACCGACTTTGGTGCAGTCCGAAGTTGGTAGATACTCGATACTACACTCATTGAGGGTTGGTTACTTGGAATATTTTGGTCGCTAGTAAAGAGGCTGAATTGAAACAATGAACAAGGAAACAATCCAATGATATTGAGCTCCTTAGAACCCGGTTACTATTTCTAGGACAGGTTGAGCCAACTAAACTTCAAGAGGGTACTTACCTATGAAATCCCATGCAAGCCTAAACTAGGAACTTGTGTGATTTGCTTGTACATATATACTTGTGCATAACATCATGGACATCATGAAGCATCATATACATCCACTGACCATTTCAAGGGTTTTGGTGAGTCATCTTTGTTCCTGTTTTGTAGGTTATGGATTCACTTCGCAGGAAAACTATCCAAGTCAACCTTGTAAGAATTCCTCTACAACTCAAGGAGCTAGCTTCAAGGATTCCTGAGAATTATCCATTCACCGAGAGGCATGGTCATCTACTCAACTTGGTCACCACCAACACAGAGGAGGATATGCTGAAAGTTTTCTTCCAGTTCTTTGACCCCTTACATCATTGCTTTACATTTCCTGATTACCAACTTGTGCCTACTTTGGAGGAATTTTCTCAACTCTTGAGGATTCCTATTCTTAATCAACTACCCTTCAACGGTACGGAAAGAGATCCAAAGCCATAAGAGATTGCTCAAGCCTTGCACTTGCACTCATCAAATGTCACAACACATTGGGAAACTAGAAGTGGTGTCAAAGGCTTCTTGTCAAAGTTCTTGTTTGAGAATGCCCAAAGCTGCTGGAATTCTTTGGACTTACAAGCTTTTGAGGAGATTGTAGCTCTTCTCATCTATGGGATGGTCTTGTTCCCTAACCCTGATCAACTCATAGATGTGAGTGCTGTCAAAATCTTCATGACTCGCAACCCGGTACCTACATTGCTTGGGGATATCCTCCACTCTTTTCACACTCGTACAATGAGGAAAAGAGGTGTTATCATGTGTTGCACTCCTCTCTTGGCAAGATGGTTTATTTCTCATATTCCCCAATCAGTTTTGAAGAATGACCAAGGTTTGAGGTGGTCACAATGATTGATGACTCTTACACATTCAGATATTCATTGGTGTTCTCGATCCAAAGAGAATGTCATCATCATTGACCGTTATGGGGAATTCCCTAATTTCCCTCTACTTGGCATTAGGGGAGACATCACCTACAACCCCTGCTTGGCTCTAAGACATTTTGGGTATGCCCGAAGGGATGGCCCACATGACATGCTGATTCAAGGCTTGGTTTTCGACTTCGACAACGACAATCAAGGACTCCATCAAAGGTTCATCCGAGCTTGGAGGATGCCCAACAAGGTGGACAGTAAGACCTTGGGAGACAAGAATTCCATCCCTCTTGAGCCCTACCTCAAGTGGGTACGAACCCGCGCCCAAAGTCTTATGATGCCTTACCCCTACATTCTCTCAGTGATTATAGAGCCTGTTATGGAAGGAGAGGTTCCATACACCCTCCTACATCCTGACATGCCAACATCACTCGAAGATTTACAAAGGAGTTGGATACAGCTCAAGGGAGAGCGCGACACTTTCGAAGCCCAATTCTATGCAATCGAGAAGAAGGTTTTGGAACTCACTCGGCTACTTCGTGAAGAGCAGACTCTCAACATCTACATTACACCAAAGAGGATGCGAAACATCTTTTTACCTTAGAATTTTGTATTATTTTGCCCAAGGGGCATTGATGTACTAAAAATTCTATCTTATTAATATGACATGTGTTTCTTTTTTTGTTTAAAACAAATTTGAATTTCTGAATCCTTGAAAGCATTACATGAATACATATCATTCATCTAATGCATAAACAGGTCTTCACACCAAGTTTCCTCATCTCTCTGCTGTTTATTTCAGCAAGATGGATATTGAACAAACGGTCAAAGATTTGCAAGCTCAGAATTCACAATTTCAACAGCTACTCTTGACCTTAGCCAAGGGGGAGGAGGAGCTCAAGACTCTACTAGAGAAAGAGAAAGAGAAAAAGAAAAAGAAGAAGAAGCGAGTCGGTGTGGTTATCATGGGCAGAAGGTTTGAAGGACAAGCCAGAAGAACTTTGGAATTCCCATCAACATCTGAAGAGGGGGAAGGAAAAGGAAAAGGTACGGCAGTGCCCTCAGATTATGAAGCAGAGGAAGAGGAAGATGAGGACTATTCTGAACAGCAGTACCCTCCGGCCGATGACAAATACAAGAACTTGGAAGAACGTCTAGCTGCTATGGAAGTGCAAAGAGTACCGGGGCTGGATTTTGAGGAGTTAGGGTTGGTTTCTGGAATTGTAATCCCTCCTAAGTTTAAAGTGCCACTTTTTGCTAAGTATGATGGGGTATCTTGCCCTAAGATGCACCTACGATCCTATGTCAAGAAAATTCAACCACATTCTTCTGACAAAGACCTATGGGTCCACTTTTTCCAGGACAGTCTATCAGGAACGCAACTTGATTGGTTCTATCAGTTGGAGAGAGCAGATGTCTATAATTGGGAAGACTTGGCAGCCACATTCTATAAACAGTATCAATACAACGCCGATTTGGCGCCAACCCATACTCAGCTACAGAGTATGGCCATGGCTACCAATGAGGGCTTCAAAGACTACGCCTAAAAGTGGAGTGATTTAGCCGGAAGGGTGCAACCACCATTATCTGAAAGGGAGCTAGTGGACATGTTCTTGGGGACTCTGTCAGGTCCTTTCTTTAATCACCTGATTGGAAGCTCCTCTGCAGGTTTCACTGAATTGATTTTAACTGGCGAAAGAGTAGAGGCCGATATAAGAAATGGGAAAATTCAGAAGGACGCGTCTGCCTCAACTGCTGCAAAAAAGCCCTTCATTGGAAAGAAGGAAGTGTCTGCTGTCTATGCCCAGAGGAATCAGGGAAGAATTGAAAGACGACCAACTGTGGGGGCCGTGATGATTAAAAAGTCTGCATCGGATTAGCCAAGAAACAACCAGCCGAGAAATGATCAGCCGAGAAGTAACCAGTAAAGGGTGGAAAAGCCTGTGAGGAAATTCACCAAGATAAACATGACTCCTGCTTAAGTCTTACCATATCTCTTGAAGTTGAATTTGGCCATGCTAAAAGAGGCCCCTAAAAATCCTAACACTGCTTCTCCACATTACCATCCCAACGCCAGATGCGCGTACCATTCAGAAAGTCCATGGCACGACACCAACAACTGTTGGGCTCTGAAGAACAAGATTCAAGATCTGATTGACACAAAGGAAGTTGAATTTGAAGCTCCTGAAAATCCGAATGTTATCTCCGCTCCAATGCATAGGCATGGACACAATGCCAGTGTTGTGGAAGAAGATCTGTTTGTTTCTACTGTGGATGAACTGTTAACTCCTCTCCTAACCATCAAGTTAAATTTGTTGAAAGCTGGGGTGTTCCCAGGTTGTGACCAAGATTGCCATGCTTGCCTGTCCTCCCCATTTGACTGTCCTCTGTTGAAGAAAGGAATCCAACAATTGATTGATAACAAGGAAATTTTGTTTGAGAAAGCTCCTGTCTCACCCATTCCAGTTCCAGAAGTTTCGATAATAACCATATACGCCAATCCTTCCAGGGTTCCAAAAAAACCCGTTAGGATTACATCAGCTCCTATGACTACTCCGTTGAAGATAACAATGCCCGGGCCATCCCCATACAAATCCGATAAAATGGTACCATGGAACTATGGTGGAGAAATCTACTACCATGGTGTCAAACAGATTGAACAGATTGCAGAAGAAGAAAGCTCCGAAGAGGATACTCCCGACATCAGTAACATTGTCGGAACAAGAAAGGTTACTCGTAGTGGAAAAATCTTTTCTCCAGAGATTGCTCCTCCAACAGCAGTCTTTGGACCCGTGGCCATTCCGAAGATTACCCCTGTGATTGTACCTACAAGTTTACCCGTTGACAATAACAATACAATTCCCATCCCTATTTCTGCTGCTGAGAAAAAAGGAAAGAATGTTCAAGAGGAGCCTGTCTTGACGAAGGCTCAGTCACTAGTCATTCCTGAGACATCCAAGAAGGAGTTGGAAGAAATCCTGAGGATCATCAAGCAAAGTGATTATGATGTTGTTGAACAACTGGGGAAGACCACCTCCAAAATCTCTATGTTAGCCTTGTTGTTGTGCTCTGAAGCACATGCTAAAGCTTTGGTCAAGTTTCTGAAGACAGCACACGTGCCACAAGAGACTTAAGCTAATCAATTCCAAGAGTGTGTGTCCAGTTTAACAACTGACAATGGCCTGGGTTTCTCCGATGCCGACTTGACCTCCAAAGGGAGAAAACATAACGATGCACTACATGTCTCAGTGGAATGTAGGAGAACCACCTTAGCTCATGTTTTGGTTGATATTGGATCATCTCTAAATGTCTTGCCAAAGAAAGCCTTGGATAGATTGGATTGTGAAGGCCTAACCCTGAAACCCAGTAATATAATTGTGAGAGCATTTGACGGCTCTAAAAGGATAGTCCACGGGGAGGTGGACATCCCGATCAAGGTGGGTACCCAGACATTCAATTCAACATTCTATGTAATGGACATCCGTCCTTCTTATTATTGCCTGTTGGGACGCTCCTGGATTCACAATGCCGGAGCTGTCACTTCCACCTTGCACCAGATGCTCAAGTACCCCGTCCAAGGGAAAATTATAACTATCCATGGGGAAGAGGAATATATGATTAGTCATCTGAACTCCTTCCATTATGTGGAGTTAGATGGCGAATTCATAGAGACCCCTTTCCAACATTTTGAAGAAGTCTCTCCTGAAGTAGCGGTGACCAAAGCGGTATCTTCAACTCCTGTGATCACGAGACCACCACCTCGGATGTCATCTCTCAAATATGCAAGGGCAGTAGTGGAAGAAGGCGGATCCAAAATCTGGGGGCAGCTTCCAGACTTTCCTTTCAAATCAGACAAATTCGACTTGGGGTTCACCTCAACTGCTCAGAAGGTTGTGCGTCGCTCCCGTGCCGGAGGGCCACCTGTGAAGATCAGCCACCGAGGGGTTAATGCACTAGAGGACAGTGAAGAAGAGGGCAGCTTAGAAGACTGGATTTTTCCTACTGCTGACGGAGGACTGTGCAACTGGGAAGCAAAAGACTTTGTTCCGATTACTTTCATAACTCAGTAATTTATCTTTTCCATTTTTGTTGGACTGTAATAATTCACAAACACTTCGTACTTTTTCAACCTTGTGTCTTACCCGAAGCACATAGGTCCATTTGTAAGGGTTCTTATTTCATTTTCATATGTCATTTTAATGAATCATGAACGCTTTTCATATTTAAACCTTTTGGTGCTCATTGTCTTTATTTTACATTTTGTTTTTTTAAGATGGTTATCCCTTACACACACCCACACTCACAAATGCAGGTACCCTTCCATTCCGGATCCCATGGGTAACAATACTGCTATAGCCTTTAGTGACTCTGAAGATATGATATTTCAAGCCGAATACGAAGGTGAGGAAGATTGTGAGGTGCCAGGGGAATTGGCCAGATTACTTCAACAAGAGGAAAGAACAATTCAGCCTTATGAGGAGCAGTTGGATACAATCAACTTGGGTACTGAGGATGATAAAAAGGAAATCAAAATAGGTGCCAATCTAGAGCCGAGCGTCAAGGAGTGCCTAATTCAGCTGTTGAATGATTATGTTGAGATCTTTGCCTGGTCATACGAAGACATGTCGGGACTTGATACAAACATCGTGGTACACCGTCTACCAACAAGAGAAGACTGTCCACCAGTGAAACAAAAGGTCCGCCGCATGAGACCTGACATGTCAGAGAAGATCAAAGTAGAAGTTATGAAACAGTTCAATGCTGGATTTCTGGCTGTTACTTCCTATCCATAATGGGTTGCTAACATTGTGCCCGTGCCTAAGAAGGACGGTAAAGTGAGAATGTGCGTGGATTATAGAGATTTAAACAGGGCCAGACCTAAAGATGACTTTCCACTTCTGCACATTGACATCTTGGTTGATAACACAACTCAGCACAAAGTATTTTCTTTCATGGACGGATTCTCAGGCTATAACCAGATCAAAATGGCACCTGAGGACATGGAGAAAACTACTTTTGTCATACAGTGGGGTACGTTCTCCTACAAAGTGATGCCATTCGGACTGAAGAATGTCGGGGCAACCTATCAACGCGCCATGGTAGCTTTGTTTAATGATATGATACATCATGAGATAGAGGCCTATGTAGATGACATGATAGCCCGAACATAAACTGAAGAAGAACACCTCGACCACTTGCAGAAGCTGTTTGTCAGTTTGAAGGAATACAAGCTAAGACTAAACCCTAACAAGTGCACATTCGGAGTTCGGTCTGGTAAGCTCTTAGGTTTCATTGTCAGCAACAAAGGCATCGAGGTTGATCCTGCCAAAGTCAAAGCTATACAAGAAATGCCTGCTCCTCGCACTGAGAAGGAGGTCAGAGGTTTCTTGGGACGCCTAAACTACATTGCTAGGTTCATTTCTCACCTAACATCTACTTGCGAGCCAATATTCAAGCTGTTGAAGAAAGATCAGGTAGTTCGATGAAATGATGACTGTCAAGTTGCTTTCAATAAAATCAAGGAGTATTTGCTAAAACCTCCCATCTTGATGCCACCCATCGAGGGAAGACCACTAATCATGTATCTGACCGTCTTAGAGAATTCAATGGGGGTGCGTACTGGGGCAGCATGACGAGTCTGGCCAAAAAGAGCATTCCATTTATTACCTTAGCAAAAAGTTTACCGAACGTGAGACCCGATACTCACTGCCTGAGAAAAATTGTTGCGCTTTGGTATGGGCTGCTCGCCAGCTAAGGCAGTATATGTTGACTCATACCACTTTGCTGATATCTAAGATGGATCTGATAAAGTACATCTTTGAGAAGCCTGCTTTGTCTGGAAGAATAGCTAGATGGAAGATGATCCTAACGGAATACGATATACATTACACGACCCAAAAAGCTATAAAGGGGAGTGTGCTAGCTGGCCATCTGGCTCATCAAGCTGTCAAAGACTACCAATCCATGAAGTTTGACTTCCCTGATGAGGACATCATGACATTGGACAACATTGAAGATATCATACCATATGACGGACCTGAACAAGGATCCTGATGGACCCTATACTTTGACGGGGCCTCTAATGCACTTGGCAACAGTATCGGCGCGGTACTCATCTCCCCGAAGGTTGCCATACTCCTTTCACCGCCAGACTTTGCTTCAACTGTACGAACAACATGGCAGAGTATGAAGCATGCATCTTCGGACTCAAGGCTGCCATAAACTTGGGAATCAAATCCTTAGATGTGTTTGGGGACTCAGCTTTGGTCATCAGTCAGATCAAAGGAGAGTGGGACACTAAATATCCAAACCTCATCCCTTACAAAGAACATGTTTTGACATTGTTACCACATTTCGAACAGATTACCTTTGAGCACTTCCCGCGAGAAGAAAATCAGCTAGCAGATGCTTTAGCTACAATGTCATCCATGTTTAAACTTAATTGGGATAATGAGGCTCCCCAAATCTCCATTGAATGGATGGACGAACCTGCACATTGTCACGAGATTAATACCGAGGAAGTAGTGGACCAGCCGTGGTTTCATGAAGTCAAAAGGTATCTCAAGGCGCAAGAATACCCTGAAGGAGCTTCAGTCAATGAAAAAAAGTTCTTAAGGAGATTCTCGGCTAAGTTCTTCTTGAGCAATGGCATCTTGTACAAGCGCAATCATGATTCTATTCTGCTCCGTTGTGTGGACAAAGTTGAAGCTGAAAAGATCATGGTTGAACTGCATGAAGGTACCTTTGGCACTCACTCTAGAGGGCATACGATGGCTAAGAAGATTCTACGGGCAGGCTATTACTGGTCTACCATGGAAGCTAACTGCTATCAACACTCCCGGACATGCCATAAATGTCAAATCTATGCAGACAAAGTGCACGTGCCTCCTGTTCCTCTAAATGTCTTAACAGCTCCTTGGCCATTCGCTATGTGGGGAATCGACATGATTGGAGAGATCAAGCCTACAACATCCAATGGACACCGCTTCATTTTGGTGGCCATTGATTACTTCACCAAGTGGGTCGAAGCAACATCCTTCGCATCCGTTACTAAGAATGTTGTTGCCCATTTTATCAAGCACAATCTTATTTGCCAGTACGGTATCCCCGAAAGGATCATCACTGATAACGGTACAAACCTTAACAATACTATGATCACCGCCCTGTGCGAGCAGTTCAAGATTCAACATCACAATTCATCTCCCTATCAGCCAAAGATGAATGGTGCAGTTGAAGCTGCTAACAAAAATATCAAAAAGATCATACAAAAGATGACAGTTACCTACAAGGACTGGCATAAGATGTTACCGTTTGCTCTTCACGAGTATCGTACCACGGCACGCACATCAACTGGGGCAACACCCTATTCCTTGGTATATGGCATGGAGGCTGTTTTACCTATCGAGGTTCAGATTCCCTCCTTGAGAATCATGAAAGATGCTGGTTTAAGTGAAGACGATTGGATCCAGACCCGACTTGATCAGTTGAACTTAATTGACGAGAAGAGACTTACTGCTGTTTGCCACGGTCAGACGTATAAAAAACGGATGATCAAGGCTTTCAACAAGAAAGTCAGACGCCAAGTATATCAGGTTGGAGATCTAGTGATCAAGCGCATTATCTTGCCACAAAGTGATCCCAGGGGCAAATGGACTCCTACCTATGAAGGACCATTTATAATCAAAAACATCTTTTCTGGTGGGGCAATGATCTTAACCACCATGGACAGCGACGATCTGCCGCACCCTGCAAACGCAGACATAGTCAAAAGATACTACACATAAATGACCTGCTAGGTTGACACACCTAGGAAAAAAGGGCATCCCAGTGAATCGAAAACTCGAAAGGGAGATTCAGGCAAAAATTAGGGATAAATAAAAAATATGTACACCCGGCAAGTTGAAAACCCGAAAGGGAGACTTGGGCAAAAAAGGGTTTCCCGGTGGACTGAAAACCCGAAAGGGCGGTCCATGCAAAAGTTAGGGAATTAAAGCGTATGACTATGTCTCGTCGGATCACTTTAAGGACAATCTCTTCACTAACAAACTCTGAGCTTCTGATCAATCAAATCATCTTCGGACGAAGCAACAGATGGACAAGATATTCGGAGACACGAAGGCTATAGCAGAATGGGAACCCCATGGGATTTTTCACACATAGCTATCTTTCTTTGTATAAATTTTTCTTACTTTTATGACACCATCCTCTTACTAGGATGCCTGTCTCCTTTGTACAAAACACTTATTCAAAGTAAATACAAATATGTCCCTTTCAAAGTGCAAAAACTATTTGTCTTTTTTCTTTTACACTTGTGTATTTATTTGCAAAAACATCCAATGATTCATTAATGAACATATGCATTTGAACATAATTACTGATTACAAATAAACATGATGGAAGAGAACAATTACTGACAGGTTGAAAGGATAGGAAAATGTCTCTAGGCTATTCCAGGAGAAATCCCTACAGTACATCATCTTGATCCCCAGCGGAGTTAAAACCTTGAAATACAGATCCCCAGGGGAGTTTTAATTTTAAAACCTTAATCCCCATCAGAGTTAAAACTTCAAAACTCCTAATCCCCAGCGGAGCCAAAGTTTCAAACTATCAATCCCCAGCATAAACCTTTCAGTCAATCCAATTTCGCCAGCAAGTTGTCTTGAAGCCTGAAAATCAATCAGATAATAGTTAAATTTTGTTTCTCCCCAACCTAGGATAACTCCCCAGTAGAGTGGCAGACGACCGAAAACTCCTGAACTTACTCCTCAGCAGTAAGCCTTCTTCCCACAGAGTTTTTATTTTTCAACGAAATGAAGATTCTCATTCTTAATTCCCCGCAGAAGTCATCAGAGTTTCCCTTATTCCCCAGCCGAATAAGGATTCCCATTGCTTAACCCCCAGTAGAAGTCATCAAAATTCTCTGGATTTCCCAAGCAGATTTCTCCGGCAGTATTTGGCATTACTCTCACAACGGAATTTTTATCAATACTCCAACTTCAAGACATGAAGGATCCTCATATCCCCACAGAAGTTGTCAAGGATTTCTTGTCCCCAACAGTCACCAAGATTCTCTTACTCTCAGCAGTTAAGGATTTATTTTCCCCGGCATCAGTCAAGAGTTCTAATCCCCGGCTGACAAAGATTTATTTTCCTCAGCAATACAGCACATCAGCTTACATGCGCATACATTACATTCATATATCATAAACATTGATAAATACATTTATTGCATCATACATTTCATACAACATAACTTTGTGTTTCAGCTAACATTTTACCCTTTTCAAGATAAGATTAACAGCTATCATTAATGATGTTTAAATATTTCAGATACGCTCCAAATACGGATTCCATCCTGATACTTATTCAGATTTCAACTATCAGATACAGATTAGATATGCTCCAGACACGGAAGCCACTCTATTTCTCATTCAGATCAAACTTCTAGATATAGTACAGATACACTCCAGACACGAAAGTCATTATGCTACTCATTCAGACCTCAACATTCAGATACAGTACAAATACGCTCCTGACACGGATGTCATTCTGTCACTTATTCAGATTCCAGTCCAGATACGCTCCAGACGCGGTTGCCATTCTGTCACTTACTCTGATTTTCCCCAGCTCAGAGACACGCACCACGGATGCTATTCTATTTCTCATTCAGATTCTAACTACCAGATACAGTACAAATGCACTCCAGACACGGAAGTCGTTATGTTGCTCATTCAGATTCAGATCTCAGATACAATTTAGATACGCTCCAGACGCGGATGATATTCTATTACTCACTCATATTCAAAACTTCAGATACAGTCCAGATACGCTCCAGACACGGTTGCCATTCTGTCACCTATTCTGATTTCCCCCAGCTCAGAGACGCTTTAGACACAGATGCTACTCTTTTGCTCATACAGATTCAATCTTCAGATACAACTCAAATACGGACACCATTCTGATCCTCGTTCTTTTGACTTACAACTCAGCAAACATACTTGGATGGTGTTGTACCCCAATATTTTCCCTCTCATTTTATCAAGATTTCCCCTCACAAGACTCTTTGGATTCCAGACAGGATTAGGGTTTGCTCTGCTCAAAACATCTCCTTGCACTAATGACCTGAAATTAGGGTTTGAGTTTTCACAGGGATTTTTGGACTTCCAATGCTCAATGTGACTTTCATACTTCATGTCGGACTCATAATATTGCTCATACCAAGTTTCAAGCTTTGAATCAAATTTTTGCCCAGTCAATTGATCAGTTGACCTATAAATTAGCTTTATTGGGGAAAAAGTCAATTGTGGCCAATTTACAGTCAAACCTCATAATTTTTTATCCATGTCAACATTATAGGCTCATATGAACCATTTGATCAAGTTTGGACCACAACTCCTCAAGAAATTTGATCAGATCATCAAAAGGGCAAAATGGTCATTTTTAGGGTTTTGACTGCAGAAGGGCAATTTCTGTTTTTTCACCTAGCCAATGGCAAATTAGGTTCAAGCATGGATTTAAGGACTCAATGGCATCATATTGACCTAATCACAAGGTTCAAAAGATCTCAAATGCATTGGATTGACAGATGAATTTTCTAGTCAACTAATCAAAAATCAATTGTACACTGAAAAGTCAAACTTTGACTTTTTGGTCAAAATCAAGTGCGAAGGGTCATTTTTAATCAATATGTGTCAAAACATGAAACTTGTTCACCAAGAAACCTAAATTTCAAAATTAGGGTTTAAGATTGAAAATTTTCATAACTTAGAAATTTTCTAAGTTATGAAAATTTCTTATTTTTTTCCAACTTTGCCCAACATTTTCACCATGATGCAATTGGATTCAAACAAAACTTCCAAAATGAAAGTTGTAGTCCTCCACAAAATCTACAACTTTGATTCACGAAGTTTTCCAAAAGATGCTTGGATCTCAAGTTATGATTTTGTGAACAAGGGTCCATGAAACTTTTAACTTAGTGAAATTTTGCCCTAGTTTAGGCAGGATTTTGACCTATCTTCATGGAAATTTTTCACCTAGTTCCAATTGGAATCTCAAAATTAATTTCAAATATGGATTGTAGATCATGTTACAAGCTTTCCAAAATGTCCAAGAACTCTCCAAGATCACTTATGGATAGGGAGAATCGGAGGTTTGAATTTGGCAAAGTATCACTTTGGTCCATGGCATTTTTCACTATGCTACAAGTTGCAATTTCTGTCCAGCCTTACTTGTACTTGTTTACAGGTCCTTAAACCCTTCCACACTCAAAAATTGAATGCAAACACAATGGATTAAGGCATTGTTCTGAGTTTAGAAGTTTACACATTGAATTAATCTAAAAATGGCAAAAAGTTAACAATGCCATTTTGATAAAGGTTGCTTTTGCAAATTTGTTTCTCTTGAGCATTGCACCAAGCCTGTTGCAGCAAACCAACTCCATAAACTTAGACAAAAGTACACCAACTATCAGCATGCTTGAAGCTAGATTGTACAACCCTTTGCATTGTCATTTCACCTTTTCTTCAAAACCAAGTCAACTTGCAAAAAACCACATAACTTTGCAATCTGATAAAACTAAAGCTTGTAAACATTTCAAACAAGTTTTTGCATATCACACTAAGCCAGAAACACGAGCTAGCAACCTCTCAAACACCCTTGTACACAAAAATCACATTTTCTTGTAAAACAGGGCAGGTTCTGCATTTTGATTTTCAAATCACAAATAACTCGTGCGTTTTGCTTGCAACCAGTTCCAACACACTCCATACAACCTACCTAAACTATCCCAACCATTCCCAAGTCACTGTAACTCCATTTACACACTTCACCATTTATGAATTTTGAGTTTGTAGGTTGAGTTCTATAGAGAGATTCAAGCAAGTTCAAAGCTAGCTAAGCATTGGGAAAGCTCAAAGGAACTTCAAGCAAGCTCACAAGCATCTCAGGCCTCACTGAAAACCCCTGCATTGCCATACTCGAGCTTGACTGAAACAGGTAAAGTTCAAACTTCTATCTCTCTATTTAGGAATCATTAGGCTTAGGTTTATGAATAAAAAATGTAGTACTTATTGCCCTTGAGCTGTACATATGCATAGAATCCATTTAAGTTAACTGAGATGGGATAATTTGAATGATGAACTTTCTGAAAAAACTAGGTTAGAAATTAGGGCCAGAGAAATTCTCTCTGGTCTTTGAGAGTGAGATTAAGTTTTTTACATGGTTAGAATCGTGTGATCATGCTCTATAACTTTCATGTTGCAAGTTTTTATTTTTAAGCACAAATGTAGGAGTTAGCAATTTGAACAAGAAGCGCACATGTTTGGTGTTTCTGGAGGACATGGATCATGGAATCTGGGCTGGGCCTTGGTTTAGCTTGCTATTTGCACCCCTAGGCTTGCTGTTTACACCCCCCTTGGCCCATTTCATTTATTTTTTATATTTTTCTCATTTATTTATGTTTTCTGACTTTTAATATTTTTTCTAAATATAAAAAACATCAAAAACATTTTCTTAAATTTTTACATTTTATTTTATTATTTTTATTATTTTTTGGACATAGAAATTATTACTTTAATAATATACTTTTATTTTCTTAAATAATAACTTGTAAATATTATAAAAAATATGATTTTTTTATTTTTTATTATTTGTACACATAAAATAATATTTTCTCACACATTTAATTTTTTAACATTTTTGTATATATTTTATTTTATTTTCTTGTACATAAATAAATAATATATATATATATATATATATATATATATATATATATATATATATATATATATATATATATATATATATATATATATATATATATATATATATATATATATATATATATATATATATATATATATATATATATATATATATATATATATATATATATATATATATATATATATATATATATATATATATATATATATATATATTCTTAATACAAATTAGGGTTTCCACCCTTCATAAAAATAATCATTTGTGTTTTCCTTTTTTAGACATTAAATAGTTTATTTTTACATACATAAAAATAATACAAAAAAACATTTTGTATATTTATACTTATTTGCATATTTAAATATTGTCAATTTATTTATTTGCACAATGAGTTCAATTGGGTTGTAATAGTTGACTTAGGGTTTTAATTTCTTGCAAATACCCCCCTATTCAAACTTGTACCCCCCTCCCCATATCAATGTTGTAATAGTCGTAGATTTACTTTTACGTATTTATTGCTTTCAAATATGCCATGATAGTAAGATTAGGGTTTGTATGATAACCAAAATCAAACAAATAGCTTGACTAATACAAGACAAAAATGCATGAAAATGACAACACAATGCACACAAGTACCCCTAGGGTTTCATCCACTTGTTGCCTTTAAAATGGCCATGGTATGCATGCTAGGTATCTTGGCAAAACAAAAACAAAACAAAAAGATCATAGTCCCTCGATGATGCTATCTTGGTTGCCTATACAAAATGATCTAGTCCCTCAAACAAAAACTTGCTAAAGATACTTAGCACTATTGTTATCATGGCCATACGATGACCCGCGCCTGTCCCGTTTAACATCCAAACACAAGGTTGTTTACCAAATGCAATGGTAAAACAACAATGTCAAAGGGTTAAAAATGTATAGGAGAGATCTTTGAGTAGGGTAGACAACTCCTAGTTACTTGATCAAACTTGCAAAACATCCTTGCTATTTTCAAACACACAACACAATTTCAAAACATTTCCCAAAACAAACTTTCAAACATTGAAATTTTTTTTCAAAAGACAAACACCTTTGTATACATTCAAACAATAATTATTACAAAGGTTGCCTAGACAAAGGCCTCTTTTTAAAATATTTTCAAAACCACACACAAAAGCACCATTTCAAACAATTGAAAAGCAAAAGCAAGTGATCTAAAACAAGTAACTAAGAGCCCATGGATAACCATGGATGAAAAGGGTGCTAGCACCTTCCCTTTTCATAATCTACCCCTTGAACCCAAGTAAACATCTCAAAGGTCTTTCCTGTGCTTTTTGACCTTTCCTTTGGATAAATAAAAAGTCGGTGGCGACTCTTGCTAAACCGAAACATTTGCGAACACAAACACAAAACCTCAAGTCAGTTCTCCCACCGCATCACAGATGGAATCCTTAAGCCCATCTCCAACAATATTCTATCACATCTCCAAATGGCATCTTTAATCCCATTCCCTCAATTACACTTTGATGAGTGCAAATTTACGGGCACTCTAGTGTCCAATCATCTTTTACCTTCGAGTCACGAACGGAAAATCTCGCCAATATAACTCTTCAGGTTCAAGAAGATTGAACAGGGGCAGCTGTTGTACCCCAAAATTTTCCCTCTCATTTATCAAGATTTTTCCTTACAAGACTCCTTGGACTCCAGACAGGATTAGGGTTTGCTCGGCTCAAGACCTCATCTTGCACTGATGACCTGAAATTAGGGTTTGATTTTGCACAAGGATTTTTGGACCATCAATGCTTCATGTGACTTTCATACACCATCTTGGACCCCTAATATTGCCCATATCAAGTTTCAAGCCTTGAATCACATTTTTGCCCAGTCAATTGGACAGGTGACCTAAAAATCAGCTGTATTGGGGAAAAAGTCAACCATGGCCAATTTACAGTCAAAATTCATAATTTTTGATCCACAAAAACATTTTAGACTCATATGAACCATTTTATCAAGTTTGGATCACAACTCCTCAAGAAATTTGATCAGATCATCAAAAGGGCAAAATGGTCAAAATTAGGGTTTTTGACTGAGAAAGGGAAATTTCTGATTTTTAACCTAGCCAATGGCCAATTGGGTTCAAACATGGTTTCAAGGATCCAATGGCATCATCTTGACCTAATTGTATAGTTCAAAAGATCTCAAGTACATTGAATTGACAGATGAATTTCCCAGTCAATTGATCAAAAATCAATTGTACACTTAAAAGTCAAACTTTGACTTTTTGGTCAAAATCAAGTGCCAAGGGTCATAATTCATCAAGATATGTCAAAATGTTAAACTTTTTGACCAAGAAACCTAATTTTGCAAATTAGGGTTTTAATTTGAAATTTTTCATAACTTAGAATTTTTCTAAGTATAGAAAATTTCTAATTTTTTCCCAACTTTCCACAACTTTTTCACCATGATGCATTTGGATTCAAAGGAAACTTCCAACATGAAAGTTGTAGTCCTACATGAAATATACAAATTTTATTCACAAAGTTTTCCCAAAATATGCTTGGATATCAAGATATGAATTTGTGAATAGGGATCCATAAACTTTTTAACTTAGTGAAAATTTGCCCTAATTTAGGCAGATTTTTGACCCAACTTCATGGACATTTTTCATATAGTTCCAAGAGGTATATCAAAATTCATTTCAAATATGGATTGTAGAGTATGTTGCAAGCTTTCCAAAATGTCCAAGAACTCTCCAAGATCATTTGTGGTTAGGGAGAATCGAAGAAGAGAAAATGGAATTTTGTCACTTTTGTGCAAGCCATTTTCACAATGCTTCAAGTTGCAAATCAGATCCTAGCATGCTTGTACCTTGTATTACAGGTCCTAATCCCTTCTACACTCCACAATTAAATGCTAGCTCAGTGGTTAATGACTTTATTTTGACCTTTGAAGCATTATACAACAAACAATTCCATAAATGGCCAAAAGTGTACATTGCCATTTTCATAAAGCTAACTTTTCCAACTTTATCAGCCTTGAGCCTTGGACTTGTTCCTTGGATGCAGGAATTTTCCAAAGATAACAAGCAATTTGTACCAACTCTCTGCAGCTAGCAAGCAAGCCTGTACAGGCCTTTGGCACAAGTCATTTCAACTTTCTTCAAAAGCAAGAAAAGTGGCAAAAGTGAAGGGAACTTGTACATCTGATAAAGGTTGAACTTGGCTTCATTCTAAACAACTTGAGAAACTTGTCACAAGCCAATACACGATTGCCTAAGATCCCAAACACTCTCAAACTCAGAAAACACAAATTTCTGCCCAAACAGGGCAGCTTCTGCAAAACTCAAGCCAAATCATATTTTTCTCGTGCGTTTCTTATTTCAATACTTCAAACACTTCATCAACATCATATCCAAGTTATCCAAGCCCTTACATTGTTGCTGTAACCCTTGCTTCAGCCATCACCATTTTCATTTTTGAAGGTTGCAGTTGACTTCTACAAGGAGTTTCAAGCATCCTCAAGACCAGCTAAGCATTGGAAAAGGTTGAGGGAACTTTAAGGAAGCTCACACGATCCTCAGGCCTCACTCAAAGTCCCCACATTGCCATATCCAAACTCAGCTGAACAAGGTATTTTTCAAATCTCTATCTCTTTATTTAGGCATCCTTAAGTCATGATTTGTGAAACAAAAATGTAGTCCTTAACTTGCTGAAACTGTACATATGCATAGTTGTTATTTATATTAACTGAGTAGTGAGAATTTGAAGCTTGAAGTTCATGAAAATTTTAGGTCAGAAATTAAAGGTGATAAAATTCTCCTTGATCTTTGAGTGTTAGGTCACAAACTTTATATCACTGGAATCGTGAGATCATAAGCTACATTTTTTGTGTTATAAGTTTTTGATTTTATGCAAGCTAGAGCAAGATACAAGTTTGAAGCAAAAATGCGCGTTTTGGGAGAGGCTGAAGGACAGGGATGAAGTTCCTGGGCCTGGCGCGCTTGGGCTTGCTGTTTCCACTATCCACACCTCCCTGATCCACTATCCACACCCCTGACTTATTTTTGTCTTTTCTTTATATTTTCTTATATTTTCATGTTTATTTGTTTTTAATATTTTTTCTGAACATAAAAAAATCATGAAAAATATTTTCTTTATTTTTTTGCATTTTATTTTATTTTTTATTATTTTTTGGCATAAAAAATAGTTTATTAGTAATAATATACTTTATTTTCTTAAATAAATTGTGAATATATTTAAATAAATACTATACATTTTTATTTTTATTGTTCATACACATAAAATATTATTTCCACGTATATTTTAATTTTTAATACTTGTAAATAATTTTATTTATTATTTCTTGTAAAAAATGGACAAATAAAATAAATATAGAATACATATTTCTTTTAATCAAAAACTAGGGTTTTACCCCTTTCAAAAACAATATTATTTTTTCTTATTTTTAGGACTTAAATAACTTTATTTTCTCATACATAAAACAAATACAAAACATTTTTTTTTTGTATATTTACATTTTTATTGCATTTTTAATATTTGTTTATTTATTTAATTTGCAAATATTCCATTGGGTTGTAATAATATTTTAGGGTTTTATTTTGTGCAAATATCCTCATTCAAAAACTCGTATCCCCCCTCCCATAATAATTGTTGTAATAGCTTAGATTTATTTTACGCAATTTATCACATTATATACATGTTTAGTAAAACTAGGGTTTGTATGATAAGACAAAAATCAAACAAATAACATGACCTAATCCAAGACAAAAATGCATGTAAAATGACAACACATTGCACACAAGCACCCCTAGGGTTTCACCCACTTGGTTGCCTTAAAATAAATGGCCATGGTATGCATGCTAGGTATCTTGGCAAAACAATACAAACAAATAAGATCATAGTCCCTCGATGACGCTATCAAAAGGTTGCCTAAACAAAATGATCTTGGTCCCTAAAACATGCTAAGATACTTGGCACCATTGCTATCATGGTCATACGATGACCCACACCCGTCTCGTTTAACATCCAAAGATAGGGTTTTTTACCAAAGCAATGGTAAATCAACAATGTCAAAGGAATAAAAATGTACAAGAAAGACTTTTGAGTAGGTAGATATGATTCTAGTTACTTGATCAATTTGCAAACAATCCTTGCTATTTTCAAACAAACACACACATTTTCAAAACATTTCCAAACAACTTTCAAACATTGAAACATTTTTTCAAAAGACAAGCATCTTTGTATACATTCTTACGAACGAGAATCATTACAAAGATTGCCTAAACGATGGTCTCTTTTCAAAATACTTTCAAAATCACACAAAGCACCATTTCAAACAATTGCAAAAGCAAAGCAAGTGATCTAAACAAGTAACTAAGAGCCCATGGAAAACCATGGATGAAAAGGGTGCTAGCACCTTCCCTTTTCATAATCTACCCCCCGAACTCAAGAAAACATCTCAAAGGTCTTTCCTGTGCTTTTTTACCTTTCCTTTTGGATAAAATAAAAGTCGGTGGCGACTCTTGCTAACTGCAACATTTTTCAAACATAAACGCAAACCTCAAGTCAGTTCTCCCACCGCATCACAGAAGGTATATGGACTTCAATGGGTAGGACTGCCTTCATGCCATATACCAGAGAGTAGGGTGTTGCCCCTGTCAATGTCTGTGCTGAGGTACGATACCCATGAAGGGAAAATGGCAACATCTCATGCCAGTCTTTGTATGTCACTGTCATCTTCTGTAAAATCTTTTTGATATTCTTGTTAGCTGCTTCAACAGCGCCATTCATCTTCGGTCGGTAGGGAGAAGAATTATGATGTTATATCTTAAACTGTTTACAGAGCTCGGTGATCATTGTGTTGTTGAGATTCGTACCATTGTCAGTGATAGTTCTCTCTGGTACACCATATCGACAGATCAGATTGTGTCAGATAAACCGCGCCACGACGTTCTTGGTCACAGTAGAAAAAGAGGCTGCCTCAACCCACTTCTTGAAGTAATCAATAGCCACTAAGATGAAGCGATGTCCATTGGAAGTGGTGGGCCTGATTTCGCCGATCATGTCGATTCCCCACATTGCAAAGGGCCACGGAGTTGTCAGGATGTTCAGAGGAACTGGAGGTACATGCACCTTACCATCATAGATTTGGCATTATTGATAAGTTCGAGAGTGCTGATAATAATCGTCTTCCATGGTAGACCAATAATATCCTGCCCGTAGGATCTTTTTAGCCATGGTGTGTCCACTAGAATGGGATCCAAAAGTGCCTTCATGTAGATCTTTCATGATCCTCTCTGCTTCGCTCTTGTCTACACACCGTAGTAGTGTGGAGTCATGGTTGCATTTATAGAGGATTCCATTACTGAGGAAGAACTTTGCAGCGAACCTTCTCAGAAACTTCTTATCATTGACAGATGCCCCTTCGGGATACTCCTGAGCCTCGAGATACCTTTTGACTTCGTGAAACCAGGGTTTGTCTGCCACTTCTTCAGTATCGATCTCACAGCAGTGTGCTGGTTCATCCAACCTCTCAATGGTTATCTGGGGAGCTTCATTGTCCCACCTAACCTTGAACATAGAAGACATGGTAGCTAGAGCGTCCGCTAATTGGTTCTCCTCTTGTGGGAAATGTTCAAATGTTATCTCCTCAAAGTATGGGAGAAATGTCAGTACATACTCTTTGTAAGGAATGAGATTCGGGTGCTTCGTATCCCACTCGCCTTTGATCTGACTTATCACCAGAACGAAATCCCCGAATACATTCAAGAACTTGATCCTCAAGTCAATATCAGCTCGAAGACCCATGATACATGCTTCATACTCTGCCATGTTGTTGGTGCATTTGAAACATAATCGGGCAGTGAACGGAGTATGACAGCCCTTGGGAGATATAATTACAGCACCAATGTCGTTACCCAGTGCGTTCGAGGCTCTATCAAAATACATAGACCATTGGGATCCTTCCTTAGGTCCTTCATCCGGTCCAGGCTCTTCGTAGTCAGTCACTAACATGATATTCTCATCTGGGAACTCAAAATTCATGGACTGGTAGTCATCCACGGCCTGATGAGCCAAATGATCAGCCAATACACTCCCCTTTATTGCTTTTTGGGTTTTATATTGTATGTTGTACTCAGTTAAGATCATTTGCCACCTTGCTATCCTTCCGGAGAGAGCGGGCTTCTCGAAAATATACTTGATCGGATCAATCTTTGATATCAATAAGGTAGTGTGAGTTAGCATATACTGTCTCAGTCGGCGAGCAGCCCATGCCAAAGTGCAGCAAGTTTTCTCGAGCAATGATTATCGGGTCTCACAGTCGGTAAACTTTTTGCTAAGGTAGTAAATGGCGTGCTCTTTTCGACCAAACTCGTCATGCTGCCCCAGCACACACCCCATTGAATTGTCTAGCACTGTCAAGTATAATATCAAAGGTCTTCCTTCAACTAGATGCATCATAATTGGAGGTTCTTGAAGGTATTCCTTGATTCTTTCGAAAGCGGTTTGGCATTCATCATTCCACTTTACCACTTGATCTTTCTTCAGCAGCTTGAAGATTGTCTCATAAGTAGCTGTCAGTTGTGAAATGAACTTGGCGATGTAATTCAGACGTCCCAAGAAACCTCTAACTTCCTTCTCTGTGCAGGGAATCTACATTTCTTGTATGGCCTTTACCTTCGCAGGGTCTACCTGAATACCCTTGTCACTGACGATAAAACCCAGAAGCTTACCAAATCTTACCCCGAAGGTACACTTGTTCGAATTCAACCTCATCTTATATGTCTTCAATCTGTCGAACAACTTTTGGAGATGATCAAGGTGCTCTTCCTCAGTATGAGACCTGGCTATCATGTCATTAACATAAACTTTGATCTCATGGTGAATCATATCGTGGAATAAAGCCACCATGGCGCGCTGATAAGTTGCCCCAGCATTCTTCAACCCAAAAGGCATCACCTTGTAGCAGAAGGTGCACCACTGTGTAACGAAGGTTGTCTTCTCCATGTCTTCAAGAGCCATCTTGATCTGGTTGTAGCCAGAGAAACCATCCATGAAGGAGAAGATTTTATGATGCATGGTGTTTTTGACCAGAACATCGATATGAGGAAGTGGGAAGTCATCCTTGGGGCTTGCCCTATTCAGATCTTTGTAATCAACACACATCCGTACCTTACCGTCCTTCTTAGGTACCGGAACAACGTTAGCAACCCACTATGGATAGGAAGTGACAGCTAAGAATCCTGCATTGAACTGTTTCATGACCTCTGCCTTGATCTTCTCTGACTTTTAGGGCACATACAACAGACCTTCTGTTTAACCGGAGGACAGTCTTCTTTAGTCGGTAGGTGATGTACCACAATATCAGTGTCCAAACCAGGCATATCTTCATAGGACCAGGCGGAGATCTCAACGTAATCGTGCAACATCTGTATTAACCTTTGTTTGACGCTAAGCTCTAAATTTGCACCTATTTTAACCTCCTTTCTGTCTTCCTCGGTACCCAAATTCACTATCTCAACCGGCTCTTCATGAGGCTGCATGGCCCTTTCTTCATGCTGTAATAGTCTAGCAAGTTCTCCAGGCACCTCACAATCATCCTCACCTTCGTCCTCGGCTTGGTTGATAGGATTTTTAAAGTCATAGCAGAGTTGTTATCAATGGGATCTAGAGTGGATATGGATCTGCATTATGATACGTGAGTGTGTGTAAGAGAATAGCTATTTTGATAAAGTGAAAACAGGAAAGAAAAACAGAGAGCGCAAAATTTGTATGCAAGAAATGTCCAATACTTTATTAATGATTATGAAATGACAAATAATAGCCCTCACAAGCAAAGCCAAGGTGCCTCGGGCAAGGCACCAGGCCGTAAAGTTTCAAATTGTTTATTACAAATCTTAAAACAAATAGGTCAATTACTGCGGAATAAAAGAAACAGGTATGAAGTCCCTAGCCGTCTAGTTACTCGGTCCACTGTTGGTAGTTGGGTAGATCCAGCTGTCAATGTCTGAGTCCTTTCCACTATCTTCAATGGCGTTAATCCCACGATTGCTGATGCGTAGGGGAGGTCTTCCAGCCCGAGCGTGCCTAACAGCCCTTTGAGCCCCTGTAGTAAAGCCCAACCCAAATTTGTCAATTTTTTTAGTGAAATCAGGGAGTCGACCCCAATTGGTACATCCACCTTCTTCAACTACGGCCCTGGCGTCCTTGAGAGAAGCCATCTTCAAAGGAGGTTTGTTGCTAGTTGTTTCAGTTGATGCCAAGATCTGAGGGACCTCTTCAAAATTCTGACAAGGAGTTTCTATGAATTCCCCGTCCATCTCTACGTATCAGAAGGAATTGAGGTGGCTCACCATATACTTTTCTACACCCCGCACTGTGACGATCTTTCCTTTCACTGGGTACTTCAGTATTTGGTGGAGTATGGAAGTGACTGCCCCAGCCTCGTGGGTCCAAGGACGACCCAACAAACAAGAATACGACGGCCTGATATCCATCACATAGAAAGTGGACCCAAAAGTATGAGAACCCACTTTGACAGGGATGTCCACCTTCCCGTGCACCATTCTCTCTGATCCATTAAAAGACCTTACCACAATGTTACTAGGCTTTAGAGTTAAACCCTTGCAATCCAACCGGTATAATGCCTTCTTTGGAAGAACATTCAGTGAAGACCCAGTATCTACCAGCACATGAGCCATAGTTGTGTCCCTGCATTCAATCGAGACATGCAAAGCATCATTATGCTTCCTTCCTTTCGGTGTCAAATCTGCATTTGAAAAACCCAACCCATTATCAGCAGTCAGGCTGGCCACACAATCTTTGAACTTGATCGCGACTTTGTATGTCTATAAATCTGGAGACTGCAAGTGCACAGTGTGATCGGTGGATCTGGAACTGACTGTTTAACGCTGGTTCGCGAAATGTCGCGGAAGCAAGAGTCGCCACCGTCTTTTATTTTCTCCAAATGGAAAGGACAAAAGCACAGAAAAATTCCTTATAGAGATTGCTCTCGGTTCGGGAGGTAGGTTATAGAAAGGGAAGGTGTTAGCACCCTTTCTATCCATGGTTATCCATGGGCTCTTAGATACTTGCTCAATGTGTTTTCAAAATGTTTGCTTTTCAATGTGGGTTTTAAAAAGTTTCTTTGAAAGTTTCAGATCGACTCATGCGTCAGAGTGTTTGAAAAATTGCTTTGAAAGCTTTTGAAAAGTGTCGGTGTGAAAAGTCTTTTTGAGTTTGTTTTGAGATTAGAGCAAGTATCCTTGAGAACCTACCTACCCTAAGGAATTCGTCTGTGTAAATGTCCTTTAAAGTAGTGTCATCCCACCATTGAGAGGTAGGTAGCACCACCGTTGGAGGTGTTCGGGTCAATTCGATTTTTAGGGACATGGTGATCACCAGAGCAATGGGAAGACACCTTAGAAGCTACCCTCATGCCAGGTTCCCGGATCATGAGGACTTACTAAGACGTCCTCTACTCGACGACCACCTTTCGAAAGGCAACAGTGAGGCGTACCCTAGGGGTGGTGTGTGCAAATTGTGTGTCATGTTTCAGTCATTTGTCTTGTCATGTTTGAAGTGTTCTACGCTTGATTTTAATTTGTCCATTCATTCTTTCATGCTTGATTAACAGTTAAATATTTTGCGAGGAAATAAATCTAAGATTATTACAAAGGCGCGGGTCCACATCGCCAAAATTAAACCGGACCCGATTTAGCGGAAAAATAAATAATGCGAAGAAATAAAGTGCGAAAAGTAAATTACAACGCTTTGGGAGATTTACAAAATTATAATAAGCAATAAAATAAATACGCAAAAATTAAATAATTAAAAGCGACGGGCGTTGAACCCTTTTTGCAAGAATAATTAAATTAATGAGAATTAAAGTTAAATAATTAAATGTTTTGGTATTTTTTATATTTTTAGGATTTAAAAGAAAAAGAAGTTAATTGAAATTAAAATGAAATGCTAAACCCTAATTCTAATATTTTTTAAGTTTTATTATGAAAAAACATTGACTTTTAACCTAATTTAACTCTAAATTAATTTATGTACATTTAATTAAAAAAATAACATAACAAAGCAAATAAATAATATGATGAAACAAAAGGAAAAAATTAAAAGAGTGGAAACTATTAATTAACCTAATTCTAATTGTTTTTGGATTTTTATTTATAAAAAAAAAGAATTAAAAGTTAAACCTAATTTACTAAATTATTTACATATTAATTTGTGAAAATAATTATAATATAAAAATTATATTTTTTGTCTTTTCTGTATTTTTAATGGAGTTTTGTATTTTTTTTTTTGTGGAGAATAAGTTAATTAATTTAAACAAAAAGAAAAATGAAATAACCAAAAGATGAAATAAACAAAAATAGAAAGCAAACCAGGGGGGGGGGTAAACCCAATTTTGGAGGTTCAAGCCTGGTGATCTCTGGCCCATTAAGCTTGACATTTATGGACTTTTTGGATTAAGCGTAACACGTTGACTGGCCTCCACCATACGCCTTGACTCTGGGCCCTTGATTTGCACTTACTGGACGCGTGTAGGCTTGATCCTTGAGGATGTATGGTGTACCTGCATCACTGAAGCGCATAGGAATTGAGAATGAAAAATAATATTGAGTTTGTTCAGACCTGGGACTCGAACCCAGGTCTTGAGAATCACATGCATAGCGTGTTACCAACTGTGCCACTTGAATTCATTTAATATATTATATCAAAAAAATGACAAAAAGCAAGATCAACGCCTTGTGGTAAAAACGCGCGTAAATTCGAACCAACGAACCACCGGCTGACAACTCATCATCTTCCTCAGGCCTTTCTTTTTTTTTCTGAAAACACAATCCTATTGCAACGGTTTTGAAAACGTTGCTTTTGGCCAGCTATCAAAAAATAGCGAATAGGTCGTTTCTCAACATAAATTAGGCGCGAGGACACCTTCTTCTTCGTCTCCATATACTGAACTCAATGGTCCTGGTTTGAAGCATCAATTTTTCTTCTTTGTAAAAGCCCCAATTTTAAAATCTGTGAAACCTAGAACATGGACATGGCAAAACCTTGTATATGACACGAAAATCCAATTAAATATAACGGTTAGTTCACAAACTTCACAAGAAGCATGAATATGCAAACAAAAATGCAAGAAGATGTCTAAATCATGCTATGCGATTTCAAGATATTCTTGGTACGGTTTGACTTTGTGATACCGTTTCCAGGCGTTTGACTTGTTGTTTTTGATTGAAAAAGGTTCTGGGATATCTCAGGATGCTAATGGAATACCAATTGGAGCTTGAATCCCCTTCCAACCTTGATTTCAGTATTGAACTTTTTCAAGATTTTTTGCAAGTTTGTAATGTCAATTGCTGCGCAGTATGGAGTCTCTTTTCATTAGGATTGTGATGCTGATCATATATGGAGTGATTAGGTTAAGAAAAGTTGGACAAAATCTTATGCATTGATGAATTTTGGATATTTGATTTCATGGATCTTTTACAATCTTTTTTCCATGGTTTTTGTGTTCAATCTGATCAATTAGCACCAAAGCTTGCCTATTTGAGATATGCACGAATTGTAGAGATTAGAATGTGCACAAAAAGATTTTTTCATGTTAGTTTGATATTTTTCATATATTAAAATCATTTAAATGAATATAAATTAATATTAATTCAAATAAATAATTAAAAAATATGAGAATACTTCCCTTTGGGCCTAGTGGTCGTGCATAGGCTTGGCATGAAGAAACTTGGAAGAAAATTGGGCCCATTTGCATTTTTAGGCCTTTTGCATCCATGTTGACTTTCAAAAATTTCCAAAAATTTCCCAACTTCCACAAGGCATAACTTGGTCAATTTTTAAGCTTTTCACATGTTCTTGGACATTTTGGAAAGTTCTTTGAGTCCTTTAACCAATGCCTTTGGTCCCATGTCATTTTGATTTACCAATCTCAAGTTATGGCCTTTGACTTAAAGTCACTTTTTGTTGACTTTTGAAAATGACCTATAATGTTGAAATTGATAACTTTTTGTGAGAGCATTTCTTGGACTTGGAACATGAAGATGAATTGTAGGAAATGTCTTTCTCTTCAAAATGAGCTTTGGATGGAATTTTTCTGATAATCCATGTGAAAGTTATGCCCTGGTCAATTTCAGTTGACTTTTTCAGCTGTCCAAATATAGCAACTTTTGCATCTTTGATGATTTCTGAGCCAAATTTTGAGAATCATGATCAAGCATTGATCAAATGATGTTTGTGGCTTCAAAATGATATGTTGACCAAAAATTTGAACTTTTGACTGTCAAATGACCATTTTGCCCCTACAGTTGACTGTAGTGCAATCTAGGGTTTTGACTGTGCAATTTTATGCTGAATGCCTTGAAACTTGATATGGGGATACTTGACCATCTTTGTAGGCATATGGGACTTGATTGGGCCTTTGAAAAGTTCATTTGCTTGACCAGAACTCAAACCCTAGTCTTGACTGTGTAGGAGACAATTGAACTGCATAGCCTTTGGAGAATTTGTGACCTTGACTTTGACAATTCTTGATGAATATGGGAGGGCAAATTTTGGGGTACAACACACAGTCCTATCGCGTAGTCTTAAAAGATATCGAATCCACAGGGACTATGAATCGATCTACCGTAATTATGGTCACTGGGTAAAGCTAAGGCTAATATTAATTTAATTAACGAAAGGGATCTAATTACTAAATTATAGTTATAAAATTTTTAATTATAAATACCGGTATGTATTTCACCTAAATTTTGGGTTCCGAACTTCCACTGGCCTTTACTTAAATTGGTCAAAAATTATCTTTACGCAAACTTTATTTGTCTAAAAACCTTCCCCTCACACTTCCGTTCTATTAGTTCAGGTTATATGATTAACACCCTAACGTGTGCTTCCGTCACTCCGCCGGATTCAAAAGTGATTTTTGAAAACAGAATAAAATTTAATTGTTCTTAAAATGCTTCCGCCTCTTTAAAAACAATGCCTAATAATCACTATCTGGTTTTAGCCTCAAACTTCCGTTTTATTAGTAAAAACCTTAATCAATTTTAAAACCTCAAACTTTCGTTCTATTGATTTATAAAATCTTAAACAATTCAATTGAATATTAAAACCATGAAAGGTATTTCTTTTACAAAATAATATTAAGCCAATTTATCTCGGATCCCGTTATTTGGTTAATTTACATACCGATATTTAATCGGTTTAGTCGGACATGTTTATTAAATTAAATACGCATAGATAATTAAATTGCGAACAATTATATAAATTCATATCCATAATATCAAACATGTAATAATAATAAATAAAAGCGATTAAATTGAAAACCTGGAAATGTAAAAAACTTCAATAACTTCAATTAAATGCGTTCTTCAAAAACCTTGGAGTATTCCACCACAAGCCGGTTGGATCTACTCGTCGAATCTTGAATTTAATAATAACAAGAAAGTAAAAATACCGGATCTAACGTAAGGTTAAACCGGATAAAATTGCACAACAATTTCCGGTGTAGAAATTGTTGTACGAAAAATAAAGGCAGAAAACTGGAGAAGAAGAGAAAATAAAAGCAATGCGATGAAATAAAAATAAAGGAAAAGGCAGAACAAAAATTAAAATGAAAGGAAATTTGCTCTGCTGAAAATAATACGATCTTGCAAAAATTCTCCGACCCTTGGGATTCTTCTTTCACTTCTATTTATAATGCTTGTAAAATAATGCATCCCAAAAGGTCAATCCACGTAAAACTAAATATCCAAAAATATTGAAAGTGGACTGTGTTGCATAACGTGCACGAAAAAATAGCAAAAGTAGGTCTTGACTTGGGACCGGTCGTTCCATGTGAGGAGGAAAAGGCGTGAGAATAGGATAGGGCAGGAACGGTCGTTCCACTCAGCTGAAGTGGTCCGGACCGGTCGTTCCCCTTAGTGGGCCGGTCGGTCCCTTCATGCTGAAGTGGGGAACGTGCGTTCCCTTGGGCCTTTGTACGTACATTCTTCTTTTGGGCCTTGCAATTTCATTCTTTTCACCCCCTTTTACTAATCTGCACCACATTGCTCAATTATCTTCATTTTTGTATTAAATTGCATCTATTTCTTCACTTTTCTTCACATAAGCTTATTTGAGGCAAAATACCTGAAACAAAGAAATACCAGCGTAATATGGAAATAAAATAAAATAAATTAAATAAAAACACGAATTATTTGCATTAATTAAGCCGATTTATACGATATAAAATCGTGTTATCAAACTCCCCTACACTTGAACATTTGCTTGTCCTCAAGCAAGAAATATATATCTCTCTAAATGCGGGTCAGACACAACAAAAATTGCCACAAGTCAAAGATGTATTAAGTTGCGCATTGCTCTTGAGCTCTCGACTTCGATACTAAAGTCACCGTAGCAATACTAAATAAACTCAGGCTCGAAAAACAATTCTAGTGACGCCATTATAACTTAACTCTAAATCCTACATTTTGTTTCACCTTTTTCATTCAGGCGCAATCACATTAAGCCCTTTGCCCTTTCGCGCACATAGTGGAGTGACCGGTTAGTGAATTTGATCTTTTAAGCCAGCTAGGAGTTCTGGTACTTAATAGTTGGTAACTCCTTTTTGTTCTTTTGTAAATTGCGGGGAATCGAACCGTAGTCCGTCCTACCAAGTCCAACACCAGAAACCGCTGAACCAATTTACAAAGAATTCATTAATCGATAATTTATAAGATTCGCGACCGTTGGGCTAAATAGTCTGGTAAGGACTATCTAACTTAGTTAGAGCGTTTCTAAATATTATTATTATTATATTTTTATTTTTATTTTTGATCAATCACTTATATTCATCGATCCTCCACGTAGTTTGCTATTTAGACGGTGCTGACTGCTTGTATAAACTACTAAAGGTTACTTTAAAACTTAGAATTTAAATTTTCGGTATATAAAGGGTACTAAAATTTTAATTCATTTTCCCGAGATTTTAAAGCGTTGGTACTAAATATTTTCTTCTAAAGAAGCAACTTTGATACACTTTTTGAGTGTGTATAATTGTGCGTCTGACCATAAAAAAAAATTTTATGGTTCAAGAATTTGGCGAATTCGGATAATCATGAACTTATATATGTATATAAGACTTAATAACAAAAGGGAAATTACAAAAGGGAAATTTGCTTACTTGAAGAAAGATAACAATAGTTAATTTGACCCCCCCTACACTTAAACTGAGCATTGTCCTCAATGCTTATAAATCGGGAATCGAAAAATACAAAAAGAAAAAGAAAAGAAAGATTAAGAACTAATCGTTACGATGTGGACGACTTCCTCTTCCTCGAGTTCTTGGACGGTGCTCATCTTGGCGATGTTGAGGTACGAATTCGTCCAAGCGTAGGTGTAGTGAGTGCATAGAAACTCCAAGGTCAATAACATTGGTATTCAAGGTGTTGTAGTTATTATGCATTTGTTGTACCAATGCAAATGTGGCATTTTGTTGGTTTTGCATCTGTTGCATGGTTTGGTAGAGAGTTTCCATGGTGAGATGGTTTTGTTGATTGTTATTCATTTCTTCTTCCATTTCATCCACGGGAGCATTATTCTCAGCTTCGGGTGCAATTAAATTGAATAACCAACGGCTTCGATGTTGCACATTGATAAGATGGGGACATGGGAGAATAATGCTTGGTACCAAAACTTTATTGACCAATAAAGTAAATCTGTTCTCACCTTGCCTTGGGAGGATTAGATGGGAGTCTCGGCAGTATACCTCATCTAGAAATTGTGCTGGCATGAGGTGTTGAGCAAGAGTTAGGATCTCGTCAGCCAATCCTAGCGAGTAAGCTATCGCGGTAATAATGCCACCGAAAAGAAAAGGGTTGTTTCCGGCGGTTTGAGCACAAAGTTGAAAGTGTGATAGCATAAATGGTGCGGCGTTGACACGGCTCCCAGTTAAGGCACAATATAAGAAAAATAACTCATTTTTGGTTACCTTATGGTTGTAGGTGCGTCCGAAAATAGTGTGAGCCAAAATACGGTGAAAATACCGTATTGCTGGATTATGAATGTGGGACGCATATAATAGTCTCCAACCATTTGCGGCTTCCCCACTTATCTCTTCCCAGAATTGTAAACCTTGCTCCTCCCAGGCCGGAATATCATCATCCACTTCGAATGGCTTGTAATAAATACCATCCCCTTGTGAGAATCCCAGTGCCTCAGCAATGTGTTCTTGATCTACCGTATACTCACGGTTGAACATACGGAAACTAGCAGTTCCTGTAGTGTATGGATCTTCAATATCGGTTATGTAAGAAAAAGAACTCAAAAACTCCAATACTAGAGGTTCAAAGGTTGGGTTTGGTTGGGTACAGAGATTGTACAAACCGGTGTTATTTAGCAACCATGACACACTTTCAGTGAGTCCTAAAGTTTGTAGACAATTTATATCTACATACTTTGTTGGAACCACCGAGCGTTTGTATAAGTTGAGATACATGGTGCGTTGCTTATCATCGCGGAAGATAATGTTTGAAAGGTCGGGTTGTTGCCTTTCGGGACGGATGGTTCTTGGAGGCATGGTAAGGGTAAGAAAATGGTAGTAGATGTAGAAGGAAAATAGAGAAGATGAAGATAAATATTAGAGAAATGTAGTAGAAAGTAAGAAATGGTGTGAAGAGGTAGTAAGAGATGAGGGGTATTTATATTGTGAGGGTGGTGGGATGGTGATAATGAGAAGTTAATGAGAGTTAATGGGGGAGTTGGAAAGGGAAAAAAAATTTGAAAAGAATGAGATAGTGGAGTAATGGGAATTTAAGAGTGGTTTGAAGTTGTTTTATGGGGAAGATAAATGGTAAAAATGAATTATGAATGGAGTTTGGTGTGGGGGACAAAGAGGCACGCTTTACAGCATGCTACAGGGGGCCGGTCGGTCCCTTCAGTGGTAGGACAGGGGGACGGTCGGTCCTGCTTTTTAGTCAAAAAAGGGGACCGGTCGGTCCAGGGGGGCATGGGGTGCGTGGGACCGTCCGGTCCTGTGCCTGCGTGGGAAGTTCAGCTTTTGCTATTATTTTCTGTTGATACAGTACGTTATAAATCTCAGGCACAGAATGCATAGTGGTTGCAAACAGTATCACTTCAGTTTTTATTTGATACCACTTAATAATCTAATAACTAATATAAATCACTTTGAAACAAAACAAGAATATAAATAATGTTGAACTTTAAATTGCATAATTCAAATTGTACTACAAAGAACATAAAATAAACCAAATTGCAAAACATAATTCAAATGAAATCTAAATGCAAATCAAATAAATAACTTAACTAAAACTAACTAATTAAATAAATTCTCTCATTAGCCACTTTTGTTATTATCGTCTCCGTTATTCTTCTGCATGGAATAGATATGTTGAAACACTTCATCAAACTGCATAGCTACCGTGTCGACGAATTCAGAATGATCCATCCGGAGTGTATTAACTTCATTGTTCGCAGCTGTGAGGTTTTCTTTCAGAAGCTTCACTTCTTCCTTCAATTCCTTAATTGTTTCTTCTTGGTTCATGGGTTCAGATCCTTGCTTATTTTCTTCAATCACCGGAGTTACCGGTGGTGACAAAGGTTGCTCGGGAAAGTCATGGTACCCAGGTGGTGTCTCAGGGTCAGATTCACTTTCATAAATCTCAGGTATCTCATAATCCTGGATTGTTTCAGTGGAGCGAGCAGGAGATGGCAAACCGTCCAAATTATACAGCCAATTACCTTTATCATGAACACTGGTGCGTGGACTAGGCAAGGTAAAGAGGTTAACTACCTCATTATTAATCAGCAATTCAAATTTTCGTGGACCATGGTTTCCAATTAATCTTTTGTTGAAACAAATATTGAGATCCATTGGTCTGATACCTCCGTAAGGATGGCAACTCAACAGTGGTTTCCGCAGACCCAAAGCATTTGCTATCATTGTTACCATTCCTCCCATCACGATGGGCATATTATCATCTTGAAGCATTTTCTCTATGGTAACTAATAGAAAAGCGACACCGTTCACGGGCCGGTTCTGTACAGCACAAAGCATAATAAACAGCTCATCTCGAGAAACAATAGTGTCATTCTGTTCCTTTCCAAACAGGGTATGTGACAGAATATGGTGAAAGTAGCGGAACGCCGGATTATGAATATAATCCGCATGTGGCTCAGGATGCTCAAAGCTACTCAACCCAGTCAATGATTCCCAGAATATGTCGAGCTCGCGGTAATCAAACAATTCTTCCTGCTTTGATGTAAAAGTATCAAATCCATCTGGGAATCCCAGCAAAGCAGAAAAGTCATGAAGATTATACCTATACTTCATTCCAAATAGCCTAAAGAAGATAAGACCTCTCCTCAGGCCCTTCCCAGAATGTGGGAGGTAGTTAAAAGAGCTCAGAAATTCCAGAGTCAATTTGCGGTAGGTACAGAACCGCCTCAACATATGAGCATCTTCCCATCCGATTTGATTCAGCAGAAACAAAACACTATCATGAAGTCCCAAAGTAGTCATAGCAAAAAGATCAGGGTAATATGTCAGGGACATATTCCTTGCAGCTAATGAATTGTATCTGCCTCTTTGGCCTCTTCCTCTGAAAGCTATTTCCTTAGTATCTTCCATTGTAAGTTGGTCAGCTTAATTTTTATATTAATTAAGTTATCCTGAAATTAATTAGATACAAGAAATTTAATCAGATTTTTGGCCAGATGCCGAAAAGAAGAAAACAAGGTTAAGCATAATAGTGATAGAATGAAGAAGAAATATAGATGGAATAAAATATTAGAGAAGATATGTGTATAAGTGATTATGAATGAGAGAAATAAAGAGAAAAAATAAGAAGAATAAAAATAGTAAGAATAATAAGAAGAATAATAAAACAAAAAGGCAAATATAATAATTAATTATAAAAAGGTGGGTTGTCTCCCACTAAGCGCTTTGTTTTATGTCATAAGCTCGACAAATAAAATCAAAGTTTAAATTTCTAATTGAGCAGGTGGCTCTATTAAAGTTATTTCTTGAAAGTAATCGTTACTCTCTGCGTTGTGATATGGTTTTAAACGTTGTCCATTAATGATAAAGGGTTCGGAAATCTTTCCTTTGATTTCGACCGCCCCGTTAATAAATGTGTTCGTTATTGTGAACGGACCAGACCATCTGCTGCGTAGTTTTCCAGGAAATAATTTTAATCTTGAATTAAACAGTAGTACGATATCACCTATTTTAAAATGTTTTCTATTTATTCTTTTGTCGTGCCATGTTTTCGTTCGTTCTTTATAAATCTTGGCGTTCTCATACGCATCTTGTCTCAGTTCCTCTAATTCGTTTATATCAAGGATGCGCTTCTCGCCTGCCGTTGTGTAATTCAAGTTTATATTTTTAATAGCCCAATAGGCCTTGTGTTCTAATTCAACCGGCAAATGGCAAGATTTTCCATAAATAAGCTTAAACGGGGTGGTTCCTATTGGTGTCTTAAATGCGGTCCTATATGCCCAAAGAGCGTCAGATAGTTTTGAGGACCAATCCTTTCTTGAAGTTGCTACAGTCTTTTCTAATATTTGCTTGATTTCACGATTAGAGACTTCCACTTGTCCACTCGTTTGTGGATGATAGGGTGTAGCTACTCGATGTCGGACACCGTATTTCCTTAGGAGTTTTTCGAATATCTTGGAAATAAAATGAGAACCTCCATCGCTTATTACTAATCTTGGTATACCGAATCTCGGAAATATTACGTTTTTGAAGAGCTTTAATACAACTCGGGTATCGTTTGTTGGAGAAGCTATAGCTTCTATCCATTTAGATACATAGTCAACCGCCACGAGTATGTATTTGTTACCAAAAGATGACGGGAATGGTCCCATAAAGTCTATACCCCATACATCGAAAATCTCTACTTCCAGAATGCCTCTCTGTGGCATCTCGTCGCGTTTTGAGATGTTACCGGTGCGTTGACACCGGTCGCACTTAGTGACTGCGATATGAACATCTTTCCATAGTGTTGGCCAATAAAGACCTGATTGTAGGATTTTCGTACATGTTTTAGAAGTACTCGTGTGTCCTCCGTATGGTGCGGAGTGGCAATGTTTAATCACGCTTTCGACTTCTTCTTCGGGTACGCAACAACGGAAAATTCCATCGGGTCCTCTTTTGAATAATAAAGGTTCGTCCCAGTAATATTGTTTGAGATCGTGAAAGAATTTTTTCTTTTGTTGGTACGTTAACTCTGGTGGTAATACGCCGGCAGCTAGATAATTTACGAAATCTGCATACCAAGGGACAGATGAGATTGCTAAGGTTGTTTCAGAATAGTTTTGAGATTCACTTGCTTCGAAGTGGGCGATTAATTTATCATATTGAGATTCGTCATTGATTGGAATTCGTTCTTGTTTTAGATTTTCGATTCTTGATAGATGATCGGCCACTACGTTTTCAGTTCCTTTTTTATCCTTGATTTCTAAATCAAATTCTTGTAGCAACAAGATCCATCTTAGCAGTCTAGGTTTGGCGTCCTTTTTGGTTAGGAGATATCTAATGGCAGCGTGGTCAGTATAAATTATTATCTTAGCTCCTACTAAATAAGATCGGAATTTATCGAGTGCGAAGACTACAGCCAAGAGTTCCTTTTCGGTTGTTGCATAATTCATTTGCGCTTCATCTAGGGTTCTACTAGCGTAATATATAACGTGTAATTTTTTATCTTTTCTTTGTCCTAGGACTGCTCCTACGGCATAGTCACTTGCGTCACACATTATCTCAAATGGTTCACTCCAATCTGGAGTCTTCATGATTGGCGCAGTAATTAATGCTTTCTTTAATTGTTGAAAGGCTTCAAGGCATTTTTCGTTAAATATGAATTCAACATCTTTCATTAAGAGTTCTGTTAATGGCTTAGAAATTTTAGAGAAATCTTTAATAAAACGTCGGTAAAAACCGGCGTGTCCTAAGAAACTTCTTATTTCCCTGACAGTTCTAGGGGGTTGAAGGTTTTCGATAACTTCTATCTTTGCCTTGTCCACTTCGATTCCCCTATTAGATATAATATGTCCTAACACAATACCTTCTTGAACCATAAAATGGCATTTTTCCCAATTTAATACTAAGTTTACCTTTACACATCTTTCTAGTACTTTTTCTAAGTTTGCAAGACATCCTTCAAAACTACGTCCGCAGACGGAGAAGTCGTCCATGAATACCTCCATAATATTGTCAAGAAAGTCTGCGAATATTGCCATCATGCATCTTTGAAAAGTTGCAGGTGCATTGCATAAGCCAAAGGGCATTCTTCGATATGCGAAGGTTCCGAATGGACAGGTGAAGGTAGTCTTTTCTTGGTCATCAGGGTGTATCGGTATTTGAAAGAATCCGGAGTAACCGTCCAAGTAACAGAAATATGAGTGTCTAGATAGACGCTCCAACATTTGATCAATGAATGGCAAAGGGAAATGGTCCTTCCGGGTGGCTTTGTTAAGTTTCCTATAATCAATGCACATCCTCCATCCTGATTCGATTCGCTTTGTTATGGTTTCTCCTTTGTCGTTTTCGATTACCGTTACGCCTCCTTTCTTGGGGACTACATGAACTGGGCTTACCCATTTACTATCAGATATTGGATAAATGATGCCTGCTTCTAACAATTTTAATATCTCTTTCTTTACTACTTCGCTCATTATAGGATTAAGTCTTCTTTGGTGTTCTCTAGAGGTTTTACTATCTTCCTCTAGCATTATGCGATGCATACATATGGAAGGACTTATTCCTTTAAGATCAGTTAAATTGTATCCTAAAGCAGTTGGATATTTCCTCAGTATATGTAGTAATTTCTCAGTCTCGATTTTTCCTAGATTTGCGTTGATTATTACTGGTCGTTCGAATTCTGGGTCTAAGAATTCGTATCTCAGGTTTTTGGGTAACATTTTGAGTTCAATAGTTGGTTTGTGTAAACCTTGTGTAGGATCGGGTGTTATTGCTAAGCACTCATCTAAGGCTTTATCTGGATGATCTTCTGCTTCTTTTATACATTCGTCTATCATATCCATAAAGTAGGAGTTGTCATCTATGGCTGGTGCTTTTAGAAATTTGGAAAGAATGAATTCAATCTTTTCTTCGCCCACCTCAAAGGTGAGTTTTCCTTTTTTAACGTCTATAATGGCACCGGCAGTTGCTAGGAAGGGTCTTCCTAAAATGATAGGTGTGTTCGTATCTTCCTTAATATCCATTATTATAAAGTCGGTTGGGATGTAGAATTGACCTATTCGAACGGGGACGTTTTCAAGTACTCCTATGGGGTATTTGACAGAACGATCTGCTAATTGAACAGACATTTTAGTTGGTCTCAACTCTCCCATTTCGAGTTTCTTACTGATGGATAAAGGCATTACACTGATGCTTGCTCCTAAATCACATAAAGCTTTGTCTATGACGAATTTTCCTATTACACATGGTATAGAAAAACTACCTGGGTCTTTCAGTTTAGGTGGCATCTTATTTTGGATTATTGCGCTGCATTCAGCTGTAAGAGTAACTGTTTCATTTTCTTCTAACTTTTTCTTATTAGATAGAATTTCTTTTAAGAATTTAGCATATGAGGGCATTTGCGTTATCGCTTCTGTGAAAGGAATTGTTACGTTTAATTGCTTGAGAAGTTCTACAAATTTCTTAAATTGCCCTATGTCTTTTGTTTTAACTAGTCTTTGAGGGTAAGGAATAGGTGGTTTATAGGGAGGTGGAGGTACATAAGGTTTTTCTTGTTCTGTTGTTTCTCCATCTTCCTTTCCTTTAGGTTCGTTATCCTCTTCGGCTTGGTTTTCAGAGTTTTGGTGCATGGCCGGGTTTTCGGTTCTTGGATCTAATGGTTCTTCTATTTCTTTACCGCTTGGTAATATAATTGCGTGAGCTTGTCCTTTCGGATTAGGTTGTGGTTGTCCAGGGAAAGTACCGGCTGGTGCGGCAGCAGGCGCTTGTTGTTGAGCCACTTGTGAGATTTGAGTTTCTAACATTTTATTGTGAGTGGCTAAGGCATCTATTTTGTTAGATAGTTGCTTAATTTGCTCGTCAGTGTGTATGTCTCGGTTTAGGAATTCTTTGTTAGTTTGCGCTTGGCTTGCTATAAAGTTTTCCATCATTATTTCGAGATTAGATTTCCTAGGTGCGCTCGGTGCGGCAGAAGGTGCTTTTTGATATCCAGGTGGAGCGATTTGCGCTTGAACAGGTGCGTTCAATGCGTTTTTATTCTTGTAGGAAAAATTTGGGTGATTCCTCCAACCTGGGTTGTACGTATTTGAATATGGGTTTCCCTGAGCGTAATTTATTTGGTCGGTCGGAGTACCTAACAGAAATTGACATTCGGCGGGAGTGTGACCAGATGTTCCGCATATTTCGCAGTCAGGAATCACTGCAGCTACGGTAGCTGCGGGAGTTAACGTAAGGTTTTCTATTTTCTGAGTTAGTGCGTCTACCTTAGTGTTTACTTGATCTAGGCTACTAATTTCGTACATTCCTCCTTTCGTTGGAGGTTTTTCAACGGCAGCTCTCTCGCTTCCCCACTGGTAGTGGTTTTGGGCCATATTATCTATCAGTTCGTAGGCTTGTACATAAGGTTTCTCCATTAGCGCACCACCAGCAGCAGCGTCGATTGTTAATCTCGTGTTGTACAAAAGACCATTGTAGAAAGTATGTATCACTAACCATTCCTCCAGACCATGATGTGGATAGAGTCTTATCATGTCTTTATACTGTTCCCATGCTTCAAATAAAGACTCGGTGTCTTTCTGTCTAAATCCGTTGATTTGAGCTCGAAGCATAGCCGTTTTGCTTGGTGGAAAATATCGGGTAAGGAAAACTTTCTTTAATTCATCCTACGTAGTGATTGAATTAGAAGGTAGAGATTGGAGCCAGGCTCTAGCTCTATCTCTAAGGGAAAAAGGAAATAAGCGTAAACGAATAGCTTCCGTGCTGACCCCATTAGCTTTTACGGTATCTGCATATTGTAGGAATACGGATAAATGCAGGTTCGGATCGTCAGTTGGATTTCCAGAAAACTGGTTTTGTTGAACTGCAGATAAAAGCGAAGGTTTCAGCTCGAAGTTGTTTGCCTCGATTGCCGGAGCAGCAATACTGTTATGAGGTTCGTCTTGAGAAGGGATTGCGTAAGATTTTAGAGGTCGTGGCGCAGCCATCTCAGCTCGTCTAAGATCAGTTATATCAGGGATATTCGTCGGGGGTAAATTGTTTAGTAGATGATATTCCTGAATTCGGCGTCTCAATCGAAGATAACGCTCGATGTCGTTGATTTGTAGATGCAAAGGTTCGCCTTGAGAGCGAGTGTTTGGCATACAAATCAGAAAGAGATGAAAAGAAGAAGGCCTTAGTCTCTACGATGTAACTAAAAGAGTTACGATATCGACTTAAATAGTCCCCGGCAACGGCGCCAAAAACTTGATCGCGACTTTGTATGTCTATAAATCTGGAGACTGCAAGTGCACAGTCCTATCGCGTAGTCTTAAAAGATATCGAATCCACAGGGACTATGAATCGATCTACCGTAATTATGGTCACTGGGTAAAGTTAAGGCTAATATTAATTTAATTAACGAAAGGGATCTAATTACTAAATTTAGTTATAAAATTTTTAATTATAAATACCGGTATGTATTTCACCTAAATTTTGGGTTCCGAACTTCCACTGGCCTTTACTTAAATTGGTCAAAAATTATCTTTACGCAAACTTTATTTGTCTAAAAACCTTCCCCTCACACTTCCGTTCTATTAGTTCAGGTTATACGATTAACACCCTAATGTGTGCTTCCGTCACTCCGCCGGATTCAAAAGTAATTTTTGAAAACAGAATAAAATTTAATTGTTCTTAAAATGCTTCCGCCTCTTTAAAAACAATGCCTAATAATCACTATCTGGTTTTAGCCTCAAACTTCTGTTTTATTAGTAAAAACCTTAATCAATTTTAAAACCTCAAACTTCCGTTCTATTGATTTATAAAATCTTAAACAATTCAATTGAATATTAAAACCATGAAAGGTATTTCTTTTACAAAATAATATTAAGCCAATTTATCTCGGATCCCGTTATTTGGTTAATTTACATACCGATATTTAATCGGTTTAGCCGGACATGTTTATTAAATTAAATACGCATAGATAATTAAATTGCGAACAATTATATAAATTCATATCCATAATATCAAACATGTAATAATAATAAATAAAAGCGATTAAATTGAAAACCTGGAAATGTAAAAAACTTCAATAACTTCAATTAAATGCGTTCTTCAAAAACCTTGGAGTATTCCACCACAAGCCGGTTGGATCTACTCGTCGAATCTTGAATTTAATAATAACAAGAAAGTAAAAATACCGGATCTAACGTAAGGTTAAACCGGATAAAATTGCACAACAATTTCCGGTGTAGAAATTGTTGTACGAAAAATAAAGGCAGAAAACTGGAGAAGAAGAGAAAATAAAAGCAATGCGATGAAATAAAAATAAAGGAAAAGGCAGAACAAAAATTAAAATGAAAGGAAATTTGCTCTGCTGAAAATAATACGATCTTGCAAAAATTCTCCGACCCTTGGGATTCTTCTTTCACTTCTATTTATAATGCTTGTAAAATAATGCATCCCAAAAGGTCAATCCACGTAAAACTGAATATCCAAAAATATTGAAAGTGGACTGTGTTGCATAACGTGCACGAAAAAATAGCAAAAGTAGGTCTTGACTTGGGACCGGTCGTTCCATGTGAGGAGGAAAAGGCGTGAGAATAGGATAGGGCAGGAACGGTCGTTCCACTCAGCTGAAGTGGTCCGGACCGGTCGTTCCCCTTAGTGGGCCGGTCGGTCCCTTCATGCTGAAGTGGGGAACGTGCGTTCCCTTGGGCCTTTGTACGTACATTCTTCTTTTGGGCCTTGCAATTTCATTCTTTTCACCCCCTTTTACTAATCTGCACCACATTGCTCAATTATCTTCATTTTTGTATTAAATTGCATCTATTTCTTCACTTTTCTTCACATAAGCTTATTTGAGGCAAAATACCTGAAACAAAGAAATACCGGCGTAATATGGAAATAAAATAAAATAAATTAAAAAAAACACGAATTATTTGCATTAATTAAGCCGATTTATACGATATAAAATCGTGTTATCAGAACTGATCAGCTGAAGTCTCTTGTGGCACATGCACAGTTTTAAGGAATGCGATCAAAGCCTTAACATGGGCCTCGGAGCACAACAACAAAGACAACATGGATATCTTCGATGGGGTCTGCCCCAGCTGCTCGACAACATTGTAGTCTCTCTTCTTAATGATTTTCAGTATTTCCTCCATTTCTTGCTTAGAGGCTTCCACAACAACTTTCTTAGGCGCCTTCGTCCGGGCAGGCTCACCTATAACTTCTTTGCCACGGGCATCTGATGATTCGCCGACAGGGGTAATAACTGGAGTAAGAACAGGAACAGTAGTTGATGTACTATCAGGAACAATAGATGTAATGACAATAGGCTTGTTAACAGTCTTAGGGGAAATCTCGGGAGAGAAGACCCTTCCACTTCGGGTGATTTTGCTGGTTCCGACAATGTTATCAATATCAGGATCAACCTCTTCATCTTTCATATCTTGTTTGATGCCATGATAGTATACATCGGCACCATAATGCCATGGAACAGCTTTATCCGAGACATACGGGACAGGACCAGGAACAATGATTATCAGCGGAGTAACTCTTGGAGCAGATGTAATCCTAACAGGTCTTCTCAAGGAAACCTTGGAAGGATTGGCGGAAATGGTTATAATGGCAACGTCTTCAATTGGAACAACAGGAATCATAGTCTTCTCGAACAAAACCTCTTTGTTATCTATCAGGCGTTGAACACCTAACTTCAGCAAATGGCAACCAGAAGGTAGAAGCGAACACATGTGGCAACCTTCACCACAACCCGGAAATAAATCAGCGAACAACAAATTCTTCTTGATAGTCATGAGAGGAGTAGATACTTCATCAACAGAGGTAACAAATAAATCAGTATCAATAGCATTAACTCCACGGCCGTGCTTAGGCATGGGAGCAGTTATGACATTCGGCTTCTCCGGAGCATCAAAATCTATTTCCTTGGCTTCAATCAAGTCTTGTATTTTATTCCTCAGAGCCCAACAATCATTTATATTGTGGCCAGGACTCTCAGAATGATAGGTACACCTGGAATTTGGATTATATCGGGGAGATGTAGTATTTGGATTCTTGGGAGCCTCTCTCAAGGTTGCCAAGTTGGATCTCAGCAGATGAGGTAAAACTTCAGCCAATGTCATGTTGATGCGGGTAAACTGCCATTGTGGTCTTTCCACCCTTTGTTGATTGTTGCGTTGTGGAGCAACTGCAGGTCTAGGTATCATCACGGCACTTACTGTCTGACGTTGCTCAACCCTGTTTTGACCCCTCGGGCTATAGACGGCACTGGCTTCCTTCTTACCAGCAAAATGCTTATTTACTGAACTTGACGAGGCATCCTTCTGTATTTTGCCGCTTCGAATCCCAGCTTCTACTCTTTCTCTAGTTAGAATTAGCTCGGTGAAACCAATTGACGAGCTGCCGATCAGATGGTTGAAAAACGGACCACATAGCGTCCCCAGAAACATATCAACCAACTCCCTATCAGACAACGGGGGTTGAACTCTCCCAGCCAAGTCTCTCCATTTTTGTGCATAATCTTTAAAACCTTCACTTGCACCCATGGACATACTCTGGAGTTGAGTACGAGTGGGAGCAAGGTCGACATTATACTGATACTTCTTGTAGAAAGCAGCAGCCAGATCTTCCCATTTTTGGACATTGGCTCCCTCCAGCTGGTAGAACCATTCGAGCTGAGTCCCTGACAGGCTATCTTGAAAGAAATGCACCCAAAAATTTCTACCAGCGGTGTGTGGCTGAATCTTCCTGACATAAGAGCGGAGATAGAGCCTTGGGAAGGACACCTCATCATACTTGGCAAAAACTGGAGCTTTGAACTTCTGCGGGATGACTACTCCCGACACCAAACCCAATTCTTAAAAATCCAATCCAGGTATCCTCTGAACTTCCATGGCACTCAGACGATCTTCCAACTGTTTGTATCTATCCTCAGCAGGAGGATATTGCTCATCATTATAATCAGTATCATTTTTAGAGACTGCAGGACTATGGTCCTTCTATCCTTCTTGGTTCTCCCCTTTCTTAGATGAAGAGGTCAGGTCGACTTGTCGCTTCAACCGCTCTCCAAAACTTCGGCCCATGTTCAGAATACCAGTAGCCTTCTTCTTTTTCTTCTTCTCTTTCAGAATGAGGGCTTTCAGATCCTTCTGCCCCTTTTGCAGACTGATAAACATTTGTTGGAACTGGGCATTCTGTGCCTGCAGGTCCTTAATGCTTTGTTCGGAAGACACTTCTGCTGAAATAAACAACGAAGAAGATGAGAAACCTGTAATGGTACCTGTAATGATGTGTATGATAATGATATGCGTATGCAATGATTTCAAAGACTTCGGGAAATTTAAATTTGTAAACCAAAATAAATAAAAACTTTATTAGCTGAATTTGAAGTTCAAATGCCTTTTAGGAGTTACAATTAAAAAACAAATCTAAAACTATAAAAGACATCAAAAATCCCATGGATGCTTCCTCTTTGCGCCGAGATAATCATTCAGTCCTTTCTCCTCATGCAATTGCTTTGTGAGCTCTAAGACCTTCCTCTCCTGAGCATGGAACTGATCCTTGTAAGTATCCCGCTCCTTCATTATATGAATCCAAGACCTCTGTAATTCCCCAAGATCAGTGGGCATGTAAGGATAGAGAACCGTGTAAGGAATGCCTTCTTCAGTAGTGGGTTCCACAATCACTGGAAAAACAACCACATAGGGCATCATAAGCTACTGAGCACGAGCCCGTACCCATTGTAGATAAGGTTTCATTGGAATGGAAGTTTTTGGCCCCAAATCCCTGACACTCAATTTGTTTACCATGCCCCAAGCTCGTATGAACCTCCGGAGATACTCTTGAATATCCTCCTTATAGTTGAACACAATACCCTCGATAAGTAACTCATGAGGACCATCCCTTCGAGCGTGAACAAATTTTTGCAGAGCTAAACAAGGATTGTAAGTTATACCCCCTCTGATACCAAGCAGTGGGACATTAGGGTACTCCCTGCAGCGGTCAATGATAGAAATGTTTTCCATAGATCGAGAAAACCAAAGAATATCCGTATGAGCGAGTGACATTATCCTTTGCGACCAAAGCAGACCTTCTTCATTCTTCAGTATAGACTTAGGGAGGTGAGAAATAAACCACCTCGACAGCAATGGCATGCAGCACACAAGAATCCCTCTTCTCCTCATGGTACGAGTATGGAGAGTGTGCAAAATATCTCCGAGCAAAGTAGGCACCGGGTTGCGAGAGAGAAAGATCTTAACAGCATTCACATCTATGAATGAGTCCGGATTAGGAAAGAGAACTAAACCATAGATAAGAAGAGCCAAGACCTCCTCAAAAGCCTGAAAATCCATATTATCCCAAAATAACTGGGCTTTGTCTATCAGAAACTTAGCTAGAAAACCCTTGACTCCGCTTCTAGTTTCCCAATTGGATACCACGTCGGCCCATTTCAGATGCAAAGCTGAGGCAATGACTTCTGGCTTAGGAACTTCTTCTAGACCTGTGAATGGTACCTGTTCAAGAATAGGTATATCCAATAGCTGAGAGAGTTCTTCCAAGGTAGGCACCAACTGATAGTCCGGAAAGGTGAAGCAGTGGTGCTTGGGATCAAAGAACTGAAAAATTACACTCATCATCTTTTCATCAAAGTTTGAAGTAACCAAGTTGAGAAGTTGACCATGTCTCTTAGTGAACATAGAAGTTTTAGAAACCCTTGATGCTAGCTCTTTGAGTTGGGAAGGTATCTTCACAAAGCTGATTCGGATTGTGTTTCTACGAATGGAAGCCATGATCTACAAAACAGAACAAAGATAAATTCCCTTGGTCTTTGAAATGGTTAGTGCAATAAGCATGGATGCCATGTTATGATGCATGATGTTATGATAAACCACAGGTATAGAAAACACAGGTATAGCAAACACAGTCAAGTCACGCCAAGCCCTTAGGTTTAAGGCTCGCATGAGGTTAAAGGTAAAACCCTCTTGAAGTTTAGTTGGTTCAAACCTGTCCTAAAAAGTAACCGGGTTCTAGAGGATCTCAATATCACTGACCATCCTTTATCGGGCATTGTTTCAGCTCTCAATCTTTTCTTGTGGCCAAAATATCCCGAAAGTATGATCCCAATGAGTGTAGCATCGAGTATCAACCAGTTCTCAGCTCTACACTGAGGTCGGCTATCTCACTACTTTCAAATGTCCAAGTCGTTCAACAACGGTTCTAAGGTCCGTTGGTGCTTCACGACACCATGCGGCGGCCCCGTATTCTCCTTGTTTCCCCATGAAGGATACCGGTACCAACCAAAGTGCCACACCAACACAGCCATCGCTTGAACCATATCGGTCTACGCCGTACAGTCTCCACGATCTATTGTTGTTTACCTAATGAGTTCTCGCAGATCCGGGTGTAGGATCTATAGTAACCTCAAACAAAACCCTCAAAAGTAAAGCAATCAAGACAATCAAGAGAAGCAATTTAATGATCTAGATCCTAAGGTGAACCCCACTTTATTTTAATCCCCAGCAAAGTCGCCAGTTTTGTGATACGGTGGCAGAACCGACTATTAATACTGGTTTGCGTTTTGCATTTGTTGTTCACAAAATGTCGCGGTAAGTTAGAGTCGCCACCGACTTTTATTTCATCCAATCACGGAAAAGGAAAAAGAACAGAAAAAACCTTTTTTCGAGATATTCTAAGTACAGGGGGTAGATTATAGAAAGGGAAGGTGTTAGCACCCTTTCTATCCATGGTTTTCCATAGGCTCTTATGTATTTGCTCATTTTTCAAATTGCTTGTGTGTGTTTGTCTTGAAAATGTTTTATTTTACTTCATTTTAACCCTTGTTTCTATCCTCAAGAGTGTTATGAAGTGTTTTTGAAAACTTTGTTTGAAAAGTGTTTGGTGTGAAAAAGTTTGTTTGTTTTGAGCAAGTACTTAAGAACTAATCTACCTACTTGAAAAAAGATTATTCGTTCTCGTTTCCTTTAGACAACGCTATCCTACTATTAAGGAGTAGGTAGCACCGTCGTTGGAGTTGTAAGGGACGTTCGAAAGAGACATATACAATCACTAAAGCAATAGTTAGAAAACTTTAGTAGTAACCCTAAAGTCTTAAGATCTTTCCGAGGCAACATTTCCGAGGCAACATTTTGATCTTTTAGACTGGAGGGCGATCACTAAAATCTCCTATGCTTAATGACTATTTTACCGAAGGCAACCAAAGTGAGGCAAACCCTAGGAGTGAATATGTGCATGTGAATTTGTTTCAGTTATTTGATCTTTGCACATTAGGTGATCTACCGTTTTAATTTTCCAGACATTCTTGCCATACAATCCTATTAGCCATACATCTAGACAGTTAAAGATTGCGGAAATTAAAAGTGCGGGGAAATAAAACCTAGCTATTACAAGGCTTCGGGGAGGGGGATTAATTACATAACCAAAAATCGGGGATTTAAACAGTAAAATAAAAACCGTAAGTTAACTATTACAAACCCGAAACAGTTACAAAATAATGGACAAATAATTAACAAGCGCGTGGCAAATTAAATGCAAGGACGATTGAAATAATTTAAAACCCTAATTTGAGAGAAAAAGATTTTTTTGGATTTTATTTGAGAAAATATTTAATTGGAAATTAATTAAACCTAATTTCTAATTGTTTTTAAATTATGAAAGAAATTAAATCGACCTAAATTTCTAATTAACCTAATTAATTAAAGAAATAGAAAAAAATTTGTACAAAAAGATTTTGCATGTATTTTTGGAAAAAAGAAATATAAATTGTAAAATTAAAATCTAGATTCTATTTGATTTTAAATGAAACAAAAATTAAATTCACCTAACTTACTAATTAAATTAAATAATTTATTATTAAAAAAATGTTTTTTTTTGTATTTTTGTGATTTATTGATTTTATGATTAATTAAAAAAACAATTAATTTTGGTGAAAATAATTAAACAAAAATAATTAAAACAAAAGAAATAAATAAAGAAAGGAAAAAGAATGGGCTTGTATGCTAGCAAAAAGGGGGGTAAGAATCTGAAATTCCAAGCCCAATAAGCTCCAAGCCCAGCAACCTTTGGATCTGGTGTAGTATTGACTTATACGTGTACCATGGACATTCAAGGGAGAAGCGTTAGATCTGGCTATCAGTGCATCCAATGGCTGGGCATTGAGGTTGTATGATAGTCACTTGGAGAATTGATATGCTGGATCTGTGAACAGAAAATAAGAAAATATGGAAAACGCTGGGACCTGGGATCGAACCCAGGTCCTCACGCCTAAATCCAATGCCACGCTGCCAGCTGAGCTATGATTGTTAATTGTTAACATAATAAAAACAAAACATAATATAAGTAAAATAAAAGAAGCTGATTCCAAGCGCGCGAAATTCAAACGGATGAATGGTTGGCTGACACGCATTGTCTTCTTCCCTGGAACCGTCATCTTAGATTTCTGAACTTTTACCTACAGACGCAAGTCTGTTGCTAAAAACCAGTGTCACTCAAAAATTCCATACAAGCATGATAAATCAATGGTGATGGTACCAATCAACTCGTCTTGGTCTCACGAGTATCATGGTATCATTTTCTTGGCCTAATTTTTCCTGTATCAGAAATCCCTAAATCGTGCTCTTAAACCCTAACAATGGTGAATATGGATTTCTGCACTGTTAGTACAATTAAGTGATACAGAAAGCTTGCAAACAAGATGATAAGCACAAATATATGATTAGCATGCGTTTAGGATGTGTAAAACATTGAAATCGAGTTTGATTTTGAGGGCAAACCGTGATGCTTTTAGGGACGATTTCTGGATGCTTTGAGGCTTGCAAATGATGCTGTTAGCTTCTTGGGATGTCCAGGAATCGATTGGAAACGTTGGACTGGCTTGAATTGGCTTGTAGACAAAGATAGGTCTCACACTTTTCTTGCAAAAGTTTGGTTTCTTTCTTGCTGTTTCACGCCTCCAATCCTTATGCTTATGGTCTGGAATTATTGTGTATATATAGTAGACTGAATTAGGTTAATAAAATTGTATCATATCTTTTGAGAATTATGAAAATTGGATTTGATTTGCTTCATGTATGATATCTTTCTAAAACAAGTTTCAATCCAATCTTTTCCAACCCTAATGAGCCTTGCACGAATTGATCATCATGCTAGCTGTATATGGACTCCAAATGTGCACAAAAATCTCAAGATTTGATTTTTTTCCCATTATTTTACCATTTAATTTGATTTATTTTGATTTAAATGACTAAAAAATCAAAATAAATGATAACAGTAATAAAATACTAGTTGGAAAAGCTCAGGGGTCGTGGGTCCTATTAGAAACACGTTTCAAGCAAGAAAAAATGGCCCCCTTTGGAAAAAATGTCAATTTGATCAATGTTGACTTTTGACAATTTTCCAAATATTGCCAACTTTGACGATGCACAACTCTCTCAATTTTGACCCTAGGAGGGTGTTCTTGGACTTTTTAGAAATATTAGGATGTCCCATAACCAACCTTTTTGGTTTCATCTCAATTGGATCTTCCATGTTCATGTATGAAGCTTTGACCCAAAAGGTGTTTTTGTTGACTTTTCAAAAGGACCTATAATGTCAAAATTCATATCTTTTTGTGAGTGCATATTTTGAACTTGTGGGATGAATATTAATTGTAGGGAATTTCATCCTCTTAAAAATGAGCCTTGGATGGAAAATTTCTGATAAAGTATGAAGAAGTTATGCTTGGTCAAAGTTGGGTTGACTTTTACTAAGAAACCCTATTTAGCAACTTTTGGGTTTTGATGAATTTGGAGCATTCCTTGAGGAATCATGATCAACCCTTGATAAAATTATGGAAGTCACTTCAAAATGTTGATGTTGACCCAAAATCTTAAGGTTTAACTGTATGTGGGTCACAGTTGACTTTTGACCTAATACAGTCGATTTCTCAAGCATCTGAGCAGTTGACTGAGCAAACTTCTTATGCAAGGCATGAAACTTGACATGTAGGGTCTTGAGAACATATTAAGACCATGGAGAGCATAGGATACCTTTGTGGTCCACCCATCTTGATGAAAATAGAAACCCTAATTTGGGGTATACTGCCTTAGGAGAGAGTTTGTCTGGTCAACTCTTGGGCATCTTGAGCAAATTGGAGATCTCAATGGACATGTATTGAGTAAAATGAGAGGGAAAACTTTGGGGTACAACAAAGTCAAACTTTGACTTTTTTATCAAAATCAAGTTTCAAAGATCAAAGTTCATCAAGACATGTCAAAATATGAAACTTGTTCATCAAGAAATAAAAAAGTCAAGATTTCATTTTGAAAAGTCAAAGTTTCTAAACTTAGAAATTTTTCTAAGTGTTGAAAATTCATGTTTTTTTCATAACTTTATGCCAAATTTTCACCATGATGCAAGATGATTCAAAGGAAACTTCCAACATGAAAGTTATAGATCTAATTTAGATCTAAAAAATTGTAGAACATTACTTTTTCTATAAATGCATGGATTTCAATTTATGATTTTGTGAAGACATGTTCATGAAACTTGAAAAACTTAGTGAAATTTTGCCCTAGTTTAGGCAAGATTTTGACCTAACTTCATGGAAAATTTTCACATAGTTCCAAGATGAATATTCAAAAATGTCCAACATATAGGTTGTAGAGGATGTTACAAGCTTTCCAAAATGTCCAAGAACTCATTTAGATCATACTTGAGCAAGGAGAATCGAAGGCAAGAACTTAGGGTTTTATTCTTGAATTGCAAGTCATTTCTTGATGAACACATAATTCAATCTCAATATTAGGCTGCATAATCTTGCTTTGCAGGCCTTCTAACTTGTGTATCTATCCATCATTAATGAATTACACAAACTTTTGAGCTATAATCTAAGTGGTTTAAGCATTGTCCAATTGAAATTGCCATTTTGGAAAGAAAGTGAAGAATGCCATTCTTGAAAAGCAAGCTTTATGCACAAAGTCAATTATTGAGCCTCTAACTTGTTCCCTCTGATCACACTCCATCTAAAAAGTCAGAAGAAAGTTTGTTTAAAGCATAATCACTTTACATTAGCAAGTACAAAGGGCATTGAAACTTGATTTCTCAAAAAATCACATGTTGAGCTTAAACATGTGATTTTGAATTATGATCAAAGACAAGCCTCCAAACTTGTTGCTTATAAATAGAGGCATTATTTTTTAGATAAGACACGAGCTTAAGCACCCTGAAACTCTCTCAAATTCCCTCAAGCCAGAAATTGTCCAAAAACACCATTGTTGCACAGTTTCTGACTTTGAACTTGTAACTCCCATTTCCCTCGTGCGTCTCTTGGCTTTTCACTTCCTAAAGCTCCTACACATCAAATATAGTCCATCCCCATCCTTATTCGAGAATTGTAACACCATTTACATCAACCTCCATAACCAAAAAACAGAGTCTGCACATTGACTTCTCCAAGCCTTTCCAGCCATCCATTGCTCAAGCTAATCATTGCATTAGCTTCCTGGGAACTTGAGGAAGCTAACCTGATCATCACAACTCCTTGAAAGCAGCTCAAACTCATTTCACGATTTCCAGTTTTTAGGTACATTTTCATAACTTCTATCTTCTCATTTAGGCATTGTTAGGCTTGCATTTGTGAAGATAAAATATAGCATCATTACCCTGAAACTGTACATGTCCATAGATTTCATTTATATTGATTGAGCTTAGAGAATTTTAGGTTTGAATCTCTAAAAATAATTAGGTCAGAATTTGGTACTTTTAAAAATTCTCATTCATCTTTGATTTATAGCTCATGATATTTATATGGTTGGATTCGTATGGAAAAATGGAGCAACTTTCATGTTTGCATATTTCATTTTTGTTGAGAAATGGTGAAGTTAGAGATGTTCAGGATGGAGGTTGAAGATGAAGTCATATTCAGGGCATGACTTGTGTTATGTATTATTTGTTTTGTTTATGTTACCGGATGTACAGCCACCTCAGTGGCAAAGGTAACGCGCGTGTATGTTAGAGGTCGTGGGTGCAACACCCATCGTTACCTTTTGTTTTGTTTTTTCACATTTTCTCTCTCTTTTTTGCTCCACACAGCCATCGTTGGGCCTCCAACAATGGGCCTAGCTATTTTTTCTGACTTTTAACCCCCGTGCTTATTTTCATACACCTGGCCCAACCTTTTATTATTTCATTTTTATTTATTTCCTTTTATTTATTTTATTTTGTTTCAGTTTTTCTTTTATTATTATTTTATTATTATTATTATTATTATTTTTATTAATAAAAAATTCAAAAATATTTTTATTTATTATTTTCACCCTTATTTATTTTATTTTATTTATAAAACAAAAAGAACAAAAAATATTTTCTTAACAATTTAATTTTCCTTTTAATAAATAAATATTTAGATTTAGGTTTAGTTATTATTTTTATTTAAAATTAACTTAGAACTTGGGTTTTCTTTTAATTTTCATATTATTATCATTTAACTTAAAACCTTTCACAAAAAATCCTAAAAAATATTTTTAACCTAATTTCTTTTCTTAATTAATTTAGGTTATTTTTATTTATCTTTAGTTAATTATTTTTCCTTTTTAGTAATTAGGTTAAAACACTTAACAAAAACCAAACAAAAATCATTTCTTTTTCCATTTACATTCTTGCATTATTTTATTTTCAATTCTTGTACAACATTCAATATGGTTGTAATAGATAATTAGATTTAATTTTCTTGCAATCCTCATTTGTAAATTTGTATACCCCCTTCCCTGATGATGTAATAGCGTAGTAATTTTACTTTATGCAATTTATCGCTTTTATACAAATGTTAGTAATTAGGGTTTGTATGGAAAGACTAAAATCAACAAATAGCAAACCCTAATTCAAGATAAACAATACATGTAAATCAAACACACTTGCACACTTGCACACTTGCACCCTTAGGGTAATTCCACTTTGTTGCCTTACCAAAATGGCCATGTTATGCATGCGGGATGTCTTAGCAAAAACAAATAAAAAATACAAGATCATGGTCCCTCGACGATGCTATCAAATGTTGCCTTTCAAAATGATCTTAGTCACTCAAAGAGAAATGCTAAGACATCTTACAACATTGCTATCGTGACTATATGATGACCCACACTCGTCCCTTTAAATCCAAAGATAAGGCTTCTGACCAAATCAATGGTAAGGTAGCAATATCAAAGGAAAGGAAGAAATGAACAAAGACTTTTGAGTAGGTAGATTGTTCTTAGTTGCTTGCTCACTTTCAAATCAAACATCCTTGCTTATTTTCAAAACAAATACCAAACACTTTCAAAAACACTTTCAAAACATTTTCTAAACATGAAACATTTTCAAAAGTCAAACACTTTGTATACGTTCTTACGAACGAGAACTATTACAAAGTTTGCCTAAACGAAGGCGCCTTTTCAAAATAATTTCAAAAAACCACACAAAGCACATTTTCAAACAAAAGCAAGTGATCTAGCAAGCAACTAAGAGCCCATAGGTAACTATGGATGAAAAGGGTGCTAACACCTTCCCTTTTCATAATCTACCCCCCGAACTCAAGAAATAATCTCAAAGGTCTTTCCTGTTCTTTTCAGCCTTTCCTTTTGGATAAAAGAAAAGTCGGTGGCGACTCTTGCTAATTGCAACATTTGTGATCAAACGCAAAACACCCAAGTCAGTTCTCCCACCGTATCAAAGAACTGGCGACTCTGCTGGGGAAATTATTAAAAGTGGGGTTACCTTAGGGCTAGATCACCTTTACTTGCTTTCATTGTTTGATTTTTTTCTTTATATTTTGGTTCCTTGTTTGGGCTTATTCTAATCCTCTACCCAGATTTAGGATACCTTATAGGTAAGTAGAAATACATTGTGGAAACTGTGTGGGGTATACCGAAATGGTCTAAGCAATAGCTACATTAGTGTGACACATTTGTGGGTACCGGTAGCCCTTGAGTAGTCAAGGAGAGTACGGGGCCGCTGTGTGGTGTCATGAAGCACTAACTGACTTTTAGAACCTTTACTTGACCAACTTGGCCATTAGGATGTAGTGAGATAACCGGCTTTGGTGCAGTTTGAAGTTGGTTGATACTCGATACTACACTCATTGAGATTTGAATTCTCGGGATATTTCGGTCGCTGTGAAAGAGGCTTGCGCTGAAATAATGCCCAATAAGACAGATCAGTGATATTGAGATCCCTTAGAACTCGGTTACTATTTCTAGGACATGTTCGAGCCAACTAAAATTTAAGAGGCTACTTACCTATGAGACTCCATGCAAGCCTAAACCTAAGTACTTGTTTTCCTTATTTGTATATACTTACTTGTATATGACATCATAAACATCATAACATCATACTCATTCTCACTAACCATTTCAAGGATTATTGGGATTTATCTTTGTTCTGTTTTGTAGGACATGGCTTCTATCCGCAAGAATACTATCCAAGTCAATCTTGTAAGAATCCCTCCTCAACTCAAAGAGTTAGCATCAAGGGTTCCTGAGAATTCTCCATTCACCGAAGATATGGTCGCCTCCTAAACTTGGTTACCTCCAATACTAATGAAGATATGATAAAAGTGCTTTTCCAATTCTTTGATCCTCTACACCATTGCTTCACTTTCCCCAATTATCAGCTTGTACCAACTTTGGAAGAATTATCTCAACTCTTGAGGATTCCCATTCTCAATCAACTACCCTTCAACGGTATGGAAAGAGATCCAAAACCTGAAGAGATTTCCCAAGCATTACACTTTCAACAATCTGATATCACAACTAATTGAGAAACAAGGAGTGGTGTCAAAGGTTTCTTAGCCAAGTTCTTGTTCGAGAAAGCTCAATATTGTTGGAAATATTTGGACTTACAAGATTTGTAAGAAATCTTGGCCCTTCTTATCTATGGGATGGTTTTGTTTCCAAACCCTGACCAACTCATAGATGTAAACACTGTCAAAATCTTCATGTCTCACAATCCAGTGCCTACTTTATTGAGGGATATCCTACATTATTTTCACTCTCGCACTATGAGGAAGAGAGGGATCCTCATGTGTTTCACTCCTCTCTTGGCAAGATGGTTTATTTCGCATCTTCCCCGGTTTGTGTTGAAGAACAAGCAAGGTTTGAGGTGGTCCCATAGGATGATTACGCTCAGACATTCAGATATTCATTGGTGTTCCCGATCATTGGATAATGTTACTATCATCGACCATTGTGGGGAAATCCCTAATGTCCCTTTGCTTGGCATTAGAGGAGGTATCACTTACAACTCTTGCTTAACCTTGCGACAGTTTGGTTATGCTCGAAGAGATGGCCCACATGAGATGCTCATTCAAGGAGTGATATTCGACTATAAAAGTGACGATCAAAGCTACCGTCATAGGTTTAACCGAGCTTGGAGGATGGTAAGCAAAGTGGATAGTAAGACGCTGGGACATAAGAATTCCATTCACCTCGAGCCTTACCTTAGATGGGTACGAGCCCGTGCTTAGAAACTTGCGATTCCTTATCCCTCCATCTTACCAGTTATCATGGAACATGTGGTTGAAGGAGATGTTCCATACACTATCCTCCATCCAGACATGCCAACTTCTCTTGAAGACTTGCAAAAAGGTTAGATTCAGCTAAAGTAAGAACGAGACACTTTCGAAGCTCAATTATACACTAGCGAGAAGAGGGTCTTGGAGCTTACAAAGCAGCTACAAGAAGAGCAAAGTGTGAACGCCTATCTCGCACCGAAGAGGATGCGTTAGGTCTTTTTATCTTAGAAAGTTATTTTGTAAGCCCAAGAGGAATGATGTATTAATTTTGAACTAATTAATGAAAATTGACGTTTGTTCATTCTTTTGTCTATACAAATTTAAATGTTGCGATTAGCAAGAGTCACCACCGGCTTTTCTTTTATCCAAAAGGAAAGGTGAAAAAGCACATGAAAGACCTTTGAGATTGTTTCTTGAGTTCGGGGGGTAGATTATGAAAAGGGAAGGTATTAGCACCACTTTCATCCATGGTTTTCCATGGGCTCTTACTTACATGCTAGATCACTTGCTTTTGTTTGAAATTGTGCTTTGTGTGGTTTTGAAGGTATTTTTGTAAAAAAGGCCATTGTTTAGGCAATCTTTATAATGATTCTCGTTCATAAGAATCTATACAAAGATGTTTGTATTTTTGAAAATGTTTTCAAGTTTGTAAGATGTTTTGAAAAATGTGTGTTTGTTTTGAAAATAGCAAGGATATTTGTTGGAAATGGAGCAAGTAACTAAAAGTAATCTACCTACTCAAACGTCTTTCTTGTTCATTTTCTTTTCCTTTGATATTGTTGTCTTACCATTAATTTGGTAAGCAACCCTATCTTTGGATGTAAACGGGACAGGCGTGGGTCATCGTATAGCCATGATTAGCAATATTGTAAAGTATCTTAGCATTTTTGAGGGACTAAGATCATTTTTGTAAGGCAACTTTGAATAGCGTCATCGAGGGACTATGATCTTGTATTTGTTTGTTTTTGCTAAGACACTTTACATGCGTAATATGGCCATTTTGTATAAGGCAACCAAGTGCAGTAACCCTAGGGGTGCTTGTGTGTCAGTGTGTCATTTTCATGCTTGATTTTGTCTTGGATTAGGGTTTTCTATTTAATTATTTTTATCTTACCATACAAACCCTAATTACTAACATGTTATGTAAAGCGATAAATTGCGAAATTTAAAGATTACTACGCTATTACAACATTTTATGGGGAGGGGTATACAATTAATGGATGGGGATTGCAATAATATAAACCTAATTTATCTATTACAACCAAATTGAATTTATACAAGTTTTGGAATAAATAATGTACAAGATAATTTAAATATGCAAAGATATGTAAATGCAAAAGAAGATTTTGTTTGGTTTTTATGTGAAAAAGTTTTAATCCTAAACCTAATAAATAAATCAAGATTGTTTCAAATTAATTAAGGAAATTGTTTTTTTAGAAAAGATTTTGATTAAACCCTAATTCTAATTTATTAAGAGAAAATAAATTTCTTTAAGTATTTTTGTATTTTTGTATTGAAAATAATATATGGTATTTATGAAGTATTTTGGCCTTTTTATATGTTAAAATAAATATTTAATAGGTGTGAAGAAAAATAAATATTTAACCTAATTCTATTTTAATTTACAAATTTATTTAACAAAAATAGATAATATATAACTAAATAAAAATATTTTTTATGAGAAAATAAAATAAAATAAAACAAAATATAATATTGATCATTTTATATTTTTTATGATTTTTATTATTAGAGAAAATATATTTAATAAAATAGAAATGAAAATAAAATGAATAATAGAAATATATGGGCCATGGGTGCCATGAGTAAACTGGAGGCAGGAAGTTAGCAAAAATATAGGGCCCAATGTCCAGAAGCCCATGCTGCAAACAAACAAAAAAGTGGAAAAAAGTATGAAAAATTGTAAAAGGCAGCGCCAAGGCTCGAACCCGTGACCTAGGGCATTTTTGAGCGTTGCCTTACCACTGGGGTGGCTGTACATTTGTTAGTCTAAATGAAAGCAAAAATACATAGCATATAACGCTTCCTTGCCCTGTACTTCATCTTCAACCTTTGGCCAGCCGGACTCCCTGTAACTTTTTCATTTCTCAATAAAAATGGAAAGTGATAACATGAACATTATAGCATTTTACCTCACGATTCTAACCATGTGCATAACTAAAATTATAAGTCCAAGATCAGAGAAAATTTTGTTGGCCCTAATTCTTAACCTAATTTTTCAAGAAACTTCAAACTTAAAATTCTCTAAACTCAAACTAAATAAATGCAAGCTATGGATATGTACAGTTTCGTAGCAATGAAGTCTACATTATATCTTCACAAATGGTAAGCTAACTATGCCTGTATCAAGATTTAGAAAAACAGAAAACTCACCTTGAAAATGGAAATCGTGTTTTAAAAATGAGCTTGCTTTAGGATGTTGTGATGATCAGGTTAGCTTCCTTGAACCTTTAGGAAGCTAATGCAATGCTTAGCTTGTCTTGAGGGTGGCTGGAATAGTCTGGAGAAGTCCACCTGTGTTGCTCTGTTTTTGACTTTCAACAATGGGGAAGATGGAGTTACAGTGATGTTTCAGGGTGTGGGATGGTTTACTTGTATGGTAAGGAAGCTTGGGAAAGAAAAAGGGCTGAAAACGCATGAGTGGAATGGAAGATTCAGTTCACAAGTCATAAATGGCAAGTTTGGAGGCTTGTTATGCAATTTCTGATTCTAATGTGTTTCAAAGCTTGGGCATGCGTGGTTTTAGTTGCAAAATGATGGTTTTATATAGAGCAAGAGGTTAGAGGACTTGTGCTTGCTCAGAAGTACAAGATCACATGTCTTGCTACATTTCTTATTTTTGAAGCAAGTGTGAGAAGTGACTTCTTAAGGCATCAATCTGAGCTTATAGGGTGGCTTGAAGCTCTAAACACGTTTTGCTCAGGTTTAGAGACTTGGTTTGTGCAGAAAGAACAAGTCCAAGGCTTAAGAAATGAAAAAATGCAAAAAGCATGCTTTTCTAAAATGGCAATGTTGCCTTTCTTCCAAAAATAGATATTTCCTTGTACAATGCATTGAATGCTTGGCTTTAGGGCATTAACCCTTATGCAATTCATTAATGGTGGAGTCACAAATGAGTTTGAGGCCTGAAAAGTGAAGATTGTACAGCCAATTTGCAAATTTGAAAACTTGTTCTTCATGAAATGATTTGAAATCAAAGTGAGAAATTGCCAACTTAATCTCTTTGATGCTCCCTACTCAAGAATGATCTCAAGGAGTTCTTGGACATTTTGGAAATATTGTAGTGTGCTCTACAACCCATATTTGAAATTCTTTTGAATATTCCTCTTGGAACTAGGTGAAAAGTTGCCATGAAGCTAGGTCAAAAACCTGCCTAACTAGGGCTAAATTTCACTAAGTTATTTTAGTTCATGAGCATGTATTCACAAAATCATATCTTGAAATCCAAGCATCTTTAGGAAAAAATTTGTGAAGAAAAGTTGTAGATCTCGTGGAGATCTACAACTTTCGTGTTGGGAACTTCCTTTGAATCATTTTGTATCATGGTAAAAATTTGGCCTAAAGTTGAGAAAAAATAAGAAATTTTCTATACTTAGAAAATTTTCTAAGTTAGAATTTTTCAACTTTTCAAATCCAAATCTTAAATATTTGGTTTCTCAATGAACAAGTTTCACATTTTGACATTTTTTGATGAATTATGATCCTTGGCACTTGAATTTGACCAAAAAGTCAAAGTTTGACTTTTCAGTGCACTATTGACTTTTGATCAGTTGACTAAAAAATTCATCTGTCAATCCAATGGATTTGCAATGTTTTGAACTATGCCATTAGGTCAAGATGATTCAATTGAACTCTTGAGATCATGCCTTAAACCAATTGACCATTTGCTAGGTCAAAAATAAAAAATTGCCCCTTCTCAGTCAAAACCCTAATTTTGACCATTTTGCCCTTTTGATGATTTGATTAAATTTCTTGAGGAGTTGTGGTCCAAACTTTATCAAATGATACATATGAGTCTAGATGTTGATGTGGATAAAAAATTATGAAGTTTGACTATAAATTGTCCATAGTTGACTTTTCCCCCATACAGCTGATTTTTAGGTCAACTGTCCAATTGACTGATCAAAAATATGATTCAAAGCTTAAAACTTGACATGAGTAATCTTGGGGGTTCGTAATGATCCTTGAAAGTCAAATGAAACATTGATAATCCAAAAACCCTTGTGCAAACTCAAATCCTAATTTTGGTCATCAGTGCATGAGGAGGTGTCTTGAGTTGGTCAAACCCTAATGCAGTCTTGAGTCAAAGAAATCCTGTGAGAAAATTCTTGATAAATGAGAGGGCAAATTTTGGGGTACAACATCTTCCCCTGTTCAATCTTCTTAAACCTGAAGAGTTAGACTGGCGAGTTTTTCCATTCGTGACTCGAAGGTGGAAGATGATTGAACACTAGAGTGCCCATAAATTTTTCACTCGATGACGTAATGATAGAAGGAATGGGCTTACATATGCCATTTGGAGAGGTGACAGAAAGTTGTAGGAGATGGGCTTAAATATGCCATCAAAGGTGATTGTTGAATTGTAATTTGTAAGCTGGAAGAATGAGTATCAGAATGGCGTCCGTGTCTGGAGCGTATTTATACTGTATCTGAAAATTGAATCCGAATGCATATCAGAATGGCATCTGTGTCTGGAGCATATTTGTACTGTATCTGAAATTTATATCTGAATGAATATTAGAATGGCATCCGTGTTTGGAGCGTATCTGAACTGTATCTGAAAAGTTGAATCTGAATGAGTATCAGAATGGCATCCGGGTCTGGAGCGTATCTGAACTGTATCAAAAGATTTGAATCTGAATGAGTATCAGGATGGCATCCATGTATGGAGCGTATCTAAACTGTATCTGAAAATTTGAATCTGAATGAGTATCAGAATGGCATCCGTGTCTGGAGCGTATCTGAATTGTATCAAAAGGTTTGAATCTGAATGAGTATCAGGATGGCATCCGTGCTTGGAGTGTATCTGAGCTGTATTTGAAAACTCCAAACAATGTTAATGATAGTTGTTAACCTTGTCCTGAAAAGGGTAAAATGTTAGCTTAAAATGCCAAGTCATGATACATGAAATATGTGCATAATGGGATTATGTTGTATGCATTCGTGTTTATCAATGTTTATGATATATGAATGTGATGTATGCGTATGTGAGTTGATTTGTTGCATTGCTGTTTGATTTGGGGAAAATAAATCCCTAACTGTTGCTGAGGATATGGAGCGTAAATCTTTATGTTGATGAATTTCTGTTTTGAGAAATAAACTTTGTTGTAAATTCCATGTGCTGCTTGTAAAACCTGTTGGGGAGCCCAGAGAAATTGATAACTTCTACTGGGGATCAATAATTTGAAACCTCGTTCTGCTGGGGATTTGAATGATGCACTACCGAGGATTACTTATAGAATAGCCTAGAGACACTTCTATATCCTTTTAACCTATCAGTAATCGCCTCTTTTCATTTTGTTTATTTGTAAACAGTAATTATGTTCAAATTCATATGCTCAACAATGAATCATTGGACGTTTTTGTAAACAAACCAAGTGTAAAGAAAAGACAAATAGTTTTTTGCACTTTCAAAGGAATATTTTGTATTGATTTTGAATAAGTATTTTTTGTACAAGGAGACATACATTCTAGTAAGAGAATGTTGTCGTAAAAAAAATGAAAATTTTGATACAAAGAAAAGATAGCTATGTGTACAAAAAATCCCATGGGGTTTCCATTCTGCTATAGCCTTCGTATCTCCGAGCGTCTTGTCTATTTATTGCCTTGTCCAAAGATGATTGAATTGATCATAACCTCTGAGTTTGACAGTGGTAGCCAAAGGTTGTCCATAAAGTGATCCAACGGGACATAGTCATACGCTTTAATTCCCTAAATTTTTCCTGGACCACCCTTTCGGGTTTTCAGTCCACCAGGAAACCCTTTTTTGCCCGTCGCCCTTTCGGGTTTTCAACTTGCTGGGTGTACAAATTTTTTTGTTTTATCCCTAACTTTTTCCCGAACCCTTTTGGTTTGTCGGGATGCCCTTGTTTTGCCTAGGCGTGTCAACCTAGCGGGTCTCATATGCGTAGTATCTTTTGACTATGTCCGCGTTTGCAGGGTGTGGCAGGTCGTCACCATCCATGGTGGTCAAGATCATTGCTCCACCAGAGATAATGTTTTTTATTACAAATGGTCCTTCATAGGTAGGAGTCCATTTGCCCCTGGGATCACCTTGTGGTAAGATGATGTGTTTGATCACTAGATCCCTAACTTGATACACTTGGCGTCCGACTTTCTTGTTGAAAGACTTGATCATTCGTTTTTGATACATTTTACCATGGCAAACAGCAGTAAGTCTCTTCTCATTGATCAAATTCAGTTGATCAAGTCGAGTCTGGATCCAATCGTATTTATTTAACCCTGCATCCTTCATAATCCTTAGAGAGGGGATCTGAACCTCAATAGGCAGGACAAATTCCATGCCGTATACCAAAGAATAGGGTGTTGCCCCAGTTGATGTGCGAGCCATGGTACGATACCCGTGGAGAGTGAATGGTAGCATCTCATGCCAGTCTTTGTATGTGACTGTCATTTTCTGTATGATCTTTTTAATGTTTTTATTTGCAGCTTCTACAGCACCATTCATCTTCGGCCGATAGGGAGAAGAATTGTGATGTTGAATCTTGAATTGCTCGCACAATGCGGTGATCATAGTGTTGTTGAGATTTGTACCATTGTTAGTGATGATCCTTTCTGGGATACCGTACCGACAAATGAGATTTTGCTTGATGAAACGGGCAACAACGTTCTTGGTGACGGAAGCGAAGGAAGCTGCCTCCACCCACTTTGTAAAATAATCAATGGCCACTAAGATGAAGCGGTGTCCATTGGAGGTTGTCGGCTTGATTTCCCCAATCATATCTATTCCCCACATAGAGAAGGGCCAAGGAGACGTCAAGACATTCAGAGGAACCGGAGGTACATGCACTTTGTCAGCATAAATTTGGCACTTATGGCAGGTTCGGGAGTGTTGATAGCAATCTGCCTCCATGGTAGACCAGTAATAGCCTGCCCGTAGGATTTTCTTTGCCATTGTATGCCCACTGGAATGGATGCCGAAAGTGCCTTCGTGTAATTCGGCCATGATCCTTTCCGCTTCAACTTTATCTATGCACCGAAGTAACACAGAGTCATGATTGCGTTTATACAGGATGCCATTACTAAGGAAGAATTTAGCAGAGAATCTCCGTAATAACTTCTTATCATTGATTGAAGCTCCTTCTGGGTATTCTTGAGCCTCGAGATACCTTTTGATTTCATGGAACCAAGGCTGGTCCATTACTTCTTCAATATTAATCTCGTGATAGTGTGCTGGTTCATCCATTCGCTCGATGGTGATATGGGGAGCCTCGTTATCCCAATTAAGTTTAAACATAGATGACATTGTGGCTAGAGCGTTTGCTAGCTGATTTTCTTCTCGTGGGAAATGCTCGAAGGTAATCTTCTCAAAATGTGGTAGCAATGTTAAAACATGTTCTTTGTAAGGGATAAGGTTTGGGTGCTTGGTGTCCCATTCCCCTTTGATCTGACTGATGACCAAAGCCGAATCTCCAAACACATCTAAGGATTTGATTCCCAAGTCTATGGCAGCTCTGAGACCGAAGATGCACGCTTCGTATTCCTCTATGTTGTTTGTACAGTTGAAGCAAAGTATGGCAGTAAAGGGAGTATGACACCCTTCTGGAGATATGAGTACAACACCAATACCATTTTCGAGTGCGTTAGATGCTCCATCAAAGAACAGGGTCCATCGAGATCCTTGTTCAGGTCCGTCATATGGTCTGAATTCTTCACAGTTTTCTAATGTCATGATGTCTTCATCCGGGAATTCAAACTTCATGGACTGATAGTCTTCTACAGCTTGGTGAGCAAGGTGATCAACTAGCGCACTGCCCTTTATAGCTTTCTGGGTAGTATAATGTATGTCGTACTCTGTCAGAATCATCTGCCATCTAGCTATTCTCCCAGAAAGAGCAGGCTTCTCGAAGATGTATTTTATCGGATCCATTTTAGATATCAACAAAGTAGTATGAGTTAGCATATACTGTCTTAGCCGGTGAGCAGCCCATGCCAGAGCGTAACAAGTTTTCTCGAGCAGTGAATATTTGGTTTCACAGTCGGTAACCTTTTTTCTCAGGTAGTAAATGGCGTGCTCTTTTCGGCCAAACTCGTCATGCTGCCCTAATACACACCCCATTGAACTTTCTAAAACAGTCAGATACATGATCAACGGTCTTCCCTCAACTGGTGGAATCAATACAGGAGGTTCTTGTAAGTATTCTTTGATTTTGTCAAAAGCAACTTGGCACTCATCATTCCATTTGACTACTTGATCTTTCTTCAAGAGTTTGAAGATTGATTCACAAGTAGCTGTCAGGTGAGAAATGAATCTGGTAATATAATTCAAACGTCCCAAGAACCCTCTGACTTCCTTCTCCGTACGAGGAGCAGGCATCTCTTGTATTGCTTTAACTTTGGCAGCATCGACCTCAATACCTTTTTTACTGACGATAAAGCCTAGGAGTTTACCGGACCGTACCCCAAATGTGAACTTGTTTGGATTCAACCTCAGCTTGTACTTCTTCAGTCTCACAAACAGCTTTTGTAAGTGATCAAGATGTTCTTCTTCTGTTTGTGATCAAGCTATCATATCGTCTATGTAGACCTCTATTTCATGATGTATCATGTCATGAAATAAAGCTACCATGGCGCGCTGATAGGTTGCCCCAGCATTCTTCAATCCGAATGGCATTACCTTGTAGCAGAATGTGCCCCACTGTGTGACAAATGTTGTTTTCTCCATGTCCTCAGGTGCCATTTTGATTTGGTTATATCCTGAGAATCCGTCCATGAAGGAAAACACTTTATGTTGTGCCATATTGTCAACTAGGATATCAATGTGGGGGAGTGGAAAATCATCTTTAGGGCTTGCCCTATTCAAATCTCTGTAGTCCATACACATTCGTACTTTGCCGTCTTTTTTAGGAACTGGAACAATGTTGGCAACTCATTGAGGGTAGGAAGTGACAACCAAGAATCCAGTGTTGAATTGCTTCATGACCTTTGTTTTAATCTTTTATGACATATCAGGTCTCATGCGGCGAACCTTTTGTTTTACTGGCAGACAATCTTCTCTTGTAGGCAGACGATGTACCACGATGTCTGTATCAAGTCCTGGCATGTCTTCATATGACCAGGCAAAAACTTCAACATAATCATGTAACAACAAAATCAGACGCTCCTTGATACTGGGCTCCAGATTGGCATCCACCTTGACCTATTTTTTATCCTCCTCGGTACCCAGGTTGATCGTATCCACAGGTTCCTCGTGAGGCTAAATGGCTCTTTCTTCTTGTTGTAGCAGTCTGGCCAGTTCCCTCGGTACTTCACAATCTTCCTCACCTTCATCTTCGGATTGGTAGATTAGATTCCTAGAGTCACAAAAGGCTATAGCAGTATCGTTACCCCTGGGATCCTGAATGGATGTAGACCTGCATTGTGAGTGTGAGTGTATGTAAGGGTATAGCTATCTTTGAAAGAAAGTAAAATGTAAAATAAAAACAATGAGCACAAAAGTTTGAATGCGGAAACGTCCATGATTCATTGATGTCATATGAAGATGAAATAATAACCCTTACAAATGGACCATTGTGTCTCGGGTAAGACACAAGGTTTTAAGAGTGCGAATTGTTTTGAATATTACAGATCCAACAAAAATGTAAAGATAAATTACTGAGGGATGAAAGTGATTGGGATGAAATCTCTGGCCTCCCAATTGCTGAGCCCTCCATTGATAGTCGGAAAGATCCAATCCTCCAGGTTGCAATCATCTTCACCATCTTCTACCGCATTGACCTCACGGTTGCTAATCTTCAAGGGTGGCCCTCCAGCAAGGGCACGGTGTACAGCCTTTTGAGCACTTGAAGTGAAACCTAAGCCAAACTTGTCATACTTATACGGGATATCTGGAAGTTGTCCCCAGATAGTGCATCCTCCTTCTTCTACTACTGCTTTAGCGTCCTTCAGCGATGACATCCAGAGTGGAGGCCTTGTAATCTTGGGAGCAGCCCTGGTCACCGCCACCTCTTGGGGACCTCTTCAAAGTGTTGAAAAGGATTTTCAATGAATTCGCCATCCAAATCCACATATCTGAAGGAATTGAGATGGTTGATCATGTATTCTTCCTCTCCATGTACGGTGATAATTTTCCCTTGGACCAGATACTTCAACATTTGGTGTAGTGTAGAGGTAACAACACCAGCATTATGGATCCATGGCTGGCCTAGCAAGCAGGAGTAAGAAGGGAGGATATCCATTACATAAAAGGTTGAATTGAAAGTTTGAGTTCCAATCTTTATGGGGATATCCACTTCCCCGTGCACCATCCTCTTTGAACCGTCAAAAGCCCTTACCAGTATATTGCTTGGCTTCAAAGTCAACCCTTCACAATCAAGTCGGTCGAGAGCTTTTTTGGGTAATACATTTAGGGATGAGCCAATATCCACCAAAACATGGGCCAGAGTTGTGCCTCTGCATTCCACTGAGACATGTAATGCCTCATTGTGCTTTCTTCCCCTCGGTGTTAGATCAGCATCTGAGAAGCCTAGGTCGTTATCCGCTATCAAGCCGGCCACACAGTCTTGAAATTGATCAGCAAACGTCTCTTGAGGCACATGGGCTGTTTTTAGGAACTTCACCAAGGCTTTCTCATGTGCCTTGGAACACAGTAGTAATGCCAACATGGAGATCTTGGAGGGAGTTTGCCTCAACTGTTCAACTACATCGTAGTAGCTCCTCTTTATAATTTTTAGGATCTCCTCCATTTCTCTCTTGGATGTCTCGGGGATAGTCAGTGATTGAGCCTTCGTCCGGACAGGCTCCACTTGAATACTCTTTCCTCGAGTTTCAGCAGCAGGAGTGTTGGTAGGAATGACAATAGGGGTTGTAACATCTTCGTCAATAGGAGCATTTGCAGAGATGATTATGGGTACAGAAGTAACCTTTGGAACAGCCACGGGTCCAGAAACTGCCTTTGGGGGAGCAATTTCTGGAGAAAAGATCCTACCGCTTCGGGTAATTTTACTAGTTCCAGCAATATTGCTGATGTTAGAATCTTCTTCTCCGGAGTTTATCTCTTTGGCGGCCGACCAGTCTTGTTTGATGCCATGGTAGTAAATGTCCCCTCCGTAATTCCACAGCACAATTTTGTCTGATTCATATGGGACTGGCCCAGGCATTGTGATTATTAGAGGAGTTGCTTTCGGAACCGATGTAATTCTAACGGGTCTTTTGGTGGAGACCCTGGAAGAATTGGCGGAAATGGTAATGATTGAAACATCTTCAACAGGAATAGGTGAAACAGGAGAACTTTCAAACAAAATCTCTTTGTTATCTATCAAGCGTTGAATGCCTATTTTCAACAAAGGGAAATCAGTTGGTGAGGACAAGTAGAGATGGAAAACTTCATTACAGCCCGGGAACACACCGACTTTCAACAAGTTTATCTTAATGGTTGGAAGTGGAGTCATGAGTTCATCAACTGTGGTAACAAACAAATCTTCTTCAATAGCATTGGTGTTGTGACCATGTCTGGGCATGGGAGCAGAAATGACATTTGGCTTCTCGGGCGCATCAAACTCAATTTCTTTTGCTTCAATGAGGTCTTGTATTTTGTTTTTCAAGGCCCAACAGTTATTAGTATCGTGACCAGGACTTTCAGAATGATATGCGCAACGAGCATTGGGGTGATAATGAGGGGATGTTGTATTGGGGTTTTTCGGAGCTTCTTTCAAGGTTTCCAAGTTGGATCTAAGAAGATGCGGTAATACTTGGGACAGAGTCATGTTAATTCTGGTGAATTTCCTAACTGGCCTTTCCACCCTTGGTTGATTAATTCTTTGTTGATCAGACGTAGGCTTTGGAATCATAATAGCCCCCACCATTGGTCGGCATTCGGCTCTCTCTTGGTTTCTTTGTGGATATACGACATCTACTTCTTTCTTCCTGATGAAAGGCTTTCTTATAGCTGTAGAGGAAGATGAATCCTTCTGAATATTTCCACTTTTTATACTAGCTTCCACCCTTTCTTCGGTCAGTATTAGTTCAGTAAAGCCTGCAAATGAACTTTCGATTAGATGGTTGAAAAAGGGACTAAATAAGGTGCCTAAGAACATGTCTACCAATTCCATTTCAGACAGAGGGGGTTGAACTCTTCCAGCCAAATCTCTCCATTTTTGTGCGTAATCCTTGAAACCTTCATTGGAAACCATGGCCATACTCTGGAGTTGAGTACGGGTAGGCGCCAAATCAGCATTGTATTGATACTTCTTGTAGAAAGCTACGACAAGATCTTCCCAACTGTGGACGTTGGCTCTTTCTAGTTGGTAAAACCAGTCGAATTATGTTCCGGACAGACTGTCTTGGAAAAAATGCACCCACAAGTCTTTATCAGCGGTGTGGGGTTGGATTTTTCTCACATATGATCGGAGATGCATTTTAGGGCATCACACTCCATCATATTTGGAAAATATAGGCACTTTAAATTTCTGAGGAATCACAATCCCCACACTAGTCCCAATTCTTCAAAGTCTAAGCCCGACACCTTTTGTATCTCCATCGCGCTCAAACGCTCTTCGAGATGTCTGTACTTGTCATCAGCTGGAGGATACTGTTCCTCAGAGTAGTCTTCCTCTTCTTCCTCCTCTTCTTCTGATTCTGACGGGACAATTGTTTCCTTGCCTTTCCCTTCTCCCTCACCGGATGTTGTTGCAAAATTCAAAGTCCTTCTTGTCTGTCCCTGAAATCTTCTCCCCATGTTTAAGACACTGGTCACCTTCTTTGTTTTCTTTTTCCTCTCTTTAGCCAGCATAGTCTTTAGCTCTTCTTTCCCCTTGGCTAGGGTCATGAGCAACTGTTGAAACTGCGTATTCTGAGCTTGAAGATCTTTCACTGTTTGCTCGAGATCCATCTTACTAAAATAAACAGTAGAGAGATGAGGAGACTTGTTGCAAAAGACCTGTTTATGCTATGATGAATGATATGTGCATATGCAATGTTTTCAAGGATTTCAAAGATTCAAATTTGTTTTAGACAAAAAGGAAACACACGTTATATTAATAAGATAAAGTTTGAGTACATCAATGCCCCTTTGGACAAAATAATACAAAACTCTAAGATAAAAAGGTAGTGTGCATCCTCTTTGGTGCAATGTAGGCATTTAGAGTCTGCTCCTCATGAAGTAGCCTAGTGTGTTCCAAAACCTTTTCTCGCTTGCGTATTGGGCTTCGAAAGTATCTCGCTCTCTTTTGAGTTGTATCCAATCCCTTTGTAGGTCTTCAAGAGATGTGGGCATGTCAGGATGTAGGATAGTGTATGGAACATCTCCTTCCTTAACAGGCTCAATGATTACTGGGAGAATAGAGGGATAAGGCATCATAAGACTCTAAGCACGAGTTCGTACCCATTTGAGGTAAGGCTCAAGAGGGATGGAATAATTGTTCCCCAAAGTCTTGCTATCCACATTGTTTAACATCCTCCAAGCTCGGATAAATCTCTGGCGAAGACCTTGATCGTTGTTGTCGTAGTCGAATACCAAACCTTGAATCAGCATCTCGTGCGGGCCATCCCTTTGGGCGTAACCAAACTGTCTTAAGGCTAAACATGGGTTGCAGGTGATGCCTCCCCTAATGCCAAGTAGAGGGACATTAGGGAATTCTCCACAACGGTCAACAATGATAACATTCTCTTTGGATCGGGAGCACCAATGAATGTCTGAGTGTTTGAGCGTCATTAACCTTTGTGACCACCTTGAACCTTTCTCATTATTTAAGACTAATTGGGGAAGATGGGAAATAAACCATCTTGCCAGGAGAGAAGTGAAACACATAAGGACACCTCTTTTCCTCATTGTGCGAGTGTGAAAAGAGTGTAGGATATCCCCTAATAATGTAGGCACCGGGTTGCGTGACATGAAGATTTTGACGGAGTTCACATCTATGAGTTGGTCAGGATTTGGAAACAAAACCATCCCATAGATGAGAAGAGCCACAATTTCCTCAAAGGCTTGTAAGTCTAAGGAATTCCAACAGCTTTGGGCTTTCTCAAATAGGAACTTTGCTAAGAAGCCTTTGACACCACTCCTAGTTTCCCAATGAGTTGTGACATCAGATGAGTGCAAGTGTAGAGCTTGAGCAATCTCTTATGGCTTTGGGTCTCTTTCCGTACCGTTGAAAGGTAGTTGATTGAGAATGGGAATCCTCAAGAGTTGGGAGAATTCTTCCAAAGTAGGCACAAGGTGATAGTCGGGAAATGTAAAGCAATGGTGCAAAGGATCAAAGAACTGAAAGAGCACCTTCATCATATCCTCATTTGTGCTGGAGGTGACCAAGTTGAGTAGACGACCATGTATTTCGGTGAATGGGGAGTTCTCAGGAATCTTTGAAGCTAGCTCCTTAAGTTGTGGAGGAATTCTCACAAGGTTGACTTGAATAGTTTTCCTGCGAGGTGAATCCATATCCTACAAAACAAGAACAAAGATGAATCCCCAAAATCCTTGAAATGGTTAGTGGATGTATATGATGTTCATGATGTCCACGATGTTATGTACAAGTATGCATATACAAGCAAAGCAAACAATTCCTTAGTTTAGGCTTTCATGGAGTTTTATAGGTAAGTACCCTCTTGAAGTTTAGTTGGCTTAAACTTGTCCTAGTAATAGTAACCGGGTTCTAAGGAGCTCAATATCACCGGATTGTTTCCTTGGTCATTGTTTCAGATCAAGCCTCTTTAATGGAGACCAAAATATCCCAAGAAATCAAACCTCAATGAGTGTAGTATCGAGTATCTACCAACTTCGGACTGCACCAAAGCCGCACATCTCACTACATCCTAAAGGCCAAGTTGGTCAAGTAAAGATTCTAGAAGTTAATTAGTGCTTCATGACATCACTCAGTGGCCCCATATTCTCTTTGATTAACTCAAAGGCTACCGGTACCCACAAATATGTCGCACTAACGTAGCTATTGCTTAGACCATGTCGGTATACCCCATACAGTTTCCACAATGTATTGTTACTTACCTATAATGTATCCCAAATCCGGGTAGAGGATTCAAACCCAAACAAAGAACCATAATATAAAGCATACAAGTAAAACAATGTAAGCAAGTAAATATGATATAAACCCTAAGTTAACCCCACTTTTAGAATATTCCCCAGCAGAGTCGCCAAATCTGTGATACGGTGGGAGAATTGACTTAAAGGTTTCGCATTTTTATCGCAAATGTTGTGGTTAGCAAGAGTCGCCACCGACTTGAAGTAGTGAAAAACACAAGAAGGGGGGTTGAATTGTAAAAACTGAAAATCAATGCAATGAACAAGATATTTTTATCCTGGTTCGTTTGATCTCAAACTACTCCAGTCCACCCGTCAAGGTGATTTCGCCTCTCTCCAACGAGGTCTTAATCCACTATATTCAACTGAATATTACAGACTGCTTTAACAACTGCTAAAGCCTTCTTGATGCAAACCACAACCCGGTTTGTCAAGGAAACACTTTCTTACAAAGAAGATAAATCTAAGTGTGTGAATGTTTTCTACAAAACTGTATCACAACTGTGATGTATACACAACTTAAAGCTTAGAAACTAGATTGCTAAACAATGATTGAATAAGAGAATGTGTAGTGTTTAGCAAACTGAGAGAAGGAAGATTATGATCAGCTTTTAGGCGTGTAAAGATTTGGAGAGCATTAGCCAATTCAATCTTCAAAGTCTTGTTTATATAGCATTGAGATGTTTGAACGTTGGAGCAATATTCTTGATTCAATGCTAATAACAAACTTTCCTTATCGAGCAGATCTTGTTTGGAATGAGGCCGTTGGTATTAATTTGCTTTCAATGCACAGTACCGTTGCTTACTTAATGCAAGTTCTGGCTTGGCTCATTCTGACTCTGCTTAGCTGCTGATGAACTGTTGTGTTTCTTTATCAGAGTGTTGAGCGTAGTTCTGTTCATCAGGCTTCAGCATACACGTGAGTTAATCTTCTGATTCTGACATTCTGATATGGCAACTTCTGATGCTGATGTCAGGAACCAAATTTCTGATGCTGATTAGGTGTGATCTTGCTTTATACCCATCAGAGTATCTGCAAATCAGAACGTAATAATTTAGGCAGCAGATAGTTCATACATGAATCATATAAATAATATATCTTTTCACTTTGTTATCATCAAAACTTAAACATAGGGTAGTAGATTCAAACTTTGTTCTAACAATCTCCCCCTTTTTGATGATGACAAAAACTAGATATTTTTTTAAATGAAAATAACGTGAAAAGGTATCAGAGAGATGCATCAGAGTAAGAGGTTATCAAAGATAAGGGATAAAAAGATATCAGAGTTGAGAGACACTCCCCCTGAGTTTATTACTTCCCTTTTTGATTACAAGTGTTCTTCAGGATCAGATCTTTTTGCCTTTCTTTGAACATCAGAGTATCAGAGTCTTTGACTATCAGAAGCTTTAGATCAGCATATCAGAGCAGAGCTTCAGATCAGCATATCAGAGCTTTTCTTGTCAGAGCTTTGCTTTGGATCAGAGTATGCTTTGGATCAGAGTATCATAGCGGATCAGAGCTTCAGAGCTTTTAGTCTTCAGAGTGTCCAGGAGCTTCCTTGTACCTGTAGACTTTAAGCAAAACAGAAAACATTTTCAAGTATAATAGAGTTAGAATGTTCGAGAATTTCTGTCTTAGTAAACCGTTATTGTTTAAAATATCATTCTTGTTCTCCCCCTTTTTGTCAGCAATCAAAAAGTGTAGGTGATGTGCTAAAACAATTAAGATCAGAAAAACTTGTTATATTAAAAGGTTCAGAATCAAACAAAACATATTCAAGCAATACATCAGAAAAATAAAGAAAACATGAAAATGACATGAATGAAAAAACTAAGGTTGGGGAGGAAAGCGTGTGAACAGGTTCTCCAGCATGGCTTTGATCTGATCAGCAGTCTCATTCTGCTTGTGCACCATGCTGACAACAGTGTCAATCTTGCTATCCTGCACATCCATTCTTTCTTTCATCTTCTGGTCGTTTTCATCTATCCTCTGCTGCAGACGCATGTCATTCAGCTTCAGCTCTTCCAGAGTCTGCCTGTCCAAGGCAGCTTGAGAAACATCAGAAGCAGGAAGCTTCTGAGAGCTTTCTGCAACATCTTCTGCTTGATTTGCTTCAGCTTGAATGGTCTTGTCTTCTTCTGGTTGCACCTTTGAAGCTAGCTGTTTCTCAGACCAAGGTTCACTATCCAGAGGGAGCACATCTTCCTGAGGCAGCTGACTTTCAACTTCCTTCAGCAGCTTGCTGAAGTTCTGTTGTGCCTGCTCATAGTTGATATCCTGCAACTTGAGGGCTTCAGCACGTACCCAAAGTCTGAATTGTGACCAGAGCTGGTCAGAAGCAGCTGGGTCAATCATTCCAGGACAGACTTGCTTCAAAGAAGCAATCCACTGCTGCACACCTGTTTCAAAATTCATAATACCAGAGCCAACATCTGGTTGTTTTAGTTTTGGGATGGCTATTTTGTGTTTCAGATCAGCAAGACGGTCAAGGCTGGTTAAGTCTATGAAGGTCCTGCTGGGGTTTTCGGTGGTTTGCTTGGCAGCTGTTTGTTTTGGAGATGGAGTAGGAGAATCGGAAATTATGATTGGACTGTTTGGTGTTTTGGGAGTATTGGGTGGTGTAGATTCTGGTGAGGATGGCAACTGGGCCATGGTGACTGTTGTTCCACATGGCAGCTAGATTGCCAGAGGTTGTGGTTCAGATGATTGAGGTGAATGAGGTTCAGAAGGTGGAGGAGTTTGAGTTTCAGAGTGATGAAACTCAGGTTGAGGTGATGGTGGATGAATTTCTGGTTGAGGAGAAGTTGTTGGAATTTCCGGTTGTTCAGGGATAAGGGGTTCTTCTGGAATTGATGAGAGAGGTTGTTGTTGTTCTGGTTCTTCAGCAGATTGCTGTTGTTCTGGTTGTGGAGGAGGGACAATTTGTGGTTCAGAGTTTGGATTGGCAGAGTGATCAGAAGTGTGTTGATCAATGTCAGACAGCACTTTGTCAATTGTTGATGTTGTTGAGATTGTTGGTTTGGGATGTTTGGTTATGGGTCTTCTGAGTTTTAGTGCCTCAGAAGGGTCATCTTCTGGTTCAGTTTCATCTATTGTTGGGATGGGGATTGAGATTCTATGAGAGGTTGGAGGTGGAATAGATGCTGGAATAGTAGAAGAATTTAAAACAGAAGCAGCAGATAAATTACCTCTTTTCTTGGGTGTCTGCTGGGATGATCCTTCTGAAGGTGCCTTCCTCTTCTTCGTCTTCTTCAGAGTCACTTCTTGTTGAGGTTGATGCAGATCTTTGATAATCAGATTTGGATCTGTACCATCTGCCTTGCACGCGTCTAGGTATTTGAGAACCACCTCTGGTTTAGATTCTATCTCAGAAAATAAAGGAAAGTCACTCAGTGGAACTCTTCTGCTGGTGATATCAGCAATAGGAGTAGCTCTGGGTTCCTTTTTGATATTCTCTATCAACTTCATTTTCTTCAAGTTCTTCGCGTTCAGAGGCTTCCCAACTGTTGGTTCAATGGTGCTTAACTCTTGAGCTTCTATCAGATGCTCTATCAGCCTATTCTCTGTCAGAATATCTGATATCAACCTTCCAAAGGGTATCCAATCCCTCTTTGTTCTTTCTTCTTCCCTGGTTTCCTTCACACTTGTTTTGAGGTGGTTGAACAGAAGATGAGCCAAGTTGATTTTTACCTTCTGATCGATAAAGTAGATCAGAAACTGCTGATCCACATTTATGTAATCAGGGGAACTAGTTGGCTTCCTATGGTTGAAGCACCCCAGAATTATCTTTGCCCAAACTCTGTGATGATCCTTCAGATCTTTGATCTTGCTGCTGGGCACCCCATGGGTGAAAATCCTTTCAGCTATCACGCCCACGTCAGCACATCTCTCAGCCATATCAATACAGCGGACGCCACCGCCACTGTAATCGATTAACCTTGCTATGTGATCCTCAATGATCACAATCTTCTTCCCCATAACGAAGGAGGTGACTAGATGCGTTGAAGCCTTCGCATGAATCCAGAACTCCTTGACTAACATAGGGAATGTTGGTCCAACCAGCCTGTCAAAATACCTTTCCCATTTCTGTGCCCTAACTTCTTCTGTTAGGTCAAAACCGTTCTCCTTCAAGCTTCCAAAATCAATGATCAATTTAGATAACACTTCAAGATTCTTCACAGGAGTGAGGAGTGTTCTGAATGGCACTTGATACTGTTCAGATGATGCTTTCTTCTGAGGACCTGCAGAAGCACTGCTGGAGGTTGCCATGTTCACACTAAAAGATTTTGAGAAGAAACTGAGAAAAAGGGTTTTGAAAGAGATGAACACAGAAAAAAATGCAGAGAATGCTTGAGAATTAGTGAGAAACTGTAAAGAATTAGAATGAGAGGTTAATGTGTTTAAATAGAGTTCAGAATATTTTGAAAAAATAAACGTTTTTAAGAAAGATAAAAATCATGATTGCGTTTTAAAAGCATGATTACTTTTATTAAATGCTTGCAGATTTTGGGGGATTTTAGAAAGATACTTAAAAACGGTTACCAGACATGTGTCTCAATGCACCCAATCAGCGTTTTGCCTTCTCAGAAGCATGCACGCGTTCTGCTTCAGAGATTTGCTGATGATTGGATGACACTTGTTTGATGTAGTGATCAGCACGTCTGTCTTTGAGCTTAGACTCTCAGATCTTTAGACTTGCATCTGATACAATCTGCATGTTCTATCTTTCTGAAAGAAGATTGATCAGAAGTTCACAGTAAAACAATTACATTCTGAAGGTAAATATATGGAATTAAAACATTTTCACTCTGGGCAGACTTTCATGCTGAGATGTTTCAGAATGAAATTAAACCTATCTTCTGAAAGGGGTTTAGTAAAGATATCAGCCCATTGATGGTCTGTATCTATAAATTTTAAGTTCAAAATTCCTTTCTGAATATAGTCCCTAATGAAGTGATGTTTTATTTCTATATGCTTAGCTCTAGAATGTAAAATGGGATTCTTACTTAAGCAAATAGCAGAAGTATTATCACAGAGTATAGGAATGTTACTCTCAAAAATCTGGAAGTCTTCAAGCTGACTTTTCATCCAGAGCATTTGTGTGCTACACCCTGCTGCTGCTATGTACTCAGCTTCTGCTGTTGATAGCGCAATTGTTGATTGCCTTTTGCTGGACCAAGAGATCAGATTTTCTCCCAGAAACTGGCAGCTTCCAGAAGTGCTTTTACGCTCCACTCTGTCTCCAGCAAAATCAGCATCGCAATAGCCTACTAAGCTGTAATCACTAGATTTTCTATAAAACAAACCCAGATTAGTAGTACCTTTCAGATACTTGAAAATTCGCTTAACAGCTGTTAAGTGAGATTCTCTAGGATCTGATTGGAATCTAGCACAAATACAAACACTGAATAATATGTCAGGTCTTGAAGCAGTCAAATAGAGGAGAGAACCAATCATGCCTCTGTAGACTTTCTGTTCTACATTTTTGCTTACCTCTTCTCTTTCCAGAATGCACGTGGGATGCATTGGAATCTTTGATGGCTTACATTCTGAGAGGTCAAATTTCTTCAGAAGATCTCTGATGTATTTGCTCTGATGAATGTAAGTTCCCTCTGGAGTTTGATTGACCTGAATTCCTAGAAAGAATTTCAGTTCCCCCATGAGGCTCATCTCAAATTCTGCCTGCATACACTTAGCAAATTTTCTTCCAAGAGAAGGATTAGTAGAACCAAAAATAATATCATCAACATAAATTTGACAGACTAAGATGTCATTCTTAACTGATTTACAGAATAGAGTAGTGTCCACTTTCCCTCTGGTGAATTCATTTTCTAATAGAAAGTTACTTAGCCTTTCATACCAAGCTCTGGGAGCTTGTTTCAGACCATATAGTGACTTCTTTAGTTTAAAAACATGTTCTGGATGTTTTGTATTTTCAAAACCAGGGGGTTGGTGTACATAAACTTCTTCTTCTATATAACCATTTAAGAATGCACTTTTGACATCCATCTGATACAGAGTGATGCCTCTATTAACAGCAAATGAAATTAAAAGTCTGATAGATTCTAACCTGGCGACTGGAGCAAAGGTTTCTGTATAGTCTATCCCCTCTTGCTGACTATAACCTTGTGCAACCAGTCGTGCCTTGTTTCGGATGACTTCACCTTGTTCATTTAGCTTGTTTCTGAACACCCATCTTGTTCCAATGACAATGAATCCTTTTGGTCTGGGAACGAGATCCCATACGTCGTTTCTGGTGAATTGATTCATCTCTTCTTGCATTGCCAGAATCCAGTCATTATCCAGAAGTGCTTCATCAATAGAAGAAGGTTCAATCAGAGACACAAGTCCCATGAGAGTTTCTTCAGAGTTTCTGAAGCTTGCTCTTGTTCTGATTGGATCTTCCTTTCTTCCTAAGATAGTCTCTTCTGGGTGATCCAAGCTGCTTCTGGGTAATCTCTTATGAGGTTGATCAGCAGCTGTTGTAGGATTGCTAGCAGTGCTCCTTTCAGACGTTGAAGGAGTGTCTGTGTTGAGAGCTTCTGATGACTTGTCTTCAGAACCTGTAAATTCAATTTCCATACCTGCAAAAACTTCATTCTGCTTTGACTTTTCAGAGTCAAGCTTATCATCAAAACGAACACTGATTGATTCTTCCACAATCTGTGTTTCTGTATTGTATACTTTGTACCCTCTTGAGCGTTCAGAGTATCCTAACATAATACACTTCTGTGCTTTAGAGTCAAACTTGTTCAAATAATTCTTTGTATTTAATATAAAGCAAGTACATCCAAATGGATGAAAATATGAAATGTTGGGCTTTCTGTTCTTCCACAATTCATATGGAGTCTTTTCCAGAATAGGTCTTATTGAAATTATATTCTGAATGTAGCACGCTGTGTTTATTGCCTCTACCCAGAAGGTCTTAGCAACGTTTGTCTCATTGATCATGGTTCTGGCCATTTCTTGCAATGTTCTGTTCTTTCGTTCTACAACTCCATTTTGTTGGGGAGTTCTAGGACAAGAGAAATCATGCAGAATGCCTCTGTCATTAAAGAATGACTCAAAATCTTTGTTTTCAAATTCTCCACCATGATCACTTCTGACTTTAACGATTCTAAGATCCTTTTCATTCTGAACTTGGTTACAGAAGGTAACAAACACAGAGTGTGACTCGTCCTTGTGTCTTAAGAACTTTACCCGTGTCCATCTGCTATAGTCATCTACGATTACTAACCCATACTTCTTGCCACTGACTGAAGCAGTTTTAACTGGTCCAAATAAGTCAATGTGCAGAAGTTCTAATGGCTTAGAGGTAGAAACAACATTTTTGGATTTAAAAGAAGGTTTTGCAAACTTGCCTTTCTGACATGCTTCACACAGAGCATCTGAATTGAACTTCAAATTAGGAAGTCCTCTGACCAGATTGAGTTTGTTAATCTGAGATATTCTTCTCATACTAACATGCCCCAATCTTCTGTGCCAGATCCACTGCTCGTTGTTAACAGACAGAAGGCATTTTACATTCTGACTCTTTAGTTCAGAAAGTTTGATTTTGTAAATGTTATTTTTCCTCTTACCATTAAACAGGATAGTCCCATCTTTCTGACTAACAGCTTTACATGATTTTTGATTAAAGATTATATCATAACCGTTATCACTTAATTGACTTATGGATAACAGATTATGCATCAATCCATCTACTAGCAGAACATTATTAATAGAGGGAAGATTTCCATTACCTACAGTTCCAGAGCCAATTATCTTTCCCCTCTGATTGCCTCCAAAGCCAACGTGGCCTCCAGGCTTAAGTTCCAGGCTTTGGAACATATGCCTTCTTCCCGTCATGTGTCGCGAGCAGCCAGAGTCCAGGTACCATGACTGGTGTTTCTGACTTGCTGCTAAAGATATATGCAACATGTATTATTTTATCCTTAGGTACCCAGATTTTCTTGGGTCCTGATTTGTTAGTTTTACCAAAACTCTGGTTGAATTTTGGTTTCACAGAGTGCTTACTGCTAGTGTATTTAATATCATGTGTGTGACCATACACAAAATATGTATTCAGAGGAGTGTGTTTAATGGTTAAGTCCATGACATTCTTTGGTGTAGGAACCTTACCTTGGTATCCTATTCCTTTCCTGCTGTTTCTGCTAACTCCATAGATCATTGAAGCCATTTTGCTTCTATCTATGCTTTTAGCAAGGAACTTCTGGAAACTGTGATCATACTCCTTGATGATCTCATCAACGTTGCTGGGAGTTTCAGAAATTGGTTCCTTCTGAGAGTTTTGTAAAGTGTTTTCTAATTTTGAAATCTTATTTCTCAGCTCAGAATTCTCCAATTTGAGACTCTCAGTCTTATTAGAGTCAGATTTAAGATTCCTTTTCAAGTCTCTGAATTTAACTCTAATTTGGTGATACCGTTCCAGAATCTCATTAAGGCTTTCAGCAAGTTCAGCCTTGGTAAAGTTAACAGCAAAGTTAGGAAATACCTCTTCAGTATCTGATTCTGAGTCTGATTCAGAAGCTTCACTATCTTCTGAGATGTTAGCCATGAGAGCTATGTTTGCCCTCTCATCATCTGATTCTGAGTCAGCTTCAGACGAGTCAGAGTCATCCCATGTAGCCATGAGACTTTTCTTCTTCTCTCTTCTAAACTTCTTTTTGGGCTTTTCCCTCTGAAGCTTTGGGCAGTCACTCTTATAGTGTCCTTGCTGATTGCACTCATAGCAGATGATGTCCTTGGTGTTTGGCTTTTTGCTACTAGAGGAGCCTTCAGATCTTCTGTATCCAGAGGAAGAATTTGTCCTTCTGTATCTGGAAGAAGACTCGTTCTGATCAGATCTTCTGGGATTCCTGAACTTCCTTTGTCTTTGCTTCCACAATTGATTTACTCTTCTAGAGAGGAGAGAGAGTTCGTCTTCTTCTGATGAGGATCCATCAGATGTTTCTTCAACTGCCTGCAAAACTTTAGACTCAAATTTTTTGTTAGATTTTAATGCTAAAGGCTTACCTTGCTTCTGAGGCTCGTCAGCTTCTAACTCTATCTCATGACTTCTGAGGGAGCTGATAAGTTCCTCCAGAGTGATTTTGTTGAGATCTTTAGCTAGCTTCAGAGCTGTAACCATTGGTCTCCACTGCTTGGGTAAACTTCTGATGATTTTCTTGACATGGTCAGCAGTAGAGTATCCTTTGTCCAGAACCTTGAGACCAGCTATCAGAATCTGGAATCTTGAGAACATTGTTTCAATGGATTCAGATTCTTCCATTTTGAACGCCTCATACTTCTGAATGAGCGCCAGAGCTTTAGTTTCTTTGACCTGAACGTTGCCCTCATGCGTCATTCTGAGTGAGTCAAAAATGTTCTTTGTTGTGTCTCTGTTGGAGATCTTTTCATATTCAGTATAGGAGATGGCACTGAGGAGGATGGTTCTGGCCTTGTGGTGATTCTTGAAGTCACGCTTTTGTTGGTCAGACATTGTTTTTCTATCAATCTTATGACCGCTTGCATTCACAGGGTGCGTGTATCCATCTGTCACCATATCCCACAGATCAGTATCATGTGCCAGAAAGAAGCTTTCAATTCTGTCTTTCCAGTAATCAAAGTTTTCTCCATCAAAGACTGGAGGTTTGTCGCTGAATCTGTCTTTGTCCTCATTGTTGTCATTGCTGGTGTGAGAGTAGTTTCCTGCCATTGTGTTTTTCTGACGCTGGATCTTGTACTGACACGGTTAAGTGTTTTAGCTCAGAACCAGGCGCTCTGATGCCAATTGAAGTAGTGAAAAACACAAGAAGGGGGGTTGAATTGTAAAAACTGAAAATCAATGCAATGAACAAGATATTTTTATCCTGGTTCGTTTGATCTCAAACTACTCCAGTCCACCCGTCAAGGTGATTTCGCCTCTCTCCAACGAGGTCTTAATCCACTATATTCAACTGAATATTACAGACTGCTTTAACAACTGCTAAAGCCTTCTTGATGCAAACCACAACCCGGTTTGTCAAGGAAACACTTTCTTACAAAGAAGATAAATCTAAGTGTGTGAATGTTTTCTACAAAACTGTATCACAACTGTGATGTATACACAACTTAAAGCTTAGAAACTAGATTGCTAAACAATGATTGAATAAGAGAATGTGTAGTGTTTAGCAAACTGAGAGAAGGAAGATTATGATCAGCTTTTAGGCGTGTAAATATTTGGAGAGCATTAGCCAATTCAATCTTCAAAGTCTTGTTTATATAGCACTGAGATGTTTGAACGTTGGAGAAATATTCTTGATTCAATGCTAATAACAAACTTTCCTTATCGAGCAGATCTTGTCTGGAATGAGGCCGTTGGTATTAATTTGCTTTCAATGCACAGTACCGTTGCTTACTTAATGCAAGTTCTGGCTTGGCTCATTCTGACTCTGCTTAGCTGCTGATGAACTGTTGTGTTTCTTTATCAGAGTGTTGAGCGCAGTTCTGTTCATCAGGCTTCAGCATACACGTGAGTTAATCTTCTGATTCTGACATTCTGATATGGCAACTTCTGATGCTGATGTCAGGAACCAAATTTCTGATGCTGATTAGGTGTGATCTTGCTTTATACCCATCAGAGTATCTGCAAATCAGAACGTAATAATTTAGGCAGCAGATAGTTCATACATGAATCATATAAATAATATATCTTTTCACTTTGTTATCATCAAAACTTAAACATAGGGTAGTAGATTCAAACTTTGTTCTAACACGACTTTTCTTTTATCCAAAAGGAAAGGTGAAAAAGAACAAGAAATACCTTTGAGATTGTTTCTTGAGTTCGGGGGGTAGATTATGAAAAGGGAAGGTATTAGCACCCTTTTCATCTGTAGTTGTTTAGGTATTGGCTTGCATTTTTGGTAAAACCCAAGTGTATGTGTGAATGTCATGACTGATGTCATAACATTCTAGTTTAGTTTGTACTGATTCATTAGGTACCTTTGCAGAAAAATATTGTCATTCAGTTACTGATGTTTATAAGTGTGTATCTGAGCATTTTGCAAAATGATCACATTTTCCTAAATCAGTAGACAGGTTCCTCAGATGTCATAACAGATGTTAAGACATCCTGTTCTGAACTAACAGTTTTGCAGGTTGGTTAATTCTGAGTTTTTTTCAGGAAAATAACTCAGTCTTTCCAGAACAGAATCCTGCGTTTTCTGAGGGTTAACCTAGCTCAACCCTAACCTGGTTAATAAAGTCCTATGACCTAGTCTTAAGGTCAAACGGAATTAACCCTAGGTTTTTGTGGAAACCCTAACTGAAGTTGCAGCTGCTATATATTCAACAGAGCTGCTGTTTTGCAAATAATCCCTTCTTGGTCAGAAGATCATTTGTAAACTGTATAGGTTTAATTATTGTACTCCAAGCAATTATCATTGTGATAAGTGACTTGGAATAGGTTTTTAATTGTAAGGGTTGTGTAGCACTCAAAGATTTGAAGCAAGAGTGTTTGAATGTTTCTTGACTAAAGCTGTGAAGCAGAGTCAAGTTAAGTTGTGTATCACTCAAAGCTGTGAAGCAAGAGTGGTTGTGTTGCTTGATTAAAAAGCTGTGAAGCTTAATCAAGTGTATGTTTTTTGAAGAGTGTCTTCATCAATTCATTAGTCAAATTGTTTTATGTATCACTGCTGTGATTGAGGGGGAGTGAGTAGGAACTCAGGTTTAAGTTGTACTTAGATTGAAATTGCATTGGGTAAGTCTTAAGTGAAGGAGATAAACTGGTTGGTTTATTCCTGAATTAACATCTCTTATAGTGGATTTCCTCCCTAGCTTGGTAGCCCCCAGAGTAGGTGTTGTTGCACACTGAACTGGGTAAACAATTGACTGTGTTCTTTATTGTTTTTGTATTTACTGTCATATAGTAAGTTAGATACGGTGTCATAACATTGAACGTGACATTGAGTATCTGCAGCCAGAATTTCAATTGGCATCAGAGCAGGCACCCTGCCTGTATTACTGGGTGAGATCTAGGGATATCACTTTCTGGCACTATGGACAAAGAAGAAGTTTTTGGAAATAGACCACCCATTCTGGATGGAACTAATTATGACTACTGGAAACCTCGTATGATTGCCTTCCTAAAATCTCTGGACAAAAAGGCTTGGAGAGCTGCTGACAAAGGATGGAATTATCCCACCATAACTGAGAAAGATGGGACAATCAGTCTGAAGCCTGAGGAAGATTGGAGTAAAGAAGAAGATGAGTTAGCCCTGGGAAATTCCAAACTTTAAATGCCTTGTTCAATGGAATTGATAGAAACATTTTCAGACTAGTACATCAATATGAACTGGCCAAGGAAGTTTGGGACACTCTCAAAACTACTCATGAGGGCACTTCCAAAGTAAAAATGTCAAGGCTTCAGATGTTGACTACCAAGTTTGAGAATCTAAAAATGATGGAAGATGAAACCATTCATGAGTTTCACATGAACATCTTGGAGATTTCCAACACCTCAGGAGCACTGGGAGAAAAGATGTCAGAAGAAAAACTGGTGAGGAAGATTCTCAGATCCTTGCCTAAAAGATTTGCAATGAAGGTAACTGCCATAGAGGAAGCCCAGGACATCAGCAAGTTGAAAGTGGATGAACTTATTGGGTCTCTTCAGACTTTTGAGATGGGGATCACTGATAATGGTGACAAGAAGAACAAGAGCATAGCACTTGTGTCCAACACTGATGTTGAAGAAAATATTTCAGAAGCTATAGCCATGCTTGGAAGACAGTTCAACAAACTCATCAAAAGAATAGATCCAAAGTCAAGGTCTAATGTTCATAACATTCCCTCTGACATTGACAGTTCCAGCAGAAGACCAAGGTCAGAAGAGAAGGGAAATCAAGGCAGAGGAATTCAATGCCATGGTTGTGAAGGATATGGGCATATTCGAGCTGAATGTCCTACCTTTCTTAAGAAACAAAAGAAAGGAATGACAGTTACTTGGTCTGACTGTGATTCAGAAAGTAACTCTGAAGAAGAATCTGCCAAACTAGTTACTGCTTTAACTGGTATTTGTACCTCTGAAAGTGACATCAGTGATGAAGAGGTAACTTTTGAAGAACTGGCTGATACTTACAAGAAATTGTGTATCAGAAGTACTGAAGTCTGTGTGCAGAATGAGAAACAATCAAAACTCATCATAAAGCTGGAGGCTGAAAAAGGGGCAAACCTTGAAACTATAAGTCATCTAGAAGGAGAAGTTCAATTGCTGAACTCACAACTGAATCAAATGACTAAATCTGTCAAGATGCTGACAAATGGAACAGACAAATTGGAAGAGATCCTCCAGGTTGGACAAAATGTGGGAAATAAATCTGGACTAGGATTTATGGAAGCAAAGAAATCTGGTACTGATAAGCAAATGTCAAAACAGATGTCTCAACACAACTCTCATCATCAGGAACAGAGACATATGAAGAAAAGGTACCAAAGATGGAGATGTCATCATTGTGGGAGATATGGCCACATAAAGCCCTTCTGCTTCAGATTGTATGGATACCCTAATCAGAACTCAGGTGTCAAACCTAAGTCTAAAAAGGTACCACATACTCCTAAATGGAAGAAAAAGGCTACTGCCCTGATAGCCCACACTTCCCTGAGGGTTTCTGCAAAGGAAGACTGGTACTTTGACAGTGGATGTTCCAGACACATGACTGGAATCAAGAACCTCCTCAATAATGTTAAGCCTCACACCACCAGCTTTGTGACCTTTGGAGATGGTGCTAAAGGTGAAATCAAAGGAGTTGGTGATTTGGACTGCCCTGGAGTTCCAAGTCTGAATGAAGTACTGCTGGTAAAAGGGCTGACTGCTAATCTCATTAGTATCAGTCAATTGTGTGATCTAGGATTCAAGGTCAATTTCTCAAAATCTGAATGTCTTGTAATCAATGACAAACAAGAGATAGTAATGAAAGGAGTCAGATCCAAAGACAACTGTTACTTGTGGGAGCCTGAGAACACTAATTTCTCATCTGTGTGTTCCATTGCAAAAGAAGAAAAAGAGGTGAAACTGTGGCACCAAAAACTTGGCCATCTTCATCTCAGAGGTATGAAGAGGATTATCTCCTTGGAGGCAGTCAGAGGGATTCCAAGACTGCAAATTGATGAAGAAAGAGTTTGTGGTGAATGTCAGGTTGGTAAGCAGACTAGGATGTCACATCCAAAGTCAAGACATCTGACCACCTCTAAGGTTCTAGAACTTCTTCATATGGATCTGATGGGACCAATGCAAGTAGAGAGTCTTGGTGGAAAAAGATATGCCTATGTGGTTGTGGATGATTTTTCCAGATTCACCTGGATTAATTTCATTAGGGAAAAATCTGATGTATTTGAAGTTTTTAAAGAATTGTGCAAAAGAATTCAAAGAGAAAAGGAAGGGTGTATTGTCAGAATCAGAAGTGATCATGGCAAGGAATTTGAAAACAGCAAGTTTGATGATTTCTGTTCTTCAGAGGGAATTAGTCATGAGTTTTCTTCTCCTATAACACCTCAGCAAAATGGAGTTGTGGAAAGAAAAAAACAGGACCATACAGGAATCTGCCAGAGCAATGTTACATGCCAAAAGACTTCCTATGTATTTTTGGGCTGAAGCTATGAATACAGCCTGCTATGTTCATAACAGGGTCACCTTGAGGAAGGGAACCTCATCCACCATATATGAACTCTGGAAAGGAAGAAAACCAACTGTGAAGTACTTCCATGTGTTTGGCAGCAAATGTTATATTCTGGCTGATCGTGAACAAAGAAGAAAACTGGACCCTAGAAGTGATGAAGGCATATTTCTAGGATAATCCTCAAACAGCAGAGCTTATAGAGTATTCAACTCCAGAACCAAAACCATGATGGAATCAATAAATGTTATAATTGATGATTATCATGAATAAATAGATGTTCCTTGTACTGTTGAGACATTCTTTGAGACTTCAACCCAACAGAATGACCTACCCAACTCCACCACAACAGAATCTGAATCAAAGGAAGCTAGCAAGATCCCTTCCATCAGAATTCAGAAGGATCATCCAAAAGAGCTCATCATAGGAGATCCCAACAGTGGAGTCATCACAAGATCTAGAGAAATCATCTCAAACTCTTGTTTTGTGTCCAAAATGGAACCAAGAAATGTCAAGGAAGCTTTAACTGATGAATACTGGATTGGTGCAATGCAAGATGAACTGAACCAATTCAAGCAACATGAAGTTTGGGAACTGGTTCCTAGACCTGAAGGAACTAACATCATTGGGACAAAATGGATATTCAAGAACAAGTCAGATGCTGAAGGAGTTGTCACCAGAAATAAGGCAAGACTTGTTGCTCAAGGATACACCCAGGTTGAAGGGGTTGACTTTGATGAAACCTTTGCTCCTGTAGCCAGGCTGGAATCAATCAGACTCCTATTGTCAATTGCTTGTCTTCTGAAGTTCAAATTATTTCAGATGGATGTGAAAAGTGCCTTTCTCAATGGGTACCTAAATGAGGAAGCTTATGTGGAACAACCTAAAGGCTTTGTGGATCCAACCCACCCTGATCATGTCTACAAATTGAGAAAAGCTCTATATGGCCTGAAACAAGCTCCTAAAGCATGGTATGACAGGTTAACAAAGTTTCTCTCAGACAAAGGCTACAGAAAAGGAGGCTTGGACAAAACTCTCTTTGTCAAAACTGAAGGAGGGAAGTTGATGGTTGCCCAAATATATGTTGATGACATAGTGTTTGGAGGAATGTCAGAACATATGGTTAAACACTTTGCTGACCAGATGGAGAACTAACTTATTTTCTTGGACTGCAAGTCTCACAGATGGAGGACTCAATCTTCTTATCTCAAAGCAAGTATGCTAAGAACATTGTAAAGAAGTTTGGTATGGAGAATGCAAGTCACAAAAGGACTCCTGCTCCTACTCATCTAAAGCTTTCCAAAGATTCAAGTGGGGTTAAGGTGGATCAAAGTCTGTACAGAAGCATGATAGGAAGCTTGTTGTACTTAACTGCCAGCAGACCTGATATTGCCTTTGCAGTTGGAGTTTGTGCAAGATACCAAGCTGATCCCAAAGTCAGTCATATCAACCAAGTGAAGAGAATTTTAAAGTATGTGAGTGGAACTTACAACTATGGGTTGATGTATTCTCATGGATGTGAACCAGCTCTGACTGGCTACTGTGATGCTGATTAGGCTGGTAGTGCTGATGATAGAAAAAGCACCTCAGGAGGATGTTTCTTCTTGGGAAATAATCTGGTTTCCTGGTTCAGCAAGAAACAGAACTGTGTGTCTCTTTCTACTGCTGAAGCTGAATACATTGCAGCTGGTAGTAGCTGCTCTCAAATGAT